>CM076256.1:11611779-11744279 GCA_038380765.1 Odontothrips loti
CCCCCCCGGGGCCCCGCACTAGTCGGCAACAGTTGGGTCCTGGATGCGACACGGACTGCTGCGGGGGAGGCAGTAAAGACGGGAGGGGCCCACCAGCGGGGCCGGCTGGTGCACGTCTCGGATAGACCCCCCGCTGCCCCCGCTGCCCCCGCTGCCCCCGCTGCCTCCGCTGCCCCCGCTGCCCCCGCTGCCCCCGCTACCACCGCTGCCCCTGCTGCCCCCGCTGCCCCCGCTGCCCCCGCTTCCCCCGGGACCTTCTGCTCCACACTGTCGCCATGACATCGCTTGATCGCTGACACTGAAACTCATTATTCACCAGAAGGGGCGTCAAGCTGAGTCTAACTCCCAGCCAGGAATTCACTGTCGAAATTGTACCAAAGCGATATCAGCGAAATTTTGTCGAAGCTCGCCTTTTTCTACAAAGAAAATAGGACTTCCGATCCAATTTCGATATCGAATCAACGGTGGATTACAACAGATCTCTTTGAATTTGTCGATATCGAATTGACATCGATTCGGGGCAGAGGGCAGACTCTGCGTGGGAGTGTAGGGGGCACGGGGCGGCATCCCCGGTGCCCACAAGACCCCCTGCTCCCTGCTCCGCCCTCGGTCGGCTCGGGTTTCTGCAGTAAGGGCGCACAGCAGCATGCAGCACCAAGCACGACCCGTGCCTCTTGGCCGTTGAAGTTTTGCCGTTGAAGTAATGCCGTTGAATTAAAGGGAAATCGCGACACGTTGGTTGGATTCTCACATGGTGGGCTTTCTGGTCTTAAAAACAAGCCCGGCAAAAAAAAAAAAAAAAAGTGTTCGGTTCGGAAAAAAGTTCGTCTTGCATTCATTGGCAATAAAATGATTTAAAGATGCGCGTCGTTTAACAGAATTTCTTGTAAATTTAACAGTTGAGCGGGTGCGTGCGAACACTGCATGCTTGTGTTGGAGGCATGTCAGGTCTGCCCCAGAGAAGGCCGGGCTCATAGTGTGACAAAGTAGTTCCATGGGGAGTGGGCATGGGAGAGGGAGCGGCATAAAGGGGGAGGGAATTATACATCAGGCCGCATTGGCGTGACAGCCGGCCTGTCCGGTATGCACCGCCTGCATATATATGTGGGGGAGAGAGAGAGAGAGAGAGAGAGAGAGAGAGAGAGAGAGAGAGAGAGAGAGAGAGAGAGAGAGAGAGAGAGAGAGAGAGAGAGAGAGAGAGAGAGAGAGAGAGAGACAGAGAGACAGAGAGAGAGAGAGAGAGAGAGAGAGAGAGAGAAGGTGGGGAAGAAGAACCACTTCATTTTCATTAAACCTGGTTAGTCGCTGGACAAGTTCACAAGTTCCGTAATCAGGAGAAGTTGTGCTATGGGGGCGGAGGTGTCCGGTCCGAGAGCTGAGCTGGCCAGGGGCAGCCAGGGGCGGCCAGGGGCGGCCAGGGGCGGCCAGGGGTGCCAAGGTACCCGTCCCGGCCTCACTAATCCCCCCCTCCCTCCGTCTCACTCTAACCGGATCCTCGTCTTTGTTCGAACCACAAGAAGCTCTGGAGGCAAAATTGGGCACAGTTGTTACTCCTAGTAAAGCGTGTTGTGCGCGTAGTGTGTACGCAAGTAGCCCATAGAGGTTTCCAATGAGACTTGGAAACGGAAGCTGAAGAACAAAAACACTTCCAGACCGGAAACTCTCGAGGGCATGTATGAGAAACTTGAATGGTGTTTTGAGTGAGTTTAGAGGTTATCTGCTATATTTGGCGCCGCCCTTATGCATCAAAATTTCTCATACTTGTTCTGCATAGCTTCCGGGCTGGGAGTGTTTTTGTTCTTCAGCTTCCACTTCTGAGCCTCATTGGAAACCTCTATTCCATCCCGGTCGTGTGACTCTATCTATCTGCCTGTCTGCCGGTCTGTCTGCCTGTCTGTTAGTCTGTCTGTCTGTCCGTGTCTCTCGGCGAGAATAATCGAATGGAGGCGGGGGAATCCGAGTGTGAGTGCACACACCTACGACGACAGCATGCATGCGCTCTCTCTTTCTCTCTCCCCCTCTCTCTCCCTCTTCTCTGGCGCCTGCAGATGACAGAGACAGGGCACGCCTAAACGCACTCGTGGCCTTCCTGTGCTTTGCCCCCCCCCCCTACTAGTGCCCCCCTCCCCCCTACGCATTTGTGCCGTGTGCATGGCTGGTGCCATTCCTGTAGTGGAGCTCATATCCTTTTCTCCACGATTCTAACGCATGGCCACGCATGGCACTGTGCTATGCGGCGTGCTGCTGATGTGTGTTCGCTTCTTCACTCTCTCTCTCTCTCTCTCTCTCTCTCTCTCTCTCTCTCTCTCTCTCTCTCTCTCTCTCTCTCTCTCTCTCTCTCTCTCTCTCTCTCTCCCTCCATCTCTCTCACGGTGGGGCATTTGAATTTGGCGCGCTGTGCCGGCACAGCCCTGACACGTGACTCGGACCTACTGGTCTCCGCCGGTCTCCGTCGGTCTCCGCCTGCCAAGCTAACGAGCACCGTCGAATGGAACGTGCCCGGAAAGACAAAGCCGCCGAGCGACCGCCGCAAGCAGTAATCACCACGCCCTTTTTCTTGTTGTTGTTTAATGTAACCTAACAAAAAAAAAAGGGAAAAAATTATTGTGGGCTGGACATTCTTCTGGTCGTCAAACTCCGGCGTGTGTGTGTGTGTGTGTGTGTGTGTGTGTGTGTGTGTGTGTATGTGTGTGCGCGCGCGCGCACGGAAGGTGGCGGCGAGTTTGTCATACCTCCCGAATTTTCAGCATGAGAAACTGGGTCGTGGAGGGTGGGATTGGGGGCGGGGGGGGGGGGGGGGAGGAATATAAAAAGAGAGCATCAGTTTGGGGGCGGGACGGGACGGCGAGACTTCAGAGCGACGTTTGCTCATTTTCCCGCCATAATTTGTCTTTGTCGTCTTTGCTTCTGCTGCGTTTTCTTGCCGCCCGAACGAGAGGGAGAAAGATTTCGTGTTTCCGACGTCGTTGCAGCTATTCTGCAAGTGTGTGTGTGTGTGTGCTGTCTGTGAGAGAGATGGAGAGACAGACAAACAGAGAGGGGGAGGGAGAGATAGAGATGTGATCGGCTGCACGGGCGTTAAGGGGCCCCCGCTGCCTCTCGGGCCCCTCTAGAGTCCTGCCGCGTGTTCACTGGTTATGTTTGCCAACCCGAACGACCGCTTAAACATTGATGAGCCTCCAAACGCAGGGGGATGAAGGAGGGTGGGGGGGGGGGGGGGGGCAGTCCATCCAACTGTCACCAGATGCCCGCCACAGCCACCACGACAGCATCCAGAGCCCGGGGCCCTTCCCTCCCCCCTGCAGGGCATGCTGCGGCCGCCCTCCGACGGGAAACGCATCCACCTGGCCGTGGTCCTGTTCCCGGGCTGTGCGGCCAGGACAGGGCACAGGGGAGAGTTTGCCACAGGGTGACACAAAAGCGGAGCTCTGCTGGAGCTCTGTCTCACCACCGTACCACCGGGTGCAGTCTCCAGCTCCCTCTTCCATTTCTAAAATTACAAAAAGAAAAAAAGAAAAAAAAATATGCTTGTGTAAGTATTGATACAGCCTCGATTGTCAAAATATCAGGTAGAGTAGTGTGCAGGTTTGCCAGAAGAATAAAACGAGATTGCGGGTCAGATGAGAGAAAATAAATGACGAAAAATAAAATAGAAGTGCGGAATTACTGGGACTTGTTTTGGAGTGCAGCGGGAGCGGAATGGTGATCTGGTCGGCCGGGCAGAGAGGCAGGACGCTGTGAATGGGACTCGTCAGCGTAGCGGCGTAGCGTGGGCGGGGCGGGGCGGGGCGGGGCGGGGCGGGGCGGGGCGGGCCCCACATGCCATATTGGGTACGGATAGTTCTCTGCCGCCCACATTGTTTCATTGCGGTCGGCTGGACTGGAAGTCGCGGCCGATAATTTCCTCTCTCGAATTCGCCACAATTATTATTAATCGTATTATTATTATTTCTTGTTTGAAGACTATTTCGTTGGCAGTGTAGCTGGCGGCGCGGCCGGACGCCACTGCCGCCGCAGCCCGCCGGAGTTTGCCTGGGCTTTTTGTGGGAGTGGTATTTACCCTGGGAGAAGGGAGGGGGTTACAGTGAAGACAGTGGCGGGGCGGCAGGTGGCGGGTTAGATTTAGTGTGGGGGGGAGGGGAGGGGAGGGGAGCCCGGGGGTGGTTAGGTATGACTCCTCCGGGAGGGGGCCGGGGGGTATGAGCTATGGACACTGACCACAATAAGCAATGCAGGGGAAGAAAAGGCAGGGGCGAGCTGTGTCTGGGGGACAGGACAGGACGGCGGCCAGGGGTAGCCTCTGTCACCAGCACTGGCAGTGGTGGCTTGGAAATGTTCACGCTGGGGTTGGAGCAGGCGGGGAGGAGGTCGCCTGGGCATAGAAAATCACTCCGAAGCTTTCAGAGCCCGCTCGGAGAGCGCGGAGACTCGCTCGCGCTTCATCCAAGATTAAAGACAGCCACAGGCGCGGAGACACGGGCGGATTTCCCCGCGCTGCGGCTTTTTTATGTGCGCGGTTTTCCGTTTGTGGGGGGTACGGCTGCACCGGTGCACAACGCGGAGACAGAATACGGACAGAAGCCAGGATCGTAGTAGTCCCGTTTCGGGCGAGAATGGACTATTTCGAACTGTTCGATTATTTTGAAAACATGGCCTCACGCTCAAGACCTGAGAACTGATTCAGACTGAGACGATACATTCAGACGATATCGGATCGATGTCGATTCGATATCGACAAATTCAAAGAAATCGATGTAATCCAACCGTCGTTTCGATATCGAAATGGTATCGGAATTCGAATTTCTTTGTCGATTCGATATCGAAATGGTATCGAAATTCGAATTTCTTTGTCGATTCGACAGATAATCGATGAAAAAATCGAGCTTCGAAGAAAATTTCGGCAGTATCGATATCGATTTGGTGCAATGTCGATATTCTAGTCCCTTCTCGCTCAAAACTATACTGGGCCCTGGTCAGAACTAATCCGGTCGCGAGGCCGCCGGTTGATCAGGGAATAAAACCCGATCGCTTTAACTGGAGCGCGCACCGCTATAGGGTACCCCTCCGGCTGGCCTCCTCCGGGGCCTATGGGGGCTGCGGGGTCTCTGGCCGCCCCCCATGTCGTTACATTAACCACGTGGTGTTGTATCCGCCTCTGCAAAAGGGGGCAGCCATAAATTACCTCTTGCGTGTATGTTGCTGCAATGGCAGGCCATAAAAATACGGGGGGAGTCAATGTTCCCCTCGGCTGTTCCCGCACGGCACCGACCCTGGCCGGACTGCAGCAGCAGCAGCAGCAGCAGCGGTAGCAGCAGCAGCAGTAGCACCTCCCAGGGGGACTGTCCCGAGCGTACAGAAAAATAAAAGACAGCGACACGACGTCGTAGTATACAACCCGGCCTAGAGACTGGGTACGGGGCAGTATGGCGATGAAAGGGGGCACTTTTGGAAGGGGTCTCGGCAATGGAAGCGGGATCAGGTAGTATGAGAAATCGCGCAGTGGCTCGTATCCGATCCGCACCGGGAGTCACAACCACTAGCCCACCCAAAAAATCAAAAATCAAATTAGTTGGATGATATCAGTGGCTATATATGTCATTGCCGATTCTTATTGATCCTGTGGATGGTTTGTTTGCTCCACTGCCTAATGGGTTTGATTCGTGACTGTGAGCGTCTGAATTTTTTTCATATGCTTGTAAGCGTATGAATACTCCTTCATATGCATACATACGTATGAATAATTTTTCATATGTTTTGAAGCGCATGAATTACATTCATATGTTTTGAAGCATATGAAAAACATTCATACGCATGTATGCGTATGGTATTCATATGTTTGACTTTGCAGTGTGTGCGTGTGTGTGTGTGTGTGTAGCTCGGCGCTTGGGTATGCACGTCAAGCAAGACGAACAAGTTGGAGGAAATGGGCGGCAGGGGTTTTGGTGTGTGGGGAGGAGGGGGGAGTAAAAGCCATGTGAAGAGAGTGCGACAAAGAGCAAGTTTCGTCGTGTCGAGCTGATATACCGTGAGAGAGAGAGAGAGAGAGAGAGAGAGAGGGGGGGGGGAGGGGAGTCATCTTGTGAAGCCATGCCATGCACGTTTGTTCGCATTTCAAAAGGTTCGCTTCCCGCACGACAGACTCTCTCGCACACCTTCGCTTGTTCTCCCTCTCTCTCTCTCTTCCTTCCACAGCCTGCTCCGTATGTCTCTCCCGCACTCCCGTCTGATAACGATACGGGGTCGCGAGGCGAGTTGTCCGTATCATGCAGCAATAATGGCAGGTCATCGCCAGGCGCAGTGCGCAGTAGAGGGAGAGGGACAGAGGTAGGACGAACGAGGGAGGAGTGAGACAGACGGGCAGGCACAGGGACAATAGTATGCCTTTGAATGCCCCATGAAAACGTTGGAAAGATAGTGTCAGAATGGAGCCTGAAGGCGCGAATGGATCAAAAGGACGAAATCAGATCCTGTGCTGGCAGTGTCCTTTGCAAAGAAAACAGCAGCAAGGATGGGGTGGGGTAACCTTTCGCGACAAATGAAAACAATAATGATAAAAGAGTAAGACGAGGAAGCGGAAGAGGCAGAAGAGGAGACAGAGGAGAGAAAAAAACTTGAAGTCCGAACAGTGCGTGCAAGCGAGAGAGATAGAGAGCGAGAGAGAGAGAGAGAGAGAGAGAGAGAGAGAGAGAGAGAGAGAGAGAGAGAGAGAGAGAGAGAGAGAGAGAGAGAGAGAGAGAGAGAGAGGAGAGGGGGAGGGAGGGGGAGAGAGAGAGAGAGAGAGAGGGGTCCTGTTTTTCTTTCGCTCGGAGAAGGGTGCACCACCGAAGCCGTCGATATTCCACTGGAGTACTTTGAAAACAAAAGATCGTCGGCAGCACGTGACAGCTTGTGCTCTTTACGGACGCCTTTCGTTTGAATGACAAGTTAGCCGGGGTGAGCCTTTTTTTTCAATTTTATTTTTTTTATCCCCCAAACACTTCAGATTCTGCCTGGGTGGACTCGGAATCCCTTCCAGCCGCTGAGCCTTAGGCTTATTGTCAAAACAGTTTAAGGTTTGACAGAATAAATATTTATTTTCTCCCTTCCTTTTTTGCTGTTTTTGCTGTTTGTGGCGGAGTAGATTAAGTCGGAGCTGAGTGTCTCACCCACCGGGTGCGGTGCGAGTTTGTGCGGACGGAGAGTTCGGCTGCGGATCGCTGGCTCCCCCCCCCCCTCCCTCCTTCTCTCTCTCCCCCCGCCGTACCAACATGATCCTCGTTAACTCTCCCATCCACCGCTTGGTCGTATTCGCTGGCGGCACACTCCCTGCAGTTGGTACGGCACGGGACGTGAGCCCACCAATTGGATGCCGGCTATGTGATGCTATTACATCGATAGGACGAAATACGAATCTCTCAATTTCTCGTGCCCAACGTGGCAACACACTGCATTCGAGTCCCGTTCCGTACGACCGCTGATAGGGAGAAGGGTGTGTTCATTTCCCGTCCCCGTGTGAGGTGAGGGAGATATTCATCCAGAAGGTGTTCCCGAAGCCACACGTGCTTTTGTTCGTTTGCTTATTTTATTTATTTCCACGCGGTTGGTATGACACGCGGGCTGTACAAACATGTGCGTGCGAGCGGAACAACACGCGTCGTGTGTGTGTGTCTCTCTCTCTCTCTCTCTCTCTCTCTCTCTCTCTCTCTCTCTCTCTCTCTCTCTCTCACACTCACACACACCAGACACACACACACTCACGCACTACGTTGAAAACTTTGATCGTTATGAAATCTGCCGCGAAAAGCAAGATAAAGAAGAGAGAGAGAGAGAGAGAGAGAGAGAGAGAGAGAGAGAGAGAGAGAGAGAGAGAGAGAGAGAGAGAGAGAGAGAGAGAGAGAGAGAGAGAGAGAGGATGGGGGTGGCGTGAAAAAGAGATAAAATAGGAAGAAGGATATTGGGAGGGGGGGGGGGTGAACAGGCTGTCGCAGCGAGAGGGGGAATGGATTGCACGGCCTTCTCTCGCGTCAAGAAGACCGGCTGGCATCTCGCCGCCATGCCGCCGTACTGCCCCTAACGTGATGGCCTCTCGGAAGTTTTGCGGCTGAAAAATCCTTGACGCGCGCAACGAAACTCGACGCTCCCACGCAGCGGGTCACGTGAGTGGACGTCCTTGTCGCACGCAGCGGGCGCCGCTGGTCGCTAATGAGTGGGAGGGAGACGAAGACAGGGCGCATCTGTCACTGTCAGGACGCCGCCCCGTCTGGGGTTCGAACACCGGCGCCCGGCCGAAAATTCCGGTTACGATTACGACCGGAACTACGCGCTCCGGTCGTAACAGTCAGAACGGCCGGAATGCTACTCCGGCCGTAAATTGGGACAAAGTCCGGTCGTAGCCCAGGAGTCCGGTCGTAATCCGGGGTCCGATCGGATATGTTGGTATACGGTCGTAATGGTGACTCCGGACGGCGTAGCACGTTCCGTCCGGACGTAAGATATTATGTTCAAAGCCGCACACCTCTCGCAGTTAGAATGATGTACCCATTTTAATTTCGTCCATGGGACGTGTAAATCACGCTCTGTCCAAATCTGTTGTCGGTTTGTCGATATCACCAGCCGTTCGCGAGATGCCAGAAAATAGTTTTCTGATCAAGCTCACATTGAAACTGGCCTACTTATTTCTCATGTAGACAACGCATACCAATTTTCAGCTCGGAATTCCCAATACTTTAGATTTTACTGCTATGACAAATCGGACAGGAATCCAAGAGACCGGTCGTACTTTCCAGGTTCCGTCCGTACGTTATGTCTCGGCCGTAAAATCTCACATTACGGTCGTACGTAGCCATTCCGGCCGGACCACTGCGTGCGTTCCGGCCGGAGCAGCTTCACTACGACCGTAAATAGGGGCACCGGTCGTAAAACCAACAGAGTACGGTAGGAATTTAGATTCCGGCCGGAAATTATGCGGCTTTACGGCCGGAAATAGGATTCCGGTCGGAAATTATGCAATTATACGGACGGAAATTCATTTTACGGCAGGAATCATGGCCGGAATTTTCGTCTGGGCGGCGCCCTCGCCTTTCTATTCAGACAGTCGTGAGTAGATTATACCGAGCGAGACGGCTCCATCCGCCCCCACCTCTGCTGCACACCCCGCCCTCGAGAACCCTACTTCCTATCTATCGCAGCGCCCGTCAGAAACGGCCATGTGACCTCATTTTCGGAGTCCCACTTGAGTCTAACTCCGGTCTCAAAATCCTGAATGTCACAGCCAGTTTTCAGTACAGCCTCCTGGTCAGGTCCTGTATCGCCCGAGATTGACTTTGACCTTTTCGTTCTGAGTGTGGTCACGGCCGGAAAATGAAGCCTGCAGGCAATTAAAAATGAATTACGTTTCGTCGGGGAAAGGAAACCCGAGCCGGGCGGGCCGCTCTGTCCATCTGCTTTGATGTCTATGCGCCAAAAACAAACAAACAAACAAACCAGCGGGCAGACCAGGTCGGGGTAGTGCCACACACACGCACACCCAGTGGGCGCGAAACAAGTGGCAGGCGGATAACAACGAAACATGAAAGCTTTGCGGCGACGCGGTTGTATGTGAAATGTGCTGCATATTCACGCACCGCACACACGCACACACGCACACGCACCGCACACGCACACACACACGCACAGCGGAGGGACTAACACCCTTGTCTTCCGTTCTAACCCGTCAGCCGCCGCTGCTGCCACCCTCCATCCCCCTGCCACCCTCTTCATCCTCTCTGTGTCATCAACAAGCCCGCCCCCTTCACGCCCCCTTACACCCCTTCTGCTGGCGTCCCTTAAAGCGCAACCTCTCGTTCTCGCTGCACGCCCCTTCCTGCTACCAACCTTTAAAAAAGAGGGGGGAAATGCGAACAAAGGAAAAAATTCACAGCTTGCTTCTTGTTAGTATTCATCACGCCCGATTTTCGTTTCCCTCCCCCGCTCCTTCCCTGCTGTGGCTGCTGGCGTCCTGGTCCAGCCCGACGTAAAGAAGTGCCATTGCTTAATGGTGGCCTCCGGCACAGCCGAGCGCCCGCCGAGTCCAGGGTAGGCAACGCTCCGGGCTGCCGTGTGTGGCGGGCTGGCCTACCCATGAGTTGGCAGGCGCCCACCTCCACTGGTCCCGGAGTGCCAGTGCTGACATGGGGGGCACATAGGCCGTAGGGATAGTGTGCCACGGGGGGGTACATGGTCCCTAGGGCTGGTGTACCCCCCGGGGGGCACATGGTCCCTATAGGGCTGGTGTGCCCCGGGCTAGTGCACGGGGGGGCACAGCATGCCTGGGAGCATGCCATTGCTGCCACACCGGTCAAACGTGATTCATTTGTGAACGGGTGCCCCATCAGCGTCGCAATACCGTCGACTATTGAATTAATGGGGACTAAAAGTCCCGATACCGGGCCAAGCATGACCTCGGCCGTTAACAGGAGCGCGCCGGCGGGCAGCGGCCGGCGGGCAGCGGCCGGCGGGCAGCGGCCGGCGGGCAGCGGCCGGCGGGCAGCGGCCGGCGGGCAGCGGCCGGCGGGCAGCGGCCGGCGGGCAGCGGCCGGCGGGCAGCGGCCGGCGGGCAGCGGCGGGCGGGCAGCGGCCGGCGGGCAGCGGCCGGCGGGCAGCGGCCGGCGGGTAGCGGCCGGCGGGCAGCGGCCGGCGGGTAGCGGCCGGCGGGCAGCGGCCGGCGGGTAGCGGCCGGCGGGTAGCGGCCGGCGGGCAGCGGCCGGCGGGTAGCGGCCGGCGGGCAGCGGCCGGCGGCGGGCAGCGGCCGGCGGGCAGCGGCCGGCGGGCAGCGGCCGGCGGGTAGCGGCCGGCGGGCAGCGGCCGGCGGGTAGCGGCCGGCGGGCAGCGGCCGGCGGGCAGCGGCCGGCGGGCAGCGGCCGGCGGGCAGCGGCCGGCGGGCAGCGGCCGGCGGGTAGCGGCCGGCGGGCAGCGGCCGGCGGGTAGCGGCCGGCGGGTAGCGGCCGGCGGGCAGCGGCCGGCGGGTAGCGGCCGGCGGGCAGCGGCCGGCGGGCAGCGGCCGGCGGGCAGCGGCCGGCGGGCAGCGGCCGGCGGGTAGCGGCCGGCGGGCAGCGGCCGGCGGGTAGCGGCCGGCGGGCAGCGGCCGGCGGGCAGCGGCCGGCGGGCAGCGGCCGGCGGGCAGCGGCCGGCGGGTAGCGGCCGGCGGGCAGCGGCGGGCGGGCAGCGGCCGGCGGGCAGCGGCCGGCGGGCAGCGGCCGGCGGGTAGCGGCCGGCGGGCAGCGGCCGGCGGGCAGCGGCCGGCGGGTAGCGGCCGGCGGGCAGCGGCCGGCGGGCAGCGGCCGGCGGGTAGCGGCCGGCGGGCAGCGGCCGGCGGGCAGCGGCCGGCGGGTAGCGGCCGGCGGGCAGCGGCGGCGGGCAGCGGCCGGCGGGCAGCGGCCGGCGGGCAGCGGCCGGCGGGCAGCGGCCGGCGGGTAGCGGCCGGCGGGCAGCGGCGGGCGGGCAGCGGCCGGCGGGCAGCGGCCGGCGGGCAGCGGCCGGCGGGTAGCGGCCGGCGGGCAGCGGCCGGCGGGCAGCGGCCGGCGGGTAGCGGCCGGCGGGCAGCGGCCGGCGGGCAGCGGCCGGCGGGTAGCGGCCGGCGGGCAGCGGCCGGCGGGCAGCGGCCGGCGGGTAGCGGCCGGCGGGCAGCGGCGGGCGGGCAGCGGCCGGCGGGCAGCGGCCGGCGGGCAGCGGCCGGCGGGTAGCGGCCGGCGGGCAGCGGCCGGCGGGTAGCGGCCGGCGGGCAGCGGCGGCGGGCAGCGGCCGGCGGGCAGCGGCCGGCGGGCAGCGGCCGGCGGGTAGCGGCCGGCGGGCAGCGGCCGGCGGGCAGCGGCCGGCGGGCAGCGGCCGGCGGGCAGCGGCCGGCGGGCAGCGGCCGGCGGGCAGCGGCCGGCGGGCCCAGACCGGGGAGCACGGAGACCTAAGCCGGTTACGAGCTTTTAATCTTCCCGTCCGTCCAGCCGCGTCATGCAATCAGTCCGTGGCGGCGCATCGAACACACACATGCTCACACAATGCTCACACACATGCTCGCACACACACATGCTCACACACACACACACACACACACACACACACGCTTGAGAGGCCGCGGTCTGCCGCTCGGGATCGACAACCAATCATCGTCCGCGCAAGTGCTTATCCCTCCATGCTGATTGGCGAGCGGCTTGAGGGGAAGCAGGAAGGGGTTGGGGGATGGGGGGGGGGAAGACGATGCAGATTAACCCCCCGCGGTGATGGGCAGCTGCAAGGGCTGCGAGAGGCGATGCGTGGGGAGTGACGGCGATGGTGGACGGCTCACGGGGATGATCGGGGAGGATTGTGTATCTCTGTCACACCCCCAGCTTCCAACTCCCACTCTCTCTCTCTCTCTCTCTCTCTCTCTCTCTCTCACTCCCACCCCTCTCGGCGGCCTCCCTGCGTGCCGACTCCTTGTCTGCACCGCACCCTTCGCCTGGCGAAAAGGAAGGAGATGAAAAATTTCGAGCAGCGTTATGGACCGTTGCCGCAGCACGTACCCCCAGCACTTGACACCCGAGGTTGTATGAGAGAGAGAGAGAGAGGGGGGGGGGGGGAGAGGGGAGAGGGGGGGGGGGGGGGGGGGAGATCCAAGGACCCGGCAGCCGACAGCCAGAGAGTGGCAGTCAAGGGGGCCGGGCCAACTCCGCACGCTTTGAAAGTGACCCTCTCTCTCTCTCTCTCTCTCTCTCTCTCTCTCTCTCTCTCTCTCTCTCTCTCTCTCTCTCTCTCTCTCTCTCTCTCTCTCTCTCTCTCTCTCTCTCTCTCTCTCTCTCTCTCTCTCTCTCTCTCTCTCTCTCTCTCTCTCTCTCTCTCTCTCTCTCTCTCTCACACACACACTCTCTCTCTCTCTCTCTCACTCTCTAACCCTTCCCCTTTCTCACACTTTGGAATGGTTGGTCACTGGGATGCGGGTGGTTCGTCTAAATCTCGGTCGCTTTGCCGAAACCGTGACGTTGACACTCCCGCGGGGAAAACCTAAAAAAGAATGCAATTTAAATTTCACCGGCGCTAGAATTTTTTCTTATTGAACCAAGACCGTGTACCTGACTGGATGTCTGAACGGGGCGGCTTACGTTGGCGGCCGCGTCTGCTCTGTGGCTTACCTCACACCGCTAACATGGTGCCGCTTCTCTCTCACTCTCTGCGTCTCTCTCACACACCTCCCCCAAACACTATCCCACTTTTCGACAGCCCCCCCCCCCTCCTCCTCCACCTCCCTCTGCTGCTATATCCAGCAAGTCAACACCTCCTTGATGGGTGTTGATCATCTCTGCAACCGAACCGTCTGCCTCAGCCTTAGTGCGGAGGCACGGCGTTGTGATTTGGAGGGGGGGGGAGGGAGAGAGAAGCAGATATAGACACCAAGAAGGAGGGGGGGGGAGAGAGAGAGAGAGAGAGAGAGAGAGAGTGAGTGCGTGGGAACGCTCCCGGGGCATCGCAGCCTGCTGATGAGGAGGCGAAAGCCCTGCTGTGTCCACAGCGCCTCTGCCTTGCGGACAGCCCCCAGCCGAGACCCCGCGGGGGGCTCCCCGTGGGCCCCAGCGGACCCCAGGAGGGAGCCGGACCATCACGGGTGGCCAGGCTCGAATACCCTCTCACCTCGCATACACAGCAATAAAATGACAAGCAAGAGCCGAATTCGGTGGACGACCATGGCCCGATCGTTGTGAGTGGATGTAGAGGGAAGCCTCTGTCGGGGGGAAGGAGGGGGGGCTGTTGTGTAATTCCTTCCCAGTCTGCTCCCACTCCAGCTCATCCTCATTCTTCTTCTTCTTCTTCTGCCCCCTTCTTCATTCTGTTCTTTCCGCCCGAACGGAGCGCGCATAGTCGGATCGAGATTCATCCCCTTTTCTTCCCTTTGCCCACCTCTCTCTCTCTCTCTCTCTCTCTCTCTCTCTCTCTCTCTCTCTCTCTCTCTCTCTCTCTCTCTCTCTCTCTCTCTCTCTCTCTCTCTCTCTCTCTCTCTCTCTTTTTCTCTCTTACTCTTTCTCGCCGGCATGCGCGCGCCCTTCCCCTACCATCCGCTATACAATAGTTCATTGTTCGTCTATGATCACGTCGCGTATTTTGCTGCACGTTTATTCCAGCGCATCAGCAGCAGCAGCAGCAGCAGCAGCAGCAGCAGCAGCAGCAGCAGCAGCAGCAGCAGCAGCAGCAGCAGCAGCAGCAGCAGCAGCAGCAGTTATTTGGCCCCTGCCCGTGGACGTGGACTGCATTGTCCCACGACATGAACAGGACCGCGGAGGACGAACATAATCTCTGTACCGCGGAGAACAAAGAAAATCTCTTTCTGCGAACTCGCTTTAAACTAAACAACCGGTCTGATCACCGCGCCAATGTGAAATTGTAGTATAAAGACGTCAAGTTTTGCAGATAACACTCGCTATAATCCGCGGCCGGTGGCGGCAATGTGTGTGTGTGTGTGTGTGTGTGTGTGTGTGTGTGTGTGAGAGAGAGAGAGAGAGAGAGAGAGAGAGAGAGAGAGAGAGAGAGAGAGAGAGAGAGAGAGAGAGATATTTGATTTTGATTTGCTTTACCTTAATTCAAGAGAGAGAGAGAGAGAGAGAGAGAGAGAGAGAACGGCGGCTCTGAGAGAAAGCAAATGAAAGGTAATTCCGACAGCGTAGCTCCGCTCCCGCCCCTACCGCTGGGCTCTGTACTGTACGCCCCAGGTCCGTCCAGTCCGCTGCGGCCTCTGCGGTCTGCGCCCTCTGTCGCCCAAACGTTCTGCGAGAGTTTGTTTCCCCCGTTACGACAAGGCGGTGAGGTCATTGCGGAAACGGCGGCCTCTTCGAACGACTTTCGAGCAGGCTGTGAAACGTAATGGGAGAGTATCAGTGAACAGAGGGAGAGAGAGAGAGAGAGAGAGAGAGAGAGAGAGAGAGAGAGAGAGAGAGAGAGAGAGAGAGAGAGAGAGAGAGAGAGAGAGAGAGAGTGTGTTTGTGTTTGTGAGTGCGTGTGAGTGAGAGAGATTAACTAGCGCAGGCAGAGATGTCCAGTCCGACCGTGCTAAGGGCGCGCGACACGAAGCGGAGAGGGGAGGGAGAGAGAGAGAGAGAGAGAGAGAGAGAGAGAGAGAGAGAGAGAGAGAGAGAGAGAGAGAGAGAGAGAGAGAGAGAGAGAGAGAGAGAGAGAGAGAGAGAGAGAGAGAGAGAGAGAGAGAGGCAGCGAGGGCGGTTAGGGGATGAAGGGTGTTGATCGATTATTCCTAAAGTGGCTATCAAGGAAACAGAAGAGATTGCGAGAGGGACGGGAGATGAAGTGTGAATGGCGCTGGGCAACTCCTTTGCCCTCCCTTCCTCCCCCTCCTCTCTCTCCCTCTCTCTTTCTGTGCCATTGCCCTTCAAGTCACCGCGGTGTTGTGGCATTGTGTTGCCCTTGACCACTCATTCGGTCCCACGGCCACTTCTGGCAGCAGACGACACGCAAAACGAAGAAGAAAAGAAAAGAGAAGAAAGAAATTAAATTAATTAAATGTGGCCAGTCAACCGTCTTCAAATTTGTCTGCTGATCCTCACATATTATTTGCCAACCCTTTCGCTTGAGTGAAGCGGAGAAAACACGATGAATCAATGGGGCGATGTTTGTTGAAAATGCGATGATGCCGAGATTTTTCGCCGGGTTAGCGAAGTTATCACGACGTAGTAGTGAAGCTGTCCGCCGGAGTAGCGAAACTCGTTGTATATCCGTGAACACACTTTGGCCAGCGTGTGTCTGTTTGTCTGAGAGCAGCGGTCCGTTGGCTGCACTGGCAGCGGATGGGTATACGAGAGCCCGTGAGCTGCAGGCGGAAGATGTACGCGGCGCACCTGAGCACACACGCGCTGTGATTGGGTCGGTCTGCGCGTCACTTCGTTGTCTGTCTGTCTGTCCGTCTGTTTGTCTGTCTGTCTGTCTCGCACGTTGGCAGCCCTGCCGCCGCTGTGTCTGTTATTTCCGGCAGAGCCAGGACTGCCCGGCCGCCGTATCAGCGGATAGACTTAATTGACAGACTCTGTGACAATGGAAGGTGTGGAGGGCTGTGGACGGCTGGGAACGGCTTGGCTGAGGCCCCACTGTACACCACCAGGAGATTCCATTTCGCGGAGTTATCATAACGAAAAGGAAAGGAAGAACACAACCCCGCACCAAAAAATTCATTCTCAAAATTTACCCAAACTGAACGATTCTCTGCAGCACTTCATTATTTAAACTTTCAATAAAACAGAAAACCCTGCACAAAAATCACAGAACTGGCAAATTCAATTAACCCACACCAAAATTCAGCGTGGCTTCACCGGGGATCCGTACGCTAAACATGAATGAGGAAGTCTCTTTCGTCCGCAGCCCCTCACCTCCAGTGCTCCTCTTTCTTCCTCTCCACTGTCCGGAACCGTCTACTGCCTCATCAATATGTCCCCGTCTTTCTTGTCCTTGTCTGTCTCCCCCTCTGCGCTCTTTCTCCCCTTCCCTTCCCATCGTTTACCTGCCCCACCTCCCTGCTCAATTTTTAATTTTTTTTTTTTGCAATTTTTTTTCTACGTTCATTTCATTGTGGGCGCTGCAGCGAGCGAAAACAATAGGACCAGATCGGAGCCAAAAGGATTGCAGCGACAGCACTCTCCACTCCACCTCGGTGCTCTGGTGCCTCTGATGGTCCCGCAGGAGCGGGTCCCAGTGGGCCCGACACACGCCATCAGGGCACTGGAGTTTTTATCGACAACGGAGAGTGTAATAGGGGGTGGAATGGAGGTCTAACGACGGGTGGGAAGCGAAGACACGCTTGTATAGGGTGTGTATAAAGTGTGCCAGCATGTTCGGTGCACTGAGAGGATGAGAGAGAGAGAGAGAGAGAGAGAGAGAGAGAGAGAGAGAGAGAGAGAGAGAGAGAGAGAGAGAGAGAGAGAGAGAGAGACAGAGAGACAGAGAGAAAGAGAGACAGAGAGACAGAGTTTCGCTCTCTGCGGGACAACAGTGGCTAAAGTATCAATAGCGCGCTGCTCCTCCCCACCACAGCTCCGTAGCGTAATGGGCTAGCGGGCCGGTCGACGACCGCAAGGTCCGGGGTTCAACTCTTTGCCGGAGTAAAAATTTTTCTTAAGTCTGCCGACCGAGGATGGTGGGTAAAATATACCAAAAGAACGTGTTCAAAGTGTGTTGTTTGATTGACCGCGGACGTTGGGCCGCGGACATTCCCCGGAGGTTGAATACACTGCTGAGGAACAGTGGTTCGACGCCCAAGCAGGGGAATGGTGCTTGCCAAGACTCGGCAGAAGTTAAATGTAGAGGCCTAGGGTTCGGCCTTCTACATTTTTCAAGCGTAAGGCCTCGGAATCTGGAGTATTCGGGCAACACCTACTTGGATACATGGCGTAGAAGAGTAGAGTACAATCGGCTTCGGCCGTGTACGATCTGGGCATCCTACCTCCCTCTCAATCCGCGAGGGAGTGGCCTCAGGGTCACAGACCAACTGGCTGGTCGAAGGGGGCTGACTCCTGAAATCTGGTCAGCGGAAGGGGCGATGTTGGCCGTTGCGGAAGCCTGCCTACCAAGGTGGCTGCGTCGTGCCTGTGTCTTAGCGGCGGTCAACTCCTGGTACACCGGTTCCCATCCGAACACCGAAGTTAAGCAGGAACGGTTCCGGACGGAAGTCTGGGACGAGGTAGGACCCACCCATTTTTGCCGTTTTTTGTTGTTGTTGTATTTTTTATTTGCAGGGTCTGAATCTTGAGGATTCAATATACTTCTGAATTAAAAAAAAATTGTCGAAATGAAACGCTTTCTACCAATTAATAGAGAAAAAAGGAAAATGTTCACGACGTTTCCACTCTCGGCTGTCGGTTGTGTGTCAGTGTGTTGTCAGGCCGCGCTACCACCCTCCTTTGGCTCGGCCAGGAAGACGACGCGACGGACCCTCGCCTCACTCGATGGCAATTTCATTATATCTAACAAAGTTGCGCCTTACGCCGTGTCCGGTGGACACGGTGCGGTGGTGTGTGTGCGTGTGTGGGGGGGGGGGGGGCGGCACGGCACGGCTGTGCCCCCTCCCCCCCCGCAAACTATCGTCTCTTCCTCACAACTACAACAACAACAAGTAAAGACTCAGATACTACTTGAACCTCAATAATCACACCACTTTTTTTTTAAATCACGCATCGCCGCGTTAGTGATGTGATGTTTACCCGCGCGAAGAAGAATCACGGCGTTGAAAACGAAAAAGAAAAGTAAAAGAAAAATCCAGGCCAACCGAAACGGGTGCGTATTTATCAAGTGGCAATTCCCTGAGATCGAAGCCGCGTCGCTGTCCCTCGGGCTCTCGGGCTGTTAAGGAAATGAATGGGGGGGGGGGGGAGGTTGCAGAGGCCGGGGGGAGGGTGGACGGGGTGCACGAGGTTACTTCCGAAGGTGGAGCGTTTGCAACT
The DNA here is from genome assembly GCA_038380765.1 of Odontothrips loti. Lineage (NCBI taxonomy): Eukaryota > Metazoa > Arthropoda > Insecta > Thysanoptera > Thripidae > Odontothrips > Odontothrips loti. The sequence goes on from CM076256.1 coordinate 11,630,196, forward strand.
TCGAACACCACCTGAACTTCGCAATAAACTTAACAATTCTAAACCCCGCCGTCCACCGAACCCCAGTAGTATCAGTTTTCACAAGTCTTACCGTTCCGTTTCGCAAAAAGCGTACGACATCTGTGATCGGTCTCTACGTCCGGTGGAACGAGTCGGAGTGCAGTATTAAAGGGCACGGCGGTGAGTTTTCCTTGCGATGGGAGCCCATTTTTGTTGCCCCGCAGAGGAGGACAGAGAGAGAGAGAGAGAGAGAGAGAGAGAGAGAGAGAGAGAGAGAGAGAGAGAAGAGAGAGAGAGAGAGAGAGAGAGAGAGAGAGAGACAGGGAGAGAGAGAGAGGGTGGGTGGCGGTAGGCCTTGAAGAGTGGAGAGAAATATTCCTTGGAAACTTTCGTGGCGGGGCAAAACACGTTCTTGCACATCAGGCGGTGGTGTGCGTGCAGCTGCCCACAGCAGCTGCGTGTCCAGGGTGGCCCCGAGCTTGCAAGAGCCGGCAACGCTTTAAAAAAAATTATTTAAAAAACTTTGAAAAGTTTTACAACGTTTTTCTATTCCAGTTGAACTACTGCTACCATGTCGTAAACAGCGCAAATAGTGACAATGTAGTGATTATTTTTTTTCGTTGATTTTTTCAAAATATCAACCCTGTTTTTTTTTTTTTTTTTTCTTTTTGTGCCCCGCCGCCGCACAGTGCGGGCCCTGAGTCGATGCTAGGAGCGATAACGAGCGGCCTCTGTTAAGAAGTCAGAGCGGAGTCCCGCCGCCCCCGCCGCCCCCGCAGCGCCCACGCCCCCGCCGCCCCCGCCGATATCAGACCGTCACCGGCAAGGCTCCAGCGGGAGGGCCGCGGGCACGGGGCAGGTGTGTGGGCGTCTTGGCATGGCACGACTGGCGCTCGTCTGGCGGGAATGCCACTCGGGAGACAACGAGGACAGCAGGGGGAAAGATTCATACCTCTCTCTCTCTCTCTCTCTCTCTCTCTCTCTCTCTCTCTCTCTCTCTCTCTCTCTCTCTCTCTCTCTCTCTCTCTCACACACACACACACACACACACACACACACAGAGGCAGAGCACTTTGCATGGCATGTCAGCGATGGAGAGCGGAGGGAGCATTCAAAGCGTGTAGCTCCAGGTTCCGGGCTCCAGGTTCCGGGCTCCAGGCTCCGGGCTCCAGGCTCCAGGCTCCGGGCTCCTGGCTCCCGGCAGGGTTACCAGGGGTTCCCGGAGCTTCACGGTGGGCGACCGCCTGCTGTTCTGCTGTTAGCTCTGTGGTCAGATTCTTTTTTTTCTGTCCGTTTTTTTTTTTCGCGAACAAGACTTGGCAACTCGACCAGAAATCCCACCTACAAACGTCCGTCTTGTTCAGGCAAGGGCTTCCTGTTCAACCTCCCACCCACCCCTTTCCGCACACACGCACACACACACTCTCTCTCTCTTTCTCTCACTCTCTCGCACACACGTTTCACCCTCACTGTTTCCACGATAAAGGGAAATACAAGCAAAGGAGAGGGCGGCAAAGTCGGACTACTATATGTGCGGACCGGAGAGGGATTTGCTGCCAGGCGTGGCGATTCGAAGCGGATGTGGACGTGGAAGTGGGAGAACGTCGGCCCCGGAGTGGGGGGAGAAAGGTGGAAAGTGGGAGGAAGAGAGGAGGGAAGAAAACCCGGAAGAACCGAATGGGAAGAGAAACAAGCGGCACAAGGGCAAGGCGGGAGGAATGTAACCGCTCGACCCGCAACTCTTCATCACCGCCCTTTTTTCCGGCCCACTGGAGATAACGGAGCACACATGGGAATCCGCCCAGGGCGGTGGAGATTGTGGGAGCGGCGGGAGCGCCGTGCTGGGTAGGCCAGCCCGCCCAGCACGGGTGTGCAACGGGACGGCCTACCCTCCAGGCGCCGTGCTGGGTAGGCCAGCCCGCCCAGCACGGGTGTGCAACGGGACGGCCTACCCTCCAGGCGCCGTGCTGGGTAGGCCAGCCCGCCCAGCACGGGTGTGCAACGGGACGGCCTACCCTCCAGGCGCCGTGCTGGGTAGGCCAGCCCGCCCAGCACGGGTGTGCAACGGGACGGCCTACCCTCCAGGCGCCGTGCTGGGTAGGCCAGCCCGCCCAGCACGGGTGTGCAACGGGACGGCCTACCCTCCAGGCGCCGTGCTGGGTAGGCCAGCCCGCCCAGCACGGGTGTGCAACGGGACGGCCTACCCTCCAGGCGCCGTGCTGGGTAGGCCAGCCCGCCCAGCACGGGTGTGCAACGGGACGGCCTACCCTCCAGGCGCCGTGATGGGGGTAGCACGGGCCGCGTTCCTTGCGGACGCCTCCACCGAACCCTTTGTAAACAACAGCGCGGTGCTGTGCCGTTGGCGGCGGCGGTGGCTGGTGCTGTTGCTGCTGCTGCTGCCGCCACGCCAGCTGGGAGGGATTTTAGGACTGCGAGAATGAACCAGAGCGAAGGTCGGTAGGCCGGCGGGGTGGGGAGCAGCAATGCGTGTGTTGTGGCCAACACGCCAGGGGAGCTAGCGGCGCCAGTATAGAGGCGTCTGCGGCGTAAGAAGTCTGCGGCAGGAAACAACAGCGCGACCATAAGAGGAGGCAGCGCGCACGCGTGCTGGAGCGGCAGCTCCGTGGCGCCCCCTGCTGCTGCTGCTGCTGCTGCTTGTTAGCCGAAACGGCCGCCTCTGCTGCTGCGGGGGGGGGGGGGGGGGGTATTTTTTAAATTTATTTTTTATCTTTAGCACACTGCTACACTGACAATGATGATCAAGAATCGGTTTTCGGGAATTTCTGGGAAAACTCCGCCGTTGCAGGCCAGATTTGGACCCGCCTTGTGGCCAGGATGTCAAAACTGGGGTCACATGAACTGCTGTGAGCAGAAATGAGGAAGTTAGTGGTAGGCCTGTCTTGATCAGGTAAGGTAATCGAACTTATTTTTATTTATTTTTATTTTTGTAGGGGTGTAGATTTTGGGAAGTCTATGATAAGAGGTGGGAGTGAGTCAAAGTCGGTGGCGCGGTGAAGGTCTCGAGGGGACCTTTTAAAACTTGAAAATAAACCGCGGAAAATGGAAACGAAATCGAATCGCCAAACTTTCCATTGTCCTTGGCGCCGCGCCGCGGCCCGGCCCGGCCATCGGACGACAGCTAATTCGGCTTCTTCTCATCAGGATCATTTCCCTTTCTCTCTTCTCGGCGGTTCTATTTTTTCTTCCTTTCTTTGAGCGCTCTCTGCGGGGGATCTCACCCCGATGGGGGGGGGGGGGGGCTGGAGGGGTGGGGGCAGCTCGGGGGCCCCCGCACACCGCACCGCTTCGAAACGAAAACCACTCCAAGTTAGACGCGACTTAATTGAAATATTGAGAGGCATTGTTTTGCAGTAATGGGCAGTCGCCAGCCCGGGTCAACCCGCCACAGCGCCGCTGTCGGTGCTCAGACCGCGAGAAGATACACAATTGGAACTTTGAAAAAAGAAAAAAAAAACAGTTAAAGAAAATTAAAAATGCAGAACCCAGCCGCACCGCACTGCCACCCAAGATGCCGCCGCTGACTGCTCCGAGGCCGTTGTTTTAATTTGGCGGCGGCGGTGGAGGATTTGGCGGGAAAAATATTACTAAAGGAACTTTAGCCAGTCAGGCCGGGCAGGAGATATGGCTGCCACCACGGGATTTCCTTGGCCGCGAGTTGGTAGCTTCCCCTTCCTTCTGCCCAGGGGGCGCGTGCGTCTTTTTATCTACGTTTTCTTACCCTTTTCTTCTTCTTTTTTTTTTCACTGAACCCGCGGCCGTGAAAACTCCCCACCGCGAAATATGACGCATGCACGCGTTGGGAGCCTTTGCCCCTCAGCCAACTTCTGCCGCGGCAGCCTCAGTAGCAGTGCAGCCACCCTGCCGTTATTGTCCACAGACACACACACAGACAGACACACAGACAGACACCCACCCACACAGACAGACACACAGACGCTCTGCTATGTACGTGAGTACTCCCCGAACTATCCCGAAACACCACTCTGAGCCAGCCAACGGCCTGTACATACATATCCATAGTCGGGACGTGCTGAGTTCGCAAGTTGGCACGCCCGCCTCCACCACCCGACGTACCGCCCCGTCTGTCGCAGCGCCATCTGATTAACCCAGCCAAAGTTACGTGCGCCTCGCTTATTTACAGCGGAAACGAACTCAACCCCTCTGAGAATGAGTCCTGTGACAACATTTTTGAATCCAGGCGGCGCCCGACTGAATCAACACGGAGAGAAAAAAAAATGTGAACTGAAAACTTATTTGCGAACACTAATCTTTTTTCTCTCCGTGAAACTCAGGTCTGGAATCTTCAGTGTGGAAGGCCAAGTTTTCAAAATAGCCTCTTAAATTTAAGCTGCTTTTAATGTTTATGACGTTCTCGTTATCAGCGAAGACAAACAGCGAAGAGGTACCAACCTCACCGGAAGATACATTAAGGCCGGCCTACAGCAGGCCCGTCGCGTTGGCAGAACTTACGCCATTTAATTCAATACTGCGCCCGAAGGACGGAGGGCCGGCCGGGGCCGGGCTTTTAAAGCGCCACCGGTTGTAACAGCGGCAGCGGCAGCGGCAGCGGCAGCGGCAGCGGCAGCGGCAGCGGCAGCGGCAGCGGCAGCGGCAGCGGCAGCGGCGGAAACGTCTCCGGCAGGAGCTCCTCAAAATCTACCCCCTCCCCCTCCCCCTCTCCTCTGGTCGGACAATTCATGGCCTTTGAAGTGGCCACACTGTGCAACAGTTGGCACTTCCGTCATCTCCACGCCGTCGTTGGCACCACTGCCGCGGGTACTCCTGCTCCCAATACTGCCGCTCCCGTTGCTGCCGCTGCCGCTGCCTGCTGCTGCTGCTGCTGCCGCTGCTGCTGCTGCTGCTGCCGCTGCCGCTACCGCTGCCGCTACCGCTGCCGCTACCGCTGCCGCTACCGCTGCCGCTGCCGCTGCCGCTGCCGCTGCCGCTGCCGCTGCCGCTGCCGCTGCCGCTACCGCTGCCGCTACCGCTGCCGCTACCGCCCGCTACCGCCGCTGCTCCTTCCTCTGCCATGACAAGCCTCCACCCATCTCAGCTCGCGCCTCGGTTCAGAGCTCCCCGTCTTCCGCCGCGCCGGAGTGATGGAGAAGGGAGAGAGACGGCAGATAGAGCGCGGCAGTGAGAGAGACAGAGACGGGCCGGGGCGGTAGAGCAAGAAAATGATCGCTGTTGTTACAAACGCAAATTTTATGCGGCTCGTCGCAGCCAGACTAGGAAACGGCGGCGGGGGCCCCGACTATTATGCGGGGCCATCAGTCCGTCCTTGTTGCTCCTCATCGTTTCGTCTGTCTGTCTCTGTCGCACCCTCGGAGTGTGTTGGCAGACCTCGTCCACATATTACGTAACGCTTCGATAGCAACGACAGTCCCCAAGCATCCCTCAACCTGAAAACTTTTTTTTTTTTAATTAAAAAAAAGATAATTGCCGATATCTCAGAGTTTTGTAGAGTACTCCGGAGAAGTCCAAAAGTAAAAAGTTGTGACAAAGAGGAATACCGCTGCTGAAGTATGAGAAAAATTACTCGCTTTTCAGTGAAAAAACACACGTGATTTCCCAGTGTTCCTCTTCGTGGTTGCGACGTCCTAGTCTCGTTTCGGCTACCCTCCGGAGTATACTCCATTCACGGCCGACCTCGCTGTAGGCATTTGTAGAACACGACGTAAATTAATGCACCCGCCGTGACTCGCTCTCTTTGTAAAATTCAATTCAGGGAAAAATTTATCATCAATCTCTGTCTCCTCCCCGTCTCTCTCTCTCTCTCTCTTTCTCTCTCTCTATCAACCCCACGACCACTGACAGACAAGTCGAGGCACATTCCTCCCTGATGAGAGGAGAGGGAGAGGAGGGTACGGGTGCGTAGAGGGGTAGGGGGGGGGGGGGGGGGTTACACAGTACCGACTCCTGCGTCGCCTTTCTGGTACCAAACAATGGGAACCAGCTGTGGCCGCCAGATTCGAGACGTATAGCAGCAGCAGCAGCAGCGGCGGCGGCGGCAGCAGCAGCATATCAGCAGCGGCAGCAGCAAAATGGCAATTTTGCGTCCTCTCCCTCCTTGGCGTGGTATTACTCTGAGAGCTGTCCCGTGCCGCTGCCGCCGCTGCCTCCGCTGCCGCCGCTGCGCGCCCACGTGCCGCGTCCAGGTGAAGAATGGATGTCGATAGAAATGGAATTGCCACCCACTTGTCATTCCGCCTTTGTGTGTCATTTTATCCTCTCGTTTTACAAAAAAAAAAAAGGAGCAAAAAATGGGAATGAAAAGTCGTCATCAACATCGTGCCCAATTATGAGCGATGGATAACTCATTCTCTGCCCCCCCCCCCCCCCCCCCGCACTTACTGTTCGCTGAGGTTGGCCGACTGTTTGTACGGGGAGTACACAGGCGCATAACAAGGGAGCTGTGCGAGAGAGCGAGAGAGAAAGAGAGAGAGAGAGAGAGAGAGAGAGAGAGAGAGAGAGAGAGAGAGAGAGAGAGAGAGAGAGAGCAGCGGACAGTAGGAGACGAGTTGGGTCGCATCCGAGACGTCTATCCGCGCCGCATTTTATTGGCGGACGTCGTACGCAGCCGCCCCTGCCCTGCCTACCCAGCCCGCCCTGAGCCGGGGTGCCCGTACCGACCCTTTGACCAGGCCGGCCTCAGGGCCTTAGTACCGCCCGGGCCCCGCCGTATACTGTGTGTGTGTGTGTGTGTGTGTGTGTGTGTGTGTGCGCTGAGCGTGGGCAGAAATAGATGGAGCAGACATCAAAATTCCCGTTGTTTTCTTTTTCTGAACAGATGTAAATTTTCAGAAAAAAAAAAGAGTACGGTTCGGCTGAAAAATTTTCGCGTAGTTTTCAAATTTTTCGTGAAATATTTCCCTGCATAGCCGTCTCAAAACGGCCACATAAAACTTCCTCTTATGCGTGTCATCTGGACTGCAGCAGCAGAGACCTCGGGGTGTTTCTCCATCCTGACAGCCAGAACTCTTGGAACTTAAGGCTCGCCGAAGTTGATGCTTGTCACACGTGATGTTGGGACGGACCATTCCCGCAGTTCGTGACGTCACTCATGCCGAGTGTTTATCGGGTTGTCAAGGTGACGTAATCAAACGATCTGGGCGCCAAACTCTAACCAGACCCCACGATATGAGAGCGCGTGCGAGAGGAAGAGAGAAAGAGAGAGAGAGAGAGAGAGAGAGAGAGAGAGAGAGAGAGAGAGAGAGAGAGAGAGAGAGAGAGAGAGAGAGAGAGAGGGTGACATCAGTTTCCCTGAGCGTGTAACCGCTACTGCGCCAGCCCCGCCCAGCCATCGCCATCTCTGCGTTGCCACTGATGCATTCACCGTGTCTAATGCCCAGTCGTATTATCCTGCCGACAAGTTGAAGCCGACACACACACTGTGTGGGGGCGAGAGAGAGAGTGAGAGAGAGAGAGAGAGAGAGAGAGAGAGAGAGAGAGAGAGAGAGAGAGAGAGAGAGAGAGAGAGAGAGAGAGAGAGAGAGAGAGAGAGAGAGAGAGAGAGAGAGAGAGAGAGAGATGGGATGTGTGTACGAGACGAAGAGAGAGAGGCAAAGGGGCTTAATGGGGGCTGATGAGCCGAGAATCCTTCTCTGCTGTTCTAGTGTTCTGGCTTCGAGCGCACCCGCCCCTGCAGCGCACACACATGCACACACACACATGCACACACACACATGCACACACACAGACACACACACTTTCTGTGGTAACCACGTGTCCACCAAAACTGCAGACGCACACGTAACTGATTCAGACGGGTGCTGGCCGAGGCAGAAGCTTGCCTGGGAGGACTGGTTTTTGAGATCATTACTTGCTGCTCTTTCACCCATCATCATCACCATCACCACTAAGATCATCATCATCATCAACATCATCATCATATCGTCATCATCATACTCATCTTCATCATCATCATGAGATCGTCGTTATTATAATCCATTGCACAGCCCCCCTGGGCCCCTAAAGCTAAAACTGGTCACAGAGAGGGAAAAATGCAGTTCCATGCAGGAAGTTGGACAGCAGTGGGAACAGCGAGCTACTACTCATATGCAAGCATGTGCAAGGTGGGGAGATGGAAGGGAGGGGGAGGGGGAGGGGGCGGGGGGTATCTCAGGAGGGTCGACGGAGCAGACCATGCGGGACTTTGTCGAAGACTTAGCGCGCGCGCACACACACACACACACACACACACACACACACAGAAGTTGAGACTGGAGGGGGGTGGGTCTATCCAGACTGTTGGCTGCGAAGCAGAAGGGCTTGCGATGGCTTCATATCATCTCCTCAAGGGCTGGGCTCCGCTGGGCTCCGCTGGGCTCCGCTGGGCTCAGCTGGGACCCACCAACGCTCTTTTCGCTGCTTGTTTCGTCCGCTTCCAGCCGCTTCCAGCCGCTTCCAGCCGCTTCCAGCCCGTTGGCGGCCCCATCGTGTCTGCGGCGTTAGTGTTTAGCACTCTCCAGCGCCCCTGCTACCGCCGGCTGCGGCCCACGTCCGCCTCAAAGGACTCTCCGTAGGAGCCGGGTGTGCCAGTGTTCTCACCTGTTGGCCGCTCTGAGAATGAAGGAGTCATGGAATTTGGACGATACCCAGCCAGGAATATAGACTGTCGAAATTGTACCAAACCGATATTAAAATCTAAAATTTTGTCGAACTCGACTGTTTTGCATCGATTATTTGTGGAATCGGCAAAGACAATCGACTTCCTAAACCATTCCGATATCGAATCGACCGTGGATTACATCGATTTCTGCGGCGCCAGGGTCCCGAAAATGGGGCAAGCGACCTCTTTAATTCTGGTAACGAACTTGTATGAGGAAGTTAAGTTACATTCAAGATGCATAGCCGTGACTCTTTCGCCGTCAGGTAACAGCCCAGCCAGCCCACGGCGCGCCCACAGATTGTCATCATCCAGACCTCCCCGTCCTGATCTGCTGTTGTGTCCTCGGGGGTATTGGGGGCCCAGCGCAAACTCAGGCAACGCCACGCCCCGCCACGCCCCGCCACGCCCCGCCAATCTGAGTGCTGGTCGGTCCCTCCTGACACCTGTTGTCGGCCACACATACTACCCCCGTCCCCACACCCCCTCCCTCTCTCTTTCTCTGTCTTACACACTAGCACATTCCGTCTTATCACCTTTTTTTTCACCCCCGTTGTTTTCCTATGTAGTATATCGTTGGTGGTTTTTCAGTTTTATCCTTTTTTCCCATTTACTCCGCCGCTGTCTGGAGGTGAAAGCAAAGGACATAACACGCAGCAACCACCAAAAGTCAGCACTGCTTTGTCGTCAACATTTTCCTTTTGCTGAAGAGGGAAACCATTAGGTAGAACGGAGCAGACTTGACGGGTGCGACCACCACAGCAGCAGCAGCAGCAGCAGCAGCAGCAGCAGCAGGGCCAGAGTGTTTCTGCGCATGTGCGGGAGCGGAGGCGAGGCGAGTGTGAGTGAGTGCCAACGTCTGTTATTTCCGGGAAAAATAGAAACACGTGAGGAGCGAAAAGAAAGGAATGTCGGGTAAATTGTTCTGAGCATACAACAAGGCGGTGACAACAAGGCTGTTTGTCCTTCAAAGCGCGCTCTGCCGGCGGGACTCGGAACTTTTCGATCACGACCAAGTCATCTCTGCCCTGGTTTTGTTGTCACCAAACGGCAAACGCGACAAAAAATAATGATAAAAAGAAAAAGTACAACAGCAGCAGTATAGGAAAATTGGTGGGGGGCGAAAATAAAGTTTCGCTGGACATTACTCTTTATTTTGATGCGACGCCAATCGGGATTAATAAGAATTATCATTGCTGCCGGGAGTATCGCTGTGGAGAAGACTTAATGACTACGAGTTTTTTGCTTCTCTTTCTCTCTCCCTTTTTTTGAGCGGGAATTAAGGAGCGGGAGACGCACGAGAGAGAGAGAGAGAGAGAGAGAGAGAGAGAGAGAGAGAGAGAGAGAGAGAGAGAGAGAGAGAGAGAGAGAGAGAGAGAGAGAGAGAGAGAGAGAGAGAGAGAGAGAGCGAGAGAGAGAGCGTGTGGCGCGGGAGGGTGATGGAGATGGAACGATGGCGTGGCTGCTGACTGCGCATCGCAAGTCACATTGATGAAGGCAGAGGGCTGCCAACTTCTCGTCAAGACGCACTATGGGCGCCCTCGGAAATTGCCGCCGGACGTCGGCGGGGCCGTAAGGACCTTCTGCTACACTGCAAAAACAATTTGCAATTCAAATCCTCGTTCAAGTGACCCTTGGCCAGCCACCGCACCGCACTGTCCCCTGTGCCCCCCCCCCCCTCCCCTCTTTCGCCTTTCCAGCCTCTCTCAATTTGCATAAGTGGGCACTGTGACTTATGGCGCACAATGCTTGGCCTACCGATAGAGGACATTTTTCTTTTCATCATTAAAAAAAAAAAAAACGTTCCAAGGTTGACTGCGCTCAAGACAATATGCACGGAGCGTCGAGTTTTAATTGGGACCAGCGGTAGGGTGGCCAGCCTGCGAACAGAGGGTGCGGATACGTGTCATGACAATAGGGGAGTCCGATACGGGGGGGGGGGGGGAGAATACTGACAAAACTCGGACAAGGACGATGCGGGCATGCGCAGTAATGCATGGGGGCTGAGCAACAGCGAGCGGACAAAATATTTGTCTTCCGGAGCGTGAGAAGGGGTGGAAGTGAAAAGGAAAGAAGAAGGAAATAAGAAGGAGCACCCACCCCGGCGATATTCCTCTGCAGTCTGTTTACTCGCACAGGCGGCGGTGGAGCTTGTCGCTAGCGGGGAGATGACGCCGGGCAGAGAACGGCTAATCGGCGTCGTCATCGTCTCTCTCTCTCTCTCTCTCTCTCTCTCTCTCTCTCTCTCTCTCTCTCTCTCTCTCTCTCTCTCTCTCCCCCCCCCCCCTCTCTCTGAGCGTGGCAGCCGAATACAAGAGAATTTCAGAGTGAAAATAACGGAGAGAAAAAAAACTAGATTTTTATTTTTCTGTCAGCGCCGTTTTTAGACCGTGTGTCCTTTCTCTGGTGGCCCGTTGGTATCACCATCAACCCGGGTTCGAGTACCACCTCCCCCCCCCCCCCCTTCTCTCTCTCTCTCTCTCTCTCTCTCTCTCTCTCTCTCTCTCTCTCTCTCTCTCTCTCTCTCTCTCTCTCTCTCTCTCTCTCTCTCTCTCTCTCTCTCTCTCTCTCTGCCGGAAGAGGGGACAGAGCTGCTTCGACGGTGTTGAGAAGGACTCGCCTGGGGACTGGCTCAGGGACCAGGCCCCGACCCGAGCCCCGCCCTGACGCTACTCCGACCGTGAGATGCGATTTAGTCGTGTGACAAAGTGGGTGGCGCCGGTTCGAGTCCCCCCGACCTCCGCCGGGTTTCCCTCCCCGTGAATAAGTGTGTGTTCTCCGATCACAGAATCGGGAAGCGACGCGTTTCTTATTGTTAGTGTGCGGGCTCTCGGTCGTGAATTGAGTAGCGGTACTCAGTCCCGGTCCCACGAGGCAAATACTGCGACCAGGGGAGCGAGGGCTGCGGGAGTGGGAGTAGCAGCTCTGTGTAGAACGGAGGAGAAAGGCTGTTGCGCAGGTGGAGAACCTGGCGTTCCGGGCTGCATCGCCTGTGTTTATTGTTCCCTTGTCCCGGCACAGCGAAAAACATAAACACGCTCACCTGCACGCACACGCACACACACGCACACAAACGCGTGTGCGAGGTTGAAGTGTGTGTTACGTCAACACAGACGTGACCAAGACGGTATAGGTGCGCAGCCCGTCTCACTCGCACCTACGGGGCGCGTAGGGAGCTAAAGAGAGATGGACGGTGTTGCAGAGTGCAGAGGTTATCCCGGTGTAGAGTAGAGGGAAAAGACGAGAAGATTAGAAAAATAGGGAGAGAGGAAAAGAGAGAAAGAGTAGAGATTGTTAGATTGACAATGTATCTCACCTTTCCAAGCTTGTGGAAATAGCCGTCGTATCCTGGACTTTTCATTCAAGCGGCTACACAATTCTGGACGCCACGGTTCTTTCGGAAATGGATCGATAAAAATAAACTATGACGCGGCTGTAAGTATAAAAGAGGAAAACTCGGGGTGGACATTGGTGTGCAAATCAAGTTTCGTTTTTTTTTTGTGGCCATTCTCTTTCTTTTCATTATTTCTCTGACATCGTTATCTCGGTTCCCATGGTTCCCACCTCGTGGATCGAACTCCTTGTCAACTAACTTGACCGGGCTTTGTCACGATCGGGTTCGCTCGTGTTCGAACATATACCCTCTTATTCTTCCATTCTCTCTCTCTCTCTCTCTCTCTCTCTCTCTCTCTCTCTCTCTCTCTCTCTCTCTCTCTCTCTCTCTCTCTCTCTCTCTCTCTCTCTGTGTCGCCCTCCGCTAGCGCTTTGTACCCTGAGATTATTGCCCGCCCCCCTCAACCCTTTTCAGACCCTTTACCTCTACCAACGAGAACGACGGGAAAAAAAAATGAAACAATTTCTAACAAGGAATAGACAGCGACAATGGCGAAGGTGGCGACGTCGGCAAGAATAAAGTGGGGATAGGGGAAAAAAAGAAAGAGATTGTGAAAGAAGGGAACTAATGAAAAAGGAAGAAGCGACCGCCGAAACTCGCTGAAGGGAGCTCAGATTAAGAGATTATAGACAGGCCAACCCTGAGGAGGCGGTGGTGCAGGGCTGGCTAAGTCCGGCCCTCTTACTCTATACTTCTGAGAATTCTATTTCCTCCTCCTTGTGTGTGTGTGTCTCTCTCTCTCTCTCTCTCTCTCTCTCTCTCTCTCTCTCTCTCTCTCTCTCTCTCTCTCTCTCTCTCTCTCTCTCTCTCTCTCTCTCTCTCTCTCTCTCTCTCTCTCTCTCTCTCTCACTCTCCCGATGGGAAGAAAAGATTACCAGGAATGCTAAGGCCCAGTCTGGAGCTGCGGGAGATGATACATCCATCATGAAGCAGAGATCGCTCAAAGACAAGGACAGAAGACGTCTGGCCGTGACGAGAACAGAAAAGTAGAATCAAATTATCGAAATTAGGGAAACAGTCCTTCCCTTTCCTTCTTTCTTTTTTTCTTTTTTTCCCGGGAAACCACGAACGGACCCGATGCCGCCGGCGGTCACATATATCAATGGTTCAAAATTATCGCTAAATGGAATGACAGATTTTTTTCCTCCAATCATCACTCTTTTAAAAAAAATAAGATTGCCACAAAAAAAAATGACAAAAATTTCATGCCCGAAGTGTGGTCAAATTGATTTATTTTTGGCTTATTTAAACTTTTCGAGAGTGCCACGTTCTTCCGAGTGTGATACGCAGACGGGAATATTTTTCCAGACGGACTGCCTGGCTGCTGATATGAATCGCTGGAACAAGTCGGGCACAAGTGATGTGACGTGAAGCCTGGAGAGGCTCCTGGCTCCGGGCTCTAGGCTCCGGGGGCCCACGGGGAGGCCTGGCTGGCCTTGGCGGTCTGGACATCCCCCAGGCTGAAGGGCGAGCAGGCGATGCACGTGTATACATCTTTTCATCTGGTCCTTTCTAATTAGGGTGACGAAGGTATACGAGGGCAGGGGTTGTCTTTCTCTCTCCGTCTCCAGCAGGGTGACGTCCAGTCGCGTGGATAGTGTGAAGCATGGGGCCTACGCGTATCGCAACAAGGAGCGACAGAGAAGAAAAAGGAGAGACTGCGTCGCCTGGTTTTGTTTTTTCTCTCGTTTTTTTTCTGGCCTCTCGCTGACGTAATGATGGACGTAATGAGAAGCCGTGGACAGTTCAAGTGCCACACGGATCCCAATATCCATTCACCGTGAAACTGAGTCTCTCTCTCTCTTTCTCTCTCTCCCTCTCTCCCTCTATCTTTATCGATAGACCAAAAGGGACCATTCATCCTTTTATTCGCGTGCTCAGGGAGATGACATACTTTTGGCAATCTTCTCCAGCCCCTTCGGCTGCCGCCCGGTGCCGGTGCCGGCGGGGGGCTACGAGTTAGGCAGCGGCGGGTGCACAGCGAAACTGAAGCAAACCCGCCCTAGTGAGGGGCCGTGGGACGGGCGAGAGGCCAGCCAGGCCAGCGAGGCTGCTGCCATACTGTTTGCGTGGAGGGCATCAAAGATCCCCCACCTCCAACCCCTCCCCCTCCCCCACACCCTCCCCCTCCTTCCTCCCCTCCCTTACTTCTCACTCCGAAGCCCTTTGTAGTTGTACAAACAGGCAAACGGCGATAGAGCAGGTCACGTTCAATTGCGTGCGCAAACGCCCGGGCAGGAATCATTATCGTAACGAGAAACATAATTACCGACATCATCTCTGGCGTCATCATCATTACCGTGATGATCTCGCTGACGGCGGGGTCCATGACTAGGCAGGCAGAGTGAGCTGCGCTCGCACTTTCAGTGCCCCCAACTGTTTGGAAAACTTTAAAAAAAAAAATTAAAAAAATACGGCTTTAAGCCCGAATTAGACTCCTTTATCAGCGTCGGTATCCGTTATCAGTCAGACTCGAAACAGTGTCCGGCTAGCCGCTGACGGAGTTCCACATAGCACTAACGGCAACAAACTCGCAAGTCTTGTGCTGCCCACCCCTTCCGCTACTCTGTGCCCAATACTGCCAACTGCAAACGAAATTGCGAAGGTTCTGTCGGCCTCGGAGCTGGGGTTGGTAGACAGTCACCAGACACCATTTCGATATACGATGCCCTGGGACTGGTCCACACAAACTGCGTCCAAAAAAAATTAACCTCTTTTTTTTTTTTTTTTTTAACACTGTGGATCTTGGTGGTCCCTTTTCTTAACTTCCGCCTCCGGTTTTGCCTGTCTCTTGCTTGTTCGATGTCCCACAGGAGTTCTTCCTTGCGCCCGTATCAGCGATCTTCCCCAGAGAAAAAGAGAGAGAGAGAGAGAGAGAGAGAGAGAGAGAGAGAGAGAGAGAGAGAGAGAGAGAGAGAGAGAGAGAGAGAGAGAGTCTGCTTAGTCTGCTCATCTCTCTCTCTCTCTCTCTCTCTCTCTCTCTCCCTCCCCCCCCTCCCCCCCGCCTTTTTATCCGCACCTCGTCTCTTGCCTCGCTACTCTGTCAAAAGAAATATTCGCATAACAAACATAAGGCTTAGAAAGTCGTTTTTCCCCCTTTCTTATACACTGTTTACACGGCCCTTTCCCACCCTTTCACTGGGGCCGAGCTGTGCCCCCGTGGAGGAGAGGCTGGGTTGTGCTGCGGATGACATCTGGACCGTATCCGACCGGGGGCCACGTCTGTCGGCCGAGGGGGTAACGGCTCCTAAAAATTGTGTCTGTCGGATTACGGATTACTTTGGATTACCCCGGATTATCCTGGATTACCCGGATTACCTAGGAGAAATGACCGCGGATAACCGAGCATTACCCCGGATAACCCAGAATTACCCGGATTACCCAGGATTACCCGCATTACCCGGATTACCCAGGATTACCCAGGGTTACCAAGGATTACTCAGGATTACCCGGATCACTCAGGATTACCCAGGATTACCCAGGATTACCAAGGACTACTCAGGATTACCCAGGATTACCCGGATCACTCAGGATTACCCAAGGATGCCCGGATTACGGGACGCCGAAGCTGCAACCCCCTCGGTATCGTCCACAGTTAAAAAATACTCCTGGACCATTTCCTGAGCTCACTTCCTGGACAGTCCTCCAGAGCTCCGCAGTCGCCGGGGACGTTTGGGATTCCAGCAACGCGCGCTCCGACTCCATCGCCATGAAACTTGCAGCGGGGAAATTCACGACATCTGAACCCAACTCCCCTCGTCCCCTGAGCTGACCTTGCCACCCAACCCCCAAGGCTATCCGTCCCATCTCCATCCAGGCCTACTTTGGCTACACAAGTCGTCGATCTCTGTCTCGATTGACTTTGCAAGCGGTTGCGAAATGAGAGAGAGAGAGAGAGAGAGAGAGAGAGAGAGAGAGAGAGAGAGAGAGAGAGAGAGAGAGAGAGAGAGAAAGAGTTGGGGAAGTCCCCTCGGGCCACCGTCATGCGTCAGAGTGCGAGGAGCTAGGCGGCAAGCAGGCGCATGCAGTAACATTACAACCACCATCACAACTACCACCAACGCCACCATCATATCATTGCCGCATTACAACCACCGTCAATGTCACCCTCACTACTGAAGTCGTTACCATACAAGCTTAATGCTACCAAGGCCGTGGGACATCAAAAGAAAAAAAAAGTCGTCATTTGACGATGCCTCTCAAATCAAATGCTGAAAATCAAACTGCTGAACCACCTACTTTTCTAGTTTTTTTCTTCTTCATTTTTTTCTATGTCATTTGAGGTGACAATTCGAATTCAGGCGTGGGCTTATTACAATGTACCTCGACTAGTGCCAGCGACCACTGGCCTTGTGGTCGTCACGGTCCCAACCCCCAACACCAAAGAATTCTCTGACGATGCGTTTGCGTTTAGAGAGAGATAAAGAGAGAGAGAGAGAGAGAGAGAGAGAGAGAGAGAGAGAGAGAGAGAGAGAGAGAGAGAGAGAGAGAGAGAGAGAGAGAGAGAGAGAGATATGGCGAGTCCTGGAACTGAGCGACGACGCTGCCAGGAAGCACCGCCCCAAAGTGACGCCATAGAGCGGGGATGCGGAGGCGGCCCAACTAGTGGAACGAGTGGAGCCGTCACTCAGCATGCAGCCGCATCCAGCTCTACGAGCGGTGCAATAAAAATAAAAGACACACTTTCTCGTTACCCTCAAGTCGGGCATGAGAACGCCTCGGTTCCGCGTTTTTTTTTTTTAATACTGCCTGCGAATTTCTGCTGCCGAAAGCGAAGCAATGTAGTCGAGCGTTTTTTTTTTATTTATTTTGTTAAAGTATGTTTTGTTGACTCTCGTGTCATTACATTGTCAGAGCTGTCCGCGGTGCTGATTCCTCCCGGGTGTCCCTCCCGGGTGCCTCTCTTTACCCCTTCCCTCCCCCGTGCCGCCCTCCTCCCCTCCCCACTCCAAAGTCTCCCGTCCGCAGGAACACTCAAATGATTAGCTCCACGACTCGACGCTGGGTCGGAGACCGCCGGAGACACGCGCGCACCCGAGTCCCTGTGATGTGGCGGAGCGGGTCCGGGGGGTTGGGGTGGGGGTAGGGGGCGTGCGAGGTACTAATCGCCTCGACCGCAACAATGTTGCTGAGGGCAGGAATGGGGGAGCGGCCGGAGCGGGCCATACATGCACAGCGCCAACAGCGCCGCGGAAACCGTAGTCCTCGAAAAATTCGATTAGTTGCGCCGGAACTGATTTTGTTGTTTGTCGATTTCAGGACGTGCTATAAATACAGTTGCGAGGACCAAAATTTCGTTGGGTCGGCAAAAAGTTCGTCGCAGGAGCAAATCTGACTTTTTTTTTTACCTTGTGTTCACGTGCCAGATGTTTTCCTGACCCAACGAAATGTTAGTTTTCGCAAACTAAAGTAACTTCTCGTCCCGAAATCAACCAAGACATTAGTTCGTGCAACTAATCATTTCGTGTTTTTTTTTTTTTGGCGTTAAGGTTTAAAACAGCGGTGGCAATTAAAGAACATTTCCTTTCCGGAACAACAGCCGTCGCGATATGGTGGGGCCACGGTTGTTGTGTGGAGTGGTCACCCACACCCACACACACACACACACACAAAGCAGCGGGTCTGCCGTAACCATCATCTCCATGGCTGTGCAGTGAAGGGTGCTAATCCGAGGTCCGACTCGACAGACGAGCGCCCCTGTGTGCGTGAGGGAGAGAAAGAGAAAGAGAAAGAGAGAGAGAGAGAGAGAGAGAGAGAGAGAGAGAGAGAGAGAGAGAGAGAGAGAGAGAGAGAGAGAGAGAGAGAGAGAGAGAGAGAGGCGAGGATCCCACGCGCTCACACAGCGTCCATATAGACTCAGAGGTGCTCTGACAGACAGCGAAAGCTACCCGCATAGCGTGCAGGAGAGCCAACCACAGCGGCAGCCATTCCAATAAACATAACACACACACGCGCACACACACACAAGCGCGCGCGCGCACCGGTAACATGATCACGCAAAAAATCCCTGCGTGTGGTCAACGACGAGTCACACGAGTCAAAAAAAAAAAACCTCCAGCGGCAGAAGCACTTGTGTCAAACGGAGACCATCGCACGAATGCAATGCATCGTTTTGCCGCAACATGTTATTGGCGATTTAAAAATTCTCTCTCTCATCTAACATTGCGTTGTGGTGCAACTAAAAATTTAGTAACGCTAACAAAATTTTGGTACTCCGAGCAAAATTTTGCTGCTGGAAATCAACCTAAAAATTAGTTGCGATCAATAATATTTTTTTCTACGTGTATATTTTAATTTACGTTGCGCGCGGCCCTTCATGCTATGCGGTCGTGAAAGTTTTCAAACTGGCAGTGACGCTGTGATTCTGTTTGCGGGGCACCGGCGGCGCATTTGGGCGCAGAGAGTGACATCGGCTTGGTGGGATCGGGGAGAGAGGAGAGAGAGAGAGAGAGGGAGAGAGAGAGAGAGAGAGAGAGAGAGAGAGAGAGAGAGAGAGAGAGAGAGAGAGAGAGAGAGAGAGAGAGAGAGAGAGAGAGAGAGAGAGAGAGAGAGAAGGAAAAAGAGAGAAGAGGGAGAGAGGAGGGATGGAGAGAGAGAGATGTAGGGAGGGAGGGAGAGGGAGAGAGCGAGAGAGAGAGCGAGCGAGTGGGGGGGGAGAAAGAGAGGGATAGAGGAGAGAGCAGCAGCCTCTCTCTCTCCTTCTCTTCTATCTCTTTCTCTCTCTCCCTCTCTATGGGAAATTTACGCGAGGCACGCGATGACGAAAATTGAATCACGGCCCTGTAATGCAATCGGGCCCGTTAGCAGCGGCATCAGTACCGCCAGTTCGACGCAGCCGACGCAGCATGGCTAGCAGCTAGCACAGCGCGCCCCCCCAGCCCGGCCGAGCTCGGTCCCTCCCGGCGCCATCGACCGCGAAGGGCGGAATAGTGATGCCAGTGATAGTTCTGGTTAAGCTCTGTCGTTACGGGCCGCCGTCAAAAGCAGGGAAGAAGACCAATAACAGGCGTGCGCCTTCTCAAACCTTATCCTCAATGCCACCTCCATGAGAGTCACACAGGCAGATCGACCAATAATGTCGGCCGGCGCAGAGGCGCTGGGTGCGGATACCGCATTGCATTCCAGATTCGAGACTCGAGTGAGACTCGGCTGGGCCATGTACCCCCCCCCCCACCAACCGACTCGGGGGTACACGATCCCTAGGGGCCATGTTCCCCCCGGGGGGTACACGATCCCTAGGGGGTACATGGCCCCTAGGGATGGTGTACCCCCGGGGGGGGGGGGGGGGGGGTACATGGCCCCTAGGGATCGTGTACCCCCGAGTCGGTTGGTGGGGGGGGGGGTACATGGCCCCTAGGGATGGTGTACCCCCGAGTCGGTTGGTGGGGGTACACGGCCCCTAGGGATGGTGTACCCCCGGGGGGTACATGGCCCCTAGGGATAGTGTACCCCCGAGTCGGTTGGTGGGGGGTACACGGCCCCTAGGGATGGTGTACCCCCGGGGGGGTACATGGCCCCTAGGGATGGTGTAACCCCGGGGGGGTACATGGCCCCTAGGGATAGTGTACCGGGAGAAGTGGTCCCTTTTACACCGGGACCCACACGGAGCGTGAACGCGGCTGCAGGCCGCCGCCGCTGCCGCCGCCGCCGCCGCCGCCGCCGCCGCTGCCGCCGCCGCCGCCGCCGCCGCCTTCGAAGCTCCCGTCGGCGCCTCGTTAGGTCTAGGCCTACCTCCTAGGCCATCCGCCATAAACCACAGCGGCCAGTGCCGCCGCGCGATTTGAATGATTGATTTCGGCCGGGTTTCCGGAGAGAGAGAGAGAGAGAAACAGACAGACAGAATCCGTGTCGGAACCGCTGACAGCCGCTGTTATCTCTCGGACACCGGAGATAGCCGCGCTATCAGGCCTCCAAAGCGTAATTTAATTATTTTTTCCCCCACGCTCGCACCCTTCCATGCTGACGCTTTTTGGGCGAGGGTGGCAACCAATGGGGGCCAACGGGGACTAACGGGGACCAACGGGGTTAGCGGGTGGGACTGGACGACGGCGCTGGGCGAAATGAGATGGAAAACGCAGTACGGATCGAGTGACGGCTCTCTCTCTCTCCGTCGTAACTGTCAGGCGAGCGCCGTCAGAGATACGTGAGTTTCAAGATGGCCGCGGTGGACTTTTTCAATATGATAAATGGCGCTCAGTGTCGGCCACGTATATGTGGCAGTGAAACGGGGAAGGAGACCGGAGAATGAGGGAGGAGGGGAGGCGAGCCGTGATGGACAGGGGGAGGACGGGGAGGGAGCAGTGCGGCACGATAAGGACAAGGGAGAAACTAATGATCGCAAAGCGGACTGGGGTGGGGGAGGGAGGGAGAGAGAAATAAAAAATAAATATAGGGCAGGACAGGGCGGGACAGTAAGGACATAGGGATTGTGGTAGGGGTGTAACGGTGACGCATGGGTCTGCCATTAGAATCGAATCTCAGTGTCTGACCAGCGCGCGGACGGCTGGGGCGGCTAAGGCACCAGTGCGCATGCCTAGCTTGACAAACGATATTTTTGGTGGGCAGCCGACTCGGCGGGTGGGGGTCCCCATGTGGCCGCTATAAAGCGCTGAGGGTGCGATATTTGGTGCGAGGGTTAGGCGGGGGCGGGGCTCCCGGGGGCAGCGGGGGCTGCGGGGGCCGCGGGCAGGCGGCGGGGGGCCAAGCGCCAGGGCTGTCCTATCAGCTAGTCAACCACCCAGACACAATAGCAGCGCCACCGACCCGCTGGACGGCCGCCGCCGCTGCCGCCGCTGCCGCCGCTGCCGCCGCTGCCGCCGCTGCCGCCGCTGCCGCCGCTGCCGCCGCTGCCGCCGCTGTCGCCCTCGAGGCCTCCGCACCCCTGCCAGCCATGCGGGGCGCCGCTGGCAGAGGACGTACTTTTGAATAAACGGGGGAACAAAAGAGGGCGCAGCTGGGCGCGTGTCTCCGATATCTACGCCGCGACGACCGTCCCCGCCAACGCAACAGTTGTGGGGGGGAAAACGTGACGGCTCCGGCGGGTGTCGAACCACTGACCTGATGAACGTGATGACCCCGACCTGCGCCACGTTGCTCTCGATCTCCTTCCAGGACGCGATGAGCAGCTCCTTCTCGTGGTCGGTGAGGTCGGGCGGGGGCTCCGAGTCCTCGTCGTCGTCCTCCGGCTGGGCGACGCAGCCCAGGGCCTCGACGAGGGAGGCCTGGCGGCCACGGCCAGGGATCAGGGACAGCCGGCCGGCGCGGTCCCCGCCCATGGAGGGCCTGGCCGAGGAGCGCGCGCCCGGCTCCGCTAGCGACATCTGCCGCCGCCTCTCCGCGCCGCCCCCGCCGCCCCCGGGCAGCGCCATGGACGCCTGCCGCAGCTTCAAACCGCCTCCCGGGGGCGGGTTGTCGCCGGAGCGGGGCACCGGAGCAGCCGCCGAGGGCGCCGCCGAGGTCGTGGAGGCCGCGGTCAGCGGCGGCGGCGGGGACCCCGGGGTCGTGTCGGACGCGCTGGACTCTGTTCGCTGACTCGGCGCCGACGTAGAGTTGCCGCCCATCCTGGAACACGGAGTCGTTGGTGTTGCATAAGAAGCGCAGAGGAGCAGAGAGACACCCCCGCGCGCCCCTCCCACCCCCACAGGGGCCTCTTCCGAGGCCCCCGCCACCATTTGTACCCTTATCACGCACCCCCCACCTGTGCCACGGGCCGCACGGGCTGCCGTGCCTGGCAGCGCCACGGGCCGTCCGGACCGAGTGGCCTTTGTGGTCCACTGCGGTGCGGGGGGCTCAGAATGCGGCAGGAAGGGGTAAGTGCCGGGGGACGGAGGGGGTACACGCTCTATGAAGAGTTGGAGAGAGAGAGAGAAAGGGAAGGGGCCTGCAAGAGGCAAGACAGAGACACTCGAAGGACGATAAGGCTGCCCAAGGACTTGGCAAGAAAGTCCCCCGGCCTTGCCCTTTGGGCCGCAGCGCCACACCGCTGCCGCCGCCGCCGCCGCCGCCGAAGGGGAGTGCCCTTCAGGCAAGACCGACACGCCGAGATCAAAACAAATCCTCATCTCAATAGCGTGACAGGGCCGAGCTTACGGGGCTTGTCCTGGACGACACCCGGGAGGACCCTGTAGGACCTCGAAGGTCCTCGAAGGTGGACGGACCACTTCCACTTCCCGCAGCGGCAACTCCGCCAGGGCTGCCACTCCCCGGTGCTCCAGGATTACAGCAACGCCTGGAGCCGCCTGGAGCCGCCTGGAGCCGCCAGGACAGGGCGTTACCAAAGCGAAGAGGATCTCAATTTGGTACGCGGGATTGTGCGCGCTCCAGCGTCCCTCCAGCGTTACTCCAGCGCCATGGAATACACCGAGTGCGACGAATGGCAGCTGCCATTCACTTCCAGCGGTACTCGAACCCGTGACATGGACAGAGCCGCTGTACGTCTCTGTCTGTCTGTCTGTCTGTCTGTCTGTCTGTCTTCCTCTCTCTCTCTCTCTCTCTCTCTCTCTCTCTCTCTCTCTCTCTCTCTCTCTCTCTCTCTCTCTCTCTCTCTCTCTCTCTCTCTCTCTCTCTCTCTCTCTCTCTCTGTTAATGGTGCGGACACCAACGCTGTTGAATTGCCAGCACTGAAATGCACCCCCACATCTGGGGTGGGGGTTGGGGTGAGGGGGGAACTGATTGACATGACACACCTCCGCCATGCACACAAAATTTATATAGCCACCATCCACGCCAACCTGCGCGAACATCAGGTGCGCTGTGCGCGCGTCGCGAGTTTGGCAATTTTTTACAACTTTCCCAAAAATTAAATTTTGGACCAACACTCACTTTTTCTGTCTGTCTGTCTGTCAGTCTGTCTGTCTGTCTGTCTGTCTGTCTGTCTGTCTGTCTGTCTGTCTGTCTGTCTGTCTGTCAGTCTGTCTGTCTGTCTCTCTCTACCTAACCTAACCTCAGACATTGGGAAGCGGGGCTGATGATGTGTTTCCGCCCCCGCCAGTGGGCCATTGGGTGTGCGCTCGCTCCATTTAGCAGCCATGGCGCCCACTTCCCACTTCTGCGGCCCACTGGCCAATGGCCACCAATGGCCAACGGCCCCCGCCGGCCCACTCAGCCGCACACACACCCGGTTCCCTCATCGGCTAATTGCCGCGGGAAATCTTCCAAAAGACCAGCCGAACCAAGGAATCAGTGTTGGCAACTACTTTTTACTCGTCCTTTGCTTACTACTACTACCACTACTACTACTACTACTACTACTACTACTACTACTACTACTACTACTACTACTACTCAGGGTCTGGTCAGCCCCTTGGTTCCTATGCGTTTTGTAAGGGAGAGTGTCAATATACACCAGTGATGCGTAGCCGAGGCTAAAGTATCAACAGCGCGCTGCTCCTCCCCACCACAGCTCCGTAGCGTAGTGGGCTAGCGGGCCGGTCGACGACCGCAAGGTCCGGGGTTCAACTCTTTGCCGGAGTAAAAATTTTTCTGAAGTCTGCCGACCGAGGATGGTGGGTAAAATATACCAAATGAACGTGTTCAAAGTGTGTTGTCTGAGTGACCGCGGACGTTGGGCCGCGGCCATTCCCCGGAGGTTGAATACACTCGTTGACTCAGTGGTTCGACGCCCGAGCAGGGGAATGGTGCTTGCCAAGACTCGGCAGAAGTTAAATGTAGAGGCCTAGGGTTCGGCCTTCTACATTTTTCAAGCGTAAGGCCTCGGAATCTGGAGTATTCGGGCAACACCTACTTGGATACATGGCGTAGAAGAGTAGAGTACAATCGGCTTCGGCCGTGTACGATCTGGGCATCCTACCTCCCTCTCAATCCGCGAGGGAGTGGCCTTAGGGTCACAGACCAACTGGCTGGTCGAAGGGGGCTGACTCCTGAAATCTGGTCAGCGGAAGGGGCGATGTTGGCCGTTGCGGAAGCCTGCCTACCAAGGTGGCTGCGTCGTGCCTGTGTCTTAGCGGCGGTCAACTCCTGGTACACCGGTTCCCATCCGAACACCGAAGTTAAGCAGGAACGGTTCCGGACGGAAGTCTGGGACGAGGTAGGACCCACCCATTTTTGCCGTTTTTTGTTGTTGTTAAATTTTTATTTGCAGGGTCTAAATCTTGAGGATTCAATATACTTTTGAATTTAAAAAAAAATTGTTGAAATGAAACGCTTACTACCAATTAATAGAGAAAAGAGGAAAACCGCGAAAAAACAAATTCGACCAATAGTGCATGAGTGTAACGAGCTCATCACTTTAAAAAAAAAATCAAAACTTTTCATCATTTGAATTTACCTGGACAGTCGTGGACATTTTGTGAACCCCCCTTCGTCTCTAAGTGTCCACGTGGTAACTGAACAGCCCCAAAGAACAAGCCTGTCCTAGAACGGTAAAGCGTTCTCCATGCCTGTCTTGTTTCCCCAGACGCCGCAACACTCGGGCCCACGTCTGACCCCCCCCCCCCCCCCCCCCCCCCTCCCTTTCGTTCCCTCTTTTTTTTATTTTATTTTTGAGGGCAGAAAATCACAGAGCAGTTCTGGTCTGAGGAGCGAAGGAAATGGCGAGATTCCTTTATCGTTGATACGTGCCATAAATAGCCCAGGACGTGATCGCCTTTGCAAGGGGGGAGGTGTGTGGGAGGGAAGAGAGGGGAGGGGAGGGGGTTTATTCCCATCCGTCCGTCCCGGGCGCGGGCGTGCAGGGCGAGCGGCAAAAGTGATGCAGATCGACTAATAACAGTCTAAGAGGGGAAGGGCAGTGGCGTGTTGGGGGGGGGGGGAGGTACCCCATCAGGGGGCGCATCGAAGCGTCGGGGCTTTTATTTGATTATCGGGGGCGTGGAGCAGGTTAGAGAGAGCAAGAGAGAGAGAGAGTGAGAGAGAGAGAGAGAGAGAGAGAGAGAGAGAGAGAGAGAGAGAGAGAGAGAGAGAGAGAGAGAGAGAGAGAGAGTGAGGAGTGTCGTGGCGCAAGGAGGGTAGAAATAGAGACGGTTGGGAACTCTTCTCCCTTCGGTCTCTCTCTCTCTCTCTCTCTCTCTCTCTCTCTCTCTCACTCACTCTTACACACACACACACATACACACACACGCAGTGACAGGAGGAGCTCAGATTGAGCTGCTAAACGGGGGCGTACCGCCTCATCAACCTGATTTCCAGCTGCCAGGCCCGCGGCCTGAGGCGGTAAGAGAGAGAGAGAGGAGAGAGAGAGAGAGAGAGAGAGAGAGAGAGAGAGAGAGAGAGAGAGAGAGAGAGAGAGAGAGAGAGAGAGAGAGAGAGAGAGAGAGAGAGAGAGAGAGAGGAGTGTCGTGGCGCAAGGAGGGTAGAAATAGAGACGGTAGGGAACTCTTCTCCCTTCGGTCTCTCTCGCTCTCTCACACACATACACACACGCAGTGACAGGAGGAGCTCAGATTGAGCGGCTAAACGGGGGCGTACCGCCTCATCAACCTGATTTCCAGCTGCCAGGCCCGCGGCCTGAGGCGGTAGAGGCCGCTAGAGGTCTGGTCTGCTGAGGCTGCCAGAGGCTGCCAGAGGCTGCCAGAGGCGGCCAGAGGCGGCCAGAGGCGGCCAGAGGCGGCCAGAGGCGGCCAGAGGCGGCCAGAGGCGGCCAGAGGCGGCCACATTGCACCTCTCCATCAAACTTCTCTCTACTAAATCCACCCCTCTCTCTCTGCTCTCTCTCTCTCTCTCTCTCTCTCTCTCTCTCTCTCTCTCTCTCTCTCTCTCTCTCTCTCTCTCTCTCTCTCTCTCTCTCTCTCTCTCTCTCTCCCTCTTTCTCTCTCTTTTTCACCCCCTCCCCTGTTTTCGTTCCCCGTTTGTCTTTCAAATAAGTCCCGGGCATTTAGAGGCGGCTCAAACGGTTCCCAGTGCGTACGGGGCTGTGCCCGGCTGGGTCCCGGCTGGCCTGGAAGCGTCCCCCAGGACAGACCGAGGGGTCCAACCGTCTTCACTGATTTCTCACCCGATTTGCTCTCTTCTGATGTCTCTGGTTTAGCAGGAGTTTATCCGTGGCATTCGAACGAGGCCAACCATTAATTCGCTTATTATTGTGTTTTTTTTTCCGTCGTTGCGCGGTATTTATCTCACGGTCGGCTGCATGGGATATTACGCGCGTCGGGTTGGTATCACTGCTGTGCGGGAGGGAACGGCGAAGTAATGCAGTGGTTGGCAGCACTGCGGCCCGGTGCGTTCGGCATGTGCCGATGTGCTCCAGATGCTGAACCAGCGGACCGGAAAGTGAAGCCCCCCCCCCTTCCCTGCGCCTTATATTGGCGCCACACTGCCTCTCCGCGGTCGTCGGCACGGCACAGCTAACTGAACCACCCAACGGCAGACCTGGCCCAGGGCCCCACGGGCCCAGGGGTGCACTTCAAGGCGCCTTTCACCGGCCGGGATCAGTGAGTACTGCCGGAACTGGTCCTTCCGTTCGCTCTCCAAACCACTCTATGCCTAAAGAGCAGCGCACATTTTCAGAAAAAAAAAATCACAACTTTTCGTTAATTTTTTCTTAAAAAAAAATATTGTGAAACATTTCCTGTGCTGGAGACGTACTGTCATGAGGGCAGAGTTGAAAGGAGGAAATGTGGTGGGGGGGGGGGGGGCGGACCGAAGGGCAGCTGATACGCCGCCACCACCACCACCGCGCCGCCGCCGCCGCTGCTGCTGCTGCTGCTGCTGCTGCTGCTGCTGCCTCGGAATGTAAATTGGAGGTCCTAATCTCTTAAAATGTGTTCGACGGGAAGGGTCAAAGGGGTGGGTCCACACGGCACGGCCAGGGCACGGCCAGGGCCCGAGGTATTAGCATCGCTCCCCGTAGTCCCCTGGAGGAGGAGGAGGAGGAGGAGGAGGAGGAGGAGGAGGAGGAGGAGGAGGAGGAGGGAGAGGGAGAGGGAGAGGGAGAGGGGGAGAGAGAGAGGCTGCATTAGGAAAGGCTCTAGCCCGGCTCTGCCCCGTATTGGAAGGGGGCGGGAGGGGACGGGGCATGAATGTGTGTTCGTTCCTTGTCCACGGCAGCAGGGAAGGTGAGGCCGGGGGAGGGGAGCAGGGGGGAAGGGGTGCAAGGGGGGGGGGGGGAGCAGGGGGGGGAGGGGTGCAGACAGGGATTGCTGTGTGCTCCGGGCGTATTGGAAAGCTTTGGAGGCACTTGGAGCGCGTCGCGTGCGAGGCTGCTACTGCCGGCCATGGGAAAGGGAACCGGGCAGAGATAGAGAAGGGGGGGGGGAGGGGGGAGAAAGTGAGAAAGAGAGAGAGAGAGAGAGAGAGAGAGAGAGAGAGAGAGAGAGAGAGAGAGAGAGAGAGAGAGAGAGAGAGAGAGAGAGAGAGAGAGAGAGTCGTACTTGGCATCACCGGCCCGGCAGGCCTCAGTAGCAGCGGCAGCAGCGGCAGCAGCGGTCTGTGTTGGTGTGGGTTATGGTCCCAGCCCCCTGGATGTAATTGGCAATTCGGGGGGCATTTTTCGGAGAGCGGCGGCGAGGAGATGGAGGAGAAGATGGAGAGGAGAGAAGAAGATGAAGAGGTGGAGAAGAGTGAGGTGGGAGGAGGTCACCGCCAACGCGGAGAGTGACGGTGGCATGCCTTGGGGGGGGGGGGGGGGCTTAGGCTTCGTCGTGTGTGCGAGAGTCGACTCTCAGCTTGGCGGCGCTCTTCGCATGCGTCTCTCTCACACACACACACTCTGTCTCCCAGGGGACCCCCCTAGGAGTAAAGTCGCCCCCCGCTCCTCCATATAGTACCCCCCTCCCCCTCAGCTCCACTACTTTGATTACATGAGCCACTGATAGTGTGAACGCCTGGGCGGGGCCGGAATGCTAAACTTGGAAGTATAATGCTAGGCGAGTCGCGTGGCGAGCGCGTGGCAGTCGCGTGGCGGGCGCGTGCCAGGCGCGGCGGCAGCGGCGGTGTCTCTCGGTCCATTTCCCCCATTTGGCCGCACCGGCCGCTTTATGGTGCGGTGTGAGGCTCGCCAGCGGTCTTCTGCAGCGCACCGAAAAATGTGCCATGCCTTTCGAAGAAGACGTGAACAAAGAGGAAGAATAGGAAGTGGAAGAAGGACGAGAAGGAAAAGAAAAGGGGTTGACTACTCAGGCTGACAGCGTCCGCAATGTCGGAGGGTTTTCGGGAGCGGATGAGGTGTGTAACGCTAACACCTGCCATTATGTTGGCTAGACAGGGAGGGGGAGGGGGGCGACAGGTGAATGGCAGCCAACGGCCGGCTCATTGACAGCACTGGCAGCGCCCCCGCTGAGTACACTGCAACACACTCTGAGTCATCTTCATCACATTAAAATGTGAATGTAAAACATTCGTAAATGTATCACGGAGAGAATGGAGCACAATTTACATCTATGTATTTGCGCATCGTTGTAATTTCATTATTCTAGTAATTCGATAACCAAGCCATAAATTTTTAAAAAAAAACAAGAGACGCGATTTTAAAGGTCAGGATTCACTGGATCAACAAAAAATTCGCTAATTCAGCGAATCTTCTTTTTTTCTTCGTGTAACAGATTTGTGCATAATGATTTGTGCACAACCATGTAATACCTCTTAAAATACTTTATACCTCATAATATAGTTTGTCGTACATGGCTCAAGTGACTGACCCCCCCCCCCCCCCTCCCCCTGCCTCGAGTGAAAATGGGGACAGACACGATTTTGTGGTGAGCAGCCGCGGTAACTTGGTGGTGCCGGTGCCGGGCCTACGCCTGGCCGGGCGGGCCACACCGTGTGACAGGACAGGGCCAGCGCACTTACTCGCCTCCTGGCGACGCGTCCTGCAAAAACGTGTCTCTGAGACTGAAAGGACAATTTAAAGTTTGCGGCGCTCACGGATGGGCAGTGAGAGAGAGAGAGAGAGAGAGAGAGAGAGAGAGAGAGAGAGAGAGAGAGAGAGAGAGAGAGAGAGAGAGAGGGAGAGAGAGAGAGCGATGCCGTGATTAACTCCAGGAGAACGTTGGACAAGCCATGACAGCACCGCACCATACTGCCAAGTTCCATGGGAAGGGTTGGTGCCGACGTCATCAATTTTTGCAATTGGAATTTTCTTTTGTCAATTTTATTTTTACAGAGTACGGCCTGTGATGGGGGAGCCAGATGAGATTCTCTGGTACGTCAGTTTTGAATCGTCTTCTCTCGTTGATAATTTTTACAACAAGTCCAAGGAAATGTCACTAAATACGTCTAGGAGATGGGGGGGGGGGGGGAAAGGACTGATGTCCACTGGGTCCAGCCAACACCGTACAACTGCTGTGCTGACCAGACAACATGGACAGTCGCATCCGAACTAACTTTCCCCCACAGCCAAGCAGAACATCCCGGCTCAGTCGCCGGATTAGGAACGGAGGGTTTCCAGTCGGGCCCCTCCCCTCTGAAATGTCTCATCTTGACATAATCTCCTGATGCAATGGCACCGTCTCCCCCCCCCCCTCCCCCTCCCAACTCTCTGTTGTTCGTCTGTCCAGCTCTGCGTTTCACTTCCAGCTCAAAGCCCTCCCCGGTAAGGTATATCGCTGGAATAGCTGAGATTCTACCCTTTTCAGTGCGACTTTCCCAACCATTCAGGCACAAGCAGAATTCCGTTCCCGTATTCACCCAAAACTTTTTTTTATATTAACATTTTTCATTTAAAAGCGCGAGTATCGTGAGCAGAACGTAGCGGACCTTCACCACGGCGAGCAAGGAATGTGATAATATTTCGAGATACGCCTGCCCTGTCCGTCCATCCGGTCTCTCTCTCTCTCTCTTTCTCTCTCTCTCTCTCTCTCTCTCTCTGTATCTCTGTCTGTCTACGGCATTTCTAATTCCATCTCCAGCATTCCGGCACTCACACGAGGAGCGCCTGGCAGAGCCGTGGTGGGTCAGGTCGAAGCAGCAGCAGCAGCAGCAGCAGCAGCAGCAGCGACAAAGCTTTTCAAACTCACAAATCCCTACTCGTCTGCCGAGGGGTTTCCACTTTGCCGCCTCGCTCCTTCTCTCTCCCTCTGCTGTACTTGCATGGCTCGGGAGGATCATTCCCGTCCACAATTGACCCCCGTGTCGCCGCCGTCGGCCGTCCTCCGTCAACGAGGCGACAGCGGCGGGCGCCTGGAAGGTAGGCAGGACCGAGGACCGCAGTGCACTCCCGCGTTCGGGTTGCCTATCCTCTGGATGACAGGCGCTCCGGGGGCGCGAGTGCGGTGCATGGACGGAGACAGGCAGGCAGACAGAGACAGACAGAGCCCAGCCAGAATTAATTAGACTGTAGAAACCATATCGTATCGATTTCTATTCGATATCGACAAATTCAAAGGAATCGCGATGTAATGCGTCGATTCGATAACGAAATGGTATCGGAAGTCGATTTTCTTTGTCCCAATCATCGGTGAAAAAATCGAGCTTCGACAAAATTTCGACACAATCGATATCGATTTGGTACAATTTCGACAGTCTACTCCTGGCCTGGAGAAAGACAGTCAGACGGAGACAGACAGCCAGACAGAGACAGACAGAGGACGTCATGGGCGTCGCGCTGTTGAGCGCGGGCAGAGTGCAGCTAAGCTGTCGCCGAGTGCAGTGTTCGAGTGGAGGCGGCAGCGGCGGCAGCGGCGGCAGCGGCGGCAGCGGTTGCAGCGGCGGCAGCGGTGGCAGCGGCGGCAGCGGCGGCAGCGGCGGCAGCGGTTGCAGCGGCGGCAGCGGCGGCAGCGGCGGCAGCGGCGGCAGCGGTTGCAGCGGCGGCAGCGGCAGCCAGCGCAGAGAGCAGCCATTCCCATACGGCATGGGCTGGGCTGTGCGGCGGGTTTGCCTAGCGCCCCGGCGCATCCTACACGGTGCCTCGTACACGGCGCCACAATCTCTGACGCTGGTGGAGCCAACCAGTACTTCTACTTCGGGATCCAACAGGCATGACGGTGAGCCCCCCCCCCCCCCCCCCCCCGGGGGGGGGGGGGTACATGGTCCACAGGGATAGTGTACCCCCAGGTCGGCCCCAGTGCAGGAGACCCCCACCCCGAGCTCCACTGTCCCCGCATTTTTCCTCCGCGACCTCATATTCCTCCCCCCTCCCCCCCCCTCCCCCCTCTCTCTCTCTCTATCTCTCTCTCTCTCTCTCTCCCTCCAATAAGAGACACGTGCGAGACACATTCCAGTGGAGTGATTCGCCCACCAAGGACACGAGCACCGCGGTGGCAAAGGAAGAAACGGCAGGGCGGAGGAGGGAGGGGGAGAAAGAAAGACAGAAAGGAAAAATAAGAAAGAATATTGGGGGAGATGAAATAACAGAGCGAAAGCGGACAGCCTGAGGAAATACACGATGTTGACGGAGGTAGCCATGTTTCCGGGCAGCACTTTGCACTGCTCGAAATTTCGCTAATTTCGCAAATATCGTGTTTTTCTTTTTCACGGACATCAACGCTTTTGCTTTATCTCCTCTTTTCCCTGTAGTAAAGTACACACGCACACGCCGCAAACGTCATGGCAGAGGCTGCCATTGCCATAGGCCGCCATAGGCCGCCATAGGCCGCCATAGGCCAGCATAGGATCATGAATGTATAATATCCATTACGTTACACAATTGCGCCCGGCCCTACACAGCAATGAGTGTCACGGGAACACGTCTATTTTAGCAGCCACCCCCCCCCCCTTCTCTCTCCCCCTCTTCTACTTTTTCCCCGGACTCTTTTCATTTCATTCTTTATTTCTTCCTCCTCCTCAGATTCTCAATCGTTAAAAGGGTGGGCAGTAAATTGGGACAGGGACAGTGTGTGTGCGTGAGAGAGAGAGAGAGAGAGAGAGAGAGAGAGAGAGAGAGAGAGAGAGAGAGAGAGAGAGAGAGAGAGAGAGAGAGAGAGAGAGAGAGAGAGAGAGAGAGACACCCCGAGCATTATTTGCCATTAGAGGACAAGACAAAGACAGCTTACCTTTCTCAATTTACAAATCGCGCTCGGAAAGACAATACATGTCTGCCGAAAAAGACGCGCCGGATAAGAAAAGTACAACATATTTATGGTAATCCTAGGCTGGCAAGCCTGGCGCTGTTCATTTGAATGAAATTGGGATCCGTACACACAATCACACTCCCACACATACACACCCACACACACACACACACACACACACACACACACACACACACACACACACACACACACACACACACACCGGAAGTCGCCAGTTTACAAACACGTCTAGCGTGTGCCGCACGGGGTCGACCGGAAGTGCCGAACCGCCGGAAGTCAGCGGTATATGGTAGAGGGTGGCCTATTATGTAGAGGGAAAAGGAAAGGAGAAAAAAAAATTAGAAAAAGAAGAGGGGTGGCGAAGAAAGGGAGAGAGAAAGACTAATTTTGTGAAACAAGATGACAAACACACGTGCTGTGCGGTCAAATGGGGGAGCGCGTGGCTAATGAGGGTCTCAGAGGGGCTGCGGCCTTTCCCTACAAATCTCTACCAATTTAAAAAAGAAAAAAAGATCTTTACGAGCCTATGGCGATGACCCAAGGACACCAAAAAAAAATCGCCTCCCTCACGATGTCTAATTTGTAATACAAAAAAGGGCCTCAGCGGAAAATTCCGAAAACAGGGGTGTAAGGGATCTGAGTCGGCCGGGGGGCCAGGGTGGTTTGATGTGTGCCGTTCTCCCTGCGAACACGTGTACCGGAGGCGGGGGTGGGGGCGGGGGCGGGGGAGGGGCGCCCCGGGCGGACAAATACCGAAAAAATACCGCGGACGAGTAAGAAGCCCGATGTCCCGGCAGACTTTGCAACAACAGAGAGAGACAGAGAGAGAACCCTCTCCCTGATCTCTCTCTCTCTCTCTCTCTCTCTCTCTCTCTCTCTCTCTCTCTCTCTCTCTCTCTCTCTCTCTCTCTCTCTCTCTCTCTCTCTCTCTCTCTCTCTCTCTCTCTCTGCCGTGCACTGCAATAAGACTTTTGGGCGCGTCAGAGCAGCGTGAGCGAAAGGGAGAGCTGCTCCGGTGCGCGAGAACGAGCGAGCGAGAGAGAGAGAGAGAGAGAGAGAGAGAGACCAAGTCAAGGGAAAGAGAAATTAAATTGAATGGCGCCAGCGGCGAGCCATCACGCGAAAGGGGGGCGGCGGGTGTACTGTATGACGCTAAATGCCGCTCTCTCTCTCTCTCGCTCTCTCCTTGCGCTCTCTCTCTCGCTCTCTCTCCCTCGCTCTGAAAGCCCTTCCAACACGCTGCTCGCACAAGGCAGGGGACAAACTACCGCCCCACTCGGTGGGCGCCGAACCCACACGCGGCTCGGGGACAACGCGTTGATGAAAGACCCCGTTCGACTCTATCGGAGACGCTCTAGGAATCTAAATCGGGAGAGTGAGTTCGCGAGAGCAAACACCACGGTGATTCAGCGCACCGCGGGGGGAAGAGAAACGGTAAAGAGAAAACTTGAACCGATTGAGTAGGGTGTAAACGCAACCACTGTTCGGTAGACTTTTGTGTGTTTTTTTGCGCTGAGTGTGAAAAAAGGAAGTGATGTGGAAAAGGGCGGCGGTGACGACGGAAGTTAGGCGAGTAGCGCGCAAGGCGGTGGGCTTTGGCAGCAGCCGGGGCCAGCGGGGCTTGTTGTGGACAAAAGGCCGGGCGGCTCTGCGTTGGCGTTCGCACGGCTTCCGAGCCCTCATTTGTCGCCCAGGAGCAGTCAGGGCCGCCAGCCTCGTCGGGGTCCTCACAAATTACGTAACTGAAACGCCTTCGAGAAATTTCAACCGAAGCAGTCGTAATTTTTTTTCTTCTGTCATTCTATGATTAATTTATTTCTACGTTTTTGTTCTTAAGAGTGGTTTTTTTTTTTCTATGAATTTTGAGGTTTTTAATTGTTGTGGATTGGGGTGAATTCTGAGGATTAGTTCAAATTCTATTTTTTTTAAACATTTTGTGAACACTAAAGGGGGAACGGAGAGAGTTATTTTCCATCTCGACAGCGCCGCCGTATGTCAAAGCTATTCGGGTGTGGCGTTATGTAGTTACTGAACTGCTTCCCCTATCTAGCGCACGCGACAACCGCTCAACGCCGCCCCCACCCCCCGCCCCCCACCCCCGTCCCGCTGATGGTGAAGAAGCTCATCGTGGAAGATTTCCGTGACATCGTCTGACGTCGTCGGCCAGCCTCCCCCGTGTAGGGCTTCTCTCTCTGGTCCCCACGCTCAGCGAGAGAGAGAGAGAGAGAGAGAGAGAGAGAGAGAGAGAGAGAGAGAGAGAGAGAGAGAGAGAGAGAGAGAGAGAGAGAGAGAGAGAGAGAGAGAGAGAGAGAGAGAGAGAGAGAGAGAGAGAGAGGAAGATGGAGTGGGAGCAAGAGGGGAAGCCTCTCGCATGAAGGACGGCGCGGCCAACGATACTGGACGCGGCAAGCCGAGAGGACGCGGCCCTTCTCCGGGTCCGCCGGCTGACGGCGTCCTCAGAAGGCAAAGTCGGTCAGGAGGCTGTCGGGGGACGACCCCCCCCCCCCCCCTCTCTCTCTCTCTCTCTCTCTCTCTCTCTCTCTCTCTCTCTCTCTCTCTCTCTCTCTCTTTTTCTCTCTCTCTCGCTCTAGCAGCCAAAATGTTCCCACGTCATCACCTTGCAAAGCAGTTCCCTGCGGCGGCGGTGGCAGCAGCGGCGGCTGCGCCTTGTATCAATCGTCTATCAGGTCAGGTCCGGCCATTATCCCCCCCCCTCCACCCCATTCCCTTCCCTGCCCTCGCCAAGACCTACACCACCATCGTAAACACTGTTCGCCGAATCATCACTTTTCGCAGTGGATTTTTATTCGCGGTAGTTCTCAGACACTGACATCACATCAAACAGTGAGCATCAATTCAGTTCGCCCGGCCGCACGAGTAAGTTTGTGGCAAGGGCAAAGCTAACAACTATCCGGCCGGGGGCCGGGGGTGTACGGCGCCTGCAGGGTAGGCAGCCCCGGCATCTGCACGCACGCGTGTCGCGCGGGCTGGCCTACCCCGGCACCCGCAGGCGCTCACAGGGGTGGTGCGACGAAACTCGGACGCACTTAATGGACAACGCTCAGCCTTGTCGACGTATTCACGACCAACAGCAGAAAAATTAAAAAATCTGGGTGAATTTATTTTTAATTTTAGAAAAGTTGCCTCCCGCACTATAAAATAAAATGTGTAACGTCAGTGGAAC
Source organism: Odontothrips loti (assembly GCA_038380765.1). NCBI lineage: Eukaryota > Metazoa > Arthropoda > Insecta > Thysanoptera > Thripidae > Odontothrips > Odontothrips loti. Next base: position 11,665,325 of record CM076256.1, read on the forward strand.
TCCTGGGGTATGTGCAACTCCGAATCATTCAGGCTGAGTGCCTTGGGTTTAATTCTTTTTGCTTCATCTTATTTGCTTGAAAAATGTTTTTTTTTAAATTTTTTTTACACTTTGGAATTATTTTATAGGGGTGTCAAAACTATCGATGACGTTCCGTATTACCTCTAGGGCCCGGCTGGCATTCTCTCCCCGCCTTGTGGCTGCTCCGGTGCTGACGTGGCCGCGGCTGCGTGCGTGCGTGCGTGCGTGCGTGCACTAGACCGCCCTCGCGGCTGACTCAGAGGACACCGTCGCACTCGTCCCCGGGACCACGGCGCAGCACGACGAGACCACGACGGTGGTGCGGCCGGCGCTACGCTGCGCTTGGCATCGTCGGAGGCCCGCGCGGCTCTGGCGAGGGGCGGCGCGCGGCGCCAGAGGCGGCACACGCCCCCCGTCGGCCGCCCCCGCCGCCACCCCCACCCTCCGCCCGGGCACGCGCACGCCGAGGGGAAGTCCCGTGCCCGTCTGGCCGCGGGTTCGACTCCCGCCGGCGTCGGACCAGCCTTCCACAGCGCTAACTCCGCCAACGCGTCCAGAGATGGAATATTTTGCTAAGCGACTTTTCGCCGGGCTGCGGGCTCCGAGACGGCTCTCCGCTCGTTGTTTGCGCTGAGGAATAAGTGAGTTTGTCAGGTAAGCGACGCCAAAGGCGCCTCCAGCATTAGAATTGCCAGCACCACCGGGCTTGTAGCTGTAGGCGGAGCGGTGGGGGAAACTGGTGTGGTGGGGTCCTCATTAAAAATAAATATCATTGTCTACCCTGAAAAAAAGTAGGAAAAAATAAGACAAAAGTCAGAAAAAAATTCATTTAAAATGTAAAAACGGAAAAAAATCAGGAACAATTAAAGTTTTTTTTTTAACTAGAACAACAACTTCAGCAAAAGATATCAGGGAAACTATATATCGCATATCGTTGGGGACAAAACCTATGTCGTCCCGGCTTCCGACAGGCTGCCGAATATTCCGGCTGTTATGGTACGGATGGTAGTACCTTATCTCGAATGGTGGTACCTTAGGGGAAGTTCCAAGGGATTTACCCTACACGGCAACCCGTAGCCCCGACGTAGCCCCGCCACTGAGCGAGGACCCCTCCGCTTAACCACGGCCTCCGGGACTCCATAATTAATACCATAGTACCCTACCACCGGTCCTCCCGAGTCCGAGTCTGGCCCCGGGATTGCCCCCGAGGCACAGAATAGATAAAGGCTCCTGCCCCGCTCCAACACCCTGCCATGATTCGAAGGAAGCTCGCGTGGCTCCCTCAGTGTGAACCGATCTCTATCTGGCGTCGCCTCGTGTAGCCTGTTTCGTTGTAGTCAGCCCCGTTTCCCGTCAGCGAATATTCTGTGTGCGAACATGTCCCTTTCCCATTCCTCGGCGATCGTATCGCATCGAATGAGTATACTTTTAATTAACGCTCGTGCAAAGCCGCATAATTTTCACCGACATGCTCAACACATCAAGGAACGATCTACCTTTCCGTTTTTTGTTGTGCCCCCCCCCCCCCACCACACACACTTTTTCACTAATTGTATTATTAATTTGTTTGGAGAGTCGTTCTATAAATTTCTGTCTCACGTTCCCTAAAAAATGTCCGGCTGATTTTTACTGCGCTGAAGTAGGCGAGATCGCAACGGCACCCACCGAGGGGCCGCAACATGTTGGCAGCGCCACCTGCCGGCGGCCCGGTGAACTGCGTCCGCGTCCGTCAACGCAGAGGCGGGTCGCACGTTAAAAACCGGACGTTCAGTGATTAAACGGTTTGAGGACGGTTCCCTAGTGGACACAGGAGTACTCTACTTTGTGCTTGGTGTGGTGGAATGCTACAAACGTGTTATGAGCCGAACAAAATCCCACGATCTCTTTATCGCAAGTCTTCCACTTGCACTTCTGGATTTCGCATTCTGTTGGCGGATATATTCAAACTTGGTCGCTTCCCGCCAGTCTTTAAGCTTCCCTCCGGCGCCACGAGGAGCGTTAGCAGCGGTCCTTGTTTCTGTTTCTGCTCGTGACGTCACTCGAGAGGCTTCGCCTACTGCCTACTGTTTTTGTTGTTTGACATCGACAACTGCCCTGTCGGTGTGTAATTTGTAATCAAACTGTGTTGGTGTCCGTTCGCACAGTGGGCGAGGGTCTGGGGTGGTTGCTGAAAGATACACTCTGATCGCCGGAACAGGTGCGTTACGAGTATTTCTGTTTTTAACACGATGTACTGTCGGTACTGCCCTCGTCCCCTTTGTCAAAACCTAACCTCGCGTCACTTGTCATGTTCAGTGTTTCAGACGGTCTCCAACAAATTTGCAAATTTACTCCGCTCAAGTTGAAGGACATCTGAATCAGGAACGATGTATAACGTTTGAATTGCTGAAGCAGAAGGAATTTGTGACGTACTTAAAGGATTGGGGATGAGAAGTACTGTCTGTCAGGTATTTACTGATACTCAATAATTACAATTGTAAAATTTATGGTCCTTTACTTATTGGACTTACAGGTCTGGTATGCATTTCTCTTTCCAGTGTTCGATTATTTATTGAAAGTGGAATCAGAATGTGAGCAGTTAATGTTAGCCTATACTGTCGACCCCCCCTCCCCCCCCCAGTGACTGAAGAATAGGTAATATTTTCTGTGCAGAAGCCATTTGGTAACATCAAAGTTCTTCCAGTAGCTCATCATGACGCTGTGTGAGTTTTTTGGCTGTGCCTTCCTGGCATTTGGGCCAGCAATAGCTATGTTTGTCTTGACAATTGCTCAAGATCCCATATTGATTATAATTGTATTCCTTAGTGGATTCTTCTGGCTGAATTCTGCTTTGATATCATCTGTGATATGGTTATTACTAGACTTTTTCTCTGTGTCATTTTATGTCCATACAGCTTTATCAATCATACTCTCAGTTCTTTGTCAAGAGGCTTTCCGCTTCCTCCTGTACAATACCCTTGTGCGAATGGACGATGGTTTGAGAGTGATGATGGACAGCAATACCCCGATAATCAGTAGGAAGGTTTCTGGGTATGCTGCTGGTATTGGGTTTGGAGTTATGAGTGGAATGTTTTCTTTGATAAACGTGCTGGCAGATGCTGTAGGTCCAGCTACAATGGGATTAAAAGCAGGCACAGATAAGTTTTTCTTACTGTCAGCGTGTCTTACTCTGTGTTTTGTTTTGCTGCATGTATTCTGGAGCGTCATCTTCTTTTCTGCCCTCGACCAATACAAGGTCAACAAAGTGCAAATTGTATTTGTGATTGTGACTCACCTCCTGGCATCTACATTAACTTTATTAAACAGTGCTGGTTTATATGCAGCAGCTATTGTACCAAATTATATAATCCTTGTTTTAACTGCTTGTGTTGCTTTTCATTCTGCTGGAGGGAATGTGAATAGTCTTAAGTCTGGCTTATCTCGGAACTAAGAGATTATTGACTGAAGAATGCTATCTGTGTATCAGTATTTACATTGCGTTCTTTTCCCCCAATCTCCATGACTAATTTTAAGACCAAGACTAATAGGGAAAAAAAAATAAAGTGTAGTAACGTGTATTTTGATATTGTGTATCTGGAAGATGTTGGTGTACTGTAATTTATTGGCTGGTGATAAAAATAAATTGAATAATAACTTCTCATCCAAAATATATAGTTTATTAAATCAATTTGTCAAACATACATGATTTTATCAGTTATCACAGCTCAATATCGAACCATTTAACAGAAATACAAAAGGCTATTAAAAAAGTATAATTGAATAAGTAGCATCTCTTTCCAGCAGAGGCACAATAGCATATTTTTGGGTTTCAATACAACATTATAAAATTCTTACAATACAATACATAACATGTCATAGCTTCAAAACACTAAATGAACAAAATAAACGATAATTCTCAAAAATTTGAACAGGTCGGTTACATTGGTCATAGGATCATAGTCCCAATAGCTTTCAGAGCACAGAAACAACAAAACAATTACTGACTTGCAAGGAAAGGCAGCGAACCCTAGCAGTTTCATGCATTCATTCTGAATACAGGTATACTCTATAAATGTGGTGTGTGGTCTATAACAGTAGTTTCTGCAAAATATATCCATGTTCGATTAGAACAAGTAAGGGCTGTCCAATGCTCCCCAGCCTGCAGCAACACCACCTTCATTGGCAGTGGCACTTTTGGTCCGTAGCATATGACCAACTTGTTTGTTCTCTAGAATGGACTCTCCATCCCTGGAATAACAGGATAAATTAATAGTAATCCAATTACCATAAAGCTGAGAAACTATGAAAAAGAAAAAGGGAAAAATAGAACAAACAAGCAAATGGACTCACCCAATTACAACTCCATATATGCCAAGTTCACTTACAACATCAACTGGCTCATATGTTGCACTGCCTCGACTTGGTCTACACATGTAATTGAGTTGAACAGGAGGAACTATTCTGTCCATAAGAATAAAAGCACTTCGTTCCTTTGAATTTTGAATTTTCCCCAAAACGTCAACTATATCCTTTCCATACACATTGTTGCCTCCCCCCTCTCTTTGAGGCTTTAAAACAAAACGGTCTGGTTCTGAAAGTGCCATCTTCACGGCTTTATCTCCAAATTCATCCTGTTCAAAGCAATAAGAATAGACTGCAGATCAAACATAGCAGTTATAATTTTTGAATACAAATGTCAGGTACGAACCATGTCTAAGGCGTATAGGCCAGTGAAAATTTTCTGCACTGGACCGGCCTTGTTGGCATCTTGAAGAAATCTCTCCAGAGCATTGGGCAAAGCTAGGGCCTGTTGAACCTGTTGAATCACAAATACAAAAATAATATGCCAGTACAGATTCCAGAGAAAAACAGAATCAGAAGCAATGAATATTGGGCTTACCTTCTTGGTTCCTGCCAAGTGATAATGGATGGTTGGACACTTGATGGCAAGCGACTTTTCAACCAATAGTCGGGCATCCCACTCAGCTTCAGTAGGGTAGTCGTCAGGGGTGTACCCAGTGCGGTAATAAACAACAGCAACCTCATGCTTACCCCTGCAAAGGAACAAGAAAAAAAAAAAGGAATATGTTTATGAAAGTTTGAATATGTAAATCTGATTTGACGTTCAAAATCTTTTTTAACAAAAAGCTTACACAAGTAGGCGCTTGTTTGGTCCATCCAGTTTCGCTTGCTGAGATAGTTGTGACAAAGTTCTTCTAATTACTGTGACAGTAGGATTCAATCTACGAATTTCAAATTCATGAAATCGTTGGTCACAAATATTGTATGTAACAGGTTCAACAACAAATAAAATGACGGCCCTAAGAGAAGCATGGAAGGTTTAGGATAATAAGTAAACAACAAAACAGCAAGTCAAAAAGGTACTCAAAATTAATTTATGTTCTTACTTTGGTTGTCCATAGATTTCCCATGCACTAAGCATCCCACTGCAAAGTCCTTTCAGTGCATCATTTTGAGGAAGCTGAAAGCATAAGATTAGTATAATTTACAATCACTAAACCAAAACAGTACACATGAGTTGTGAAGCAAGTTGAATCAGGATTAAGTGCTTACATTTTGAAGTTTATCAAGATGACCCAACTCAGCAAGCACATATCTGGAAGAAAAAGATAAGGATAAATTTGTTAAAAGGAGGATATTAGAAAAACTGGTAATAGTGACAACTTTTTAAAGGTTGATAGAGGACGGTAAGTAAATAACTTAAAGCTTAGGTAAGACCAGAAAGAAAAATAGAAATGGGAAGATTTGAAGAGCAATTACAATTGAAGTTCAATCTCAACACAAACTTTGCACATCTCAGACAAAGAACATAAAGATAGAAATAACCATATACAAACAGAAAATGAAAAAGCTCTCTACCTTATAGTTGCAACAACAAAATGTTTGAAAAACATACTATCAAACAAACAAAAACAGTAAAAAATGGCTCAGTCAAAATGCGTATTGTCACTATTTCCACATATACAATTACTATAATTAGTGTTGTGAGAAAGGGGCAAGGTGTTAGTTTCCTTGTAATAACTTTTGAAATTATATTTGTTAGGAACTAATTATAAATAAATAGACTATACTTTCTGGACTTCACTTTTTAGTTCAGCAGATATGATAAAGTAGCAAAGGGGAATAAATCCAAAAATAGAGCAACCAGTCGTGACTGACACAACATGTCTATCATTATTTAAACCTAGACAATGAAATCTTGAAACAGTATATGAAATGCTAATCGTTTTAAATCACAAACAAACACAGTTTAAAGATAAAAAGGATGTGAATTTTGGAACAAAGAACTGAGCAAAATAAGAAATCAAGTAGTCAATAGTAATGAAAAAAAATCACACAGAGATCACCTCATCTCATCACGTTGGGTCCAGAGTACCCAACATACCTATGCAACTGAGAGGTGCTGGTGGCAATTTGAGCCAAGCTGCTAGCAATAGTATTCATTTCCACTTGCTTCAGGACATTGCACTCAGTAGTATGAGGGAAGTAATCAGATCGAAACAGACCCAAACTCAATGCCTGAAACCAAAAGCACAACAGTCCCCAACTTGTTGATTGCTGTTGCATGTGACAGAGAACACAACCGACGACATGATATGTATACAAAAACTCTCTGTGTGTGATGTAAACTGCACATCACACACATATTCACAATTCAAATACCATCAATAGGTACAGTAACTCTTCTGTTTCTGAAAGAAACTGATGTTTACAAAACCAATTTGTATTTCATAATTTTAGGTGACTACTTTATCAGTGATAAGGAAGCCTTCCACAAAAACAAAGCTACTATGTCACACTGTGCAATACACATCACACAGATTACCCTTAAGAGGATATACTAAAGGATAAATTACTGAAAGAAAATTGTATACATTGGGGAAAAGAACACAATAAAACACAAACAAAAGCAAAGAGACAGAAGATTATAGAGATTAGGCAAATGGAAAAATAAGAAGATAAAATGGGAGGCATCACGAAACAGTGATTAGGATGAAAAAAGTTGGCGACAATCACACTGACATAAGCTAAGACAAGCTTGCAGTGTTCTTAACAACACAACATCACATTCATGACAAGGATAGTCAGACTAGCAGAAGTAACAGCCAAAACATTCTGAAATATTCTTTCCCTGATCAGGCTGAAATCTTAACGTATTACAATTTTTCAAATCATTACAATTTTTGTTTTCTAAAAAATGGTTTACTTTAAAAATTTAACAACAACAAGCATGTTTTGAATGAGCCATTTCTGTTTAGTTCAAAGCTTTTTTTATTTTTTTCCAGGAGTAAATCTCACATTTATTGTTAGAAAAGCAGAAAAGCCACAGTTGGTGATTGCCAATCACCCAATCACCTGTGAATACCAGATGAGATGGGCCCAAGCCATCCAAAGCCAGAAGCGATAGTGTTGACTTCAACCTGTTTCCAGCAGCAGAATGCGGAGCACTTCCCCAAAAGTGGACACCCTGACTCAAGCATGAGATCCGCCCTGATGAGCCCCAGACTCAGCTTCTGCTCACATCACACACAATAGGAAAAAAAAGTGACAAAGCAGCAGAGAGATAGAGAAATTGCTAGAAACTTAAAAAAGGTTATGGTACAGTATTTAATCAACAAATGAGTTATGTGGCAGAGTTCACTAGCAGAAATATTTGGGATAACATGTGACAAACAGTGCAGATAAAAGTCCACACAAGCTGTGAAGAAAGCAGTATGCACATTATGTACTAAGGGAAGTGGAAGAGAGTGGTAGTTATTTTTCAAACAAGTAGTGTGCATTGACTCTACAATTTGCATGGCTAAAAATCTAGACTCCTTAAATTTTGTGTTTATTTTGTATATAAATTATTTGTACAGTTAGCTGCAGTATTCAGTCATTAAACCATGTTATGTACACCTTGTAGATCAGTCATCCTGATTTAAAAGTTAAAATTTAATACAGGAGTAATATCAAGCACTAAATCAAAATTGAAAGTTTTACCTGCGCAGTACCCTCACTCCGAATAGTTTCGTACAGTTGGAAAAGTTTGGCTGTGAATGGATCCACTTCTAGAGTGCTGAAAATAAAAGGCAAAGATCAGGCAATTGTAAGGTATTGTATTTACAATACAAATGTAGTTCAAAAAGATTAATTCACCTTTTTAAACTTTCTGATAGAAACTCGTAGCTATGTGCCACCTTATGGAACAGTTCATTAATAGTAGGTTGCAGCTGGACGGCTCTATCAAATTCGGATTTTGGGAAAGAGGAAGGTAACAACACAAAGGGAGCAAATCGCATTCCATCAGGATCATAAGCATCCATTGGTCGCATGCCAGCACCTGTGACACAAGAAATTTGTGAACGATTGCATAACAAATATCGCATTTGCAGTGAGGATTGAAGTGGCTCATTTTTGCCACTCTTACCATGCATCAAAGCCCAGTCCTGTGCTTTGTCGACCAGGGTTTCCAATTCTTCACGTTCAATGGGTAAAGGTATACAGGTATCTAAGCGAGGAGTTCCCATGATGATTGCGCTGGAGGCACCTGCAAAAGTACAAAAGGAAGAATAGTCAGGGTTATATACTTTCCTACAACCTTATCAGGCCTGAAGGTCTTGTGCAACCAAGTGGGTACTCAGCCCTGCTTCATCAAAAATTTACACCCAAAATTGCCTTTCAGATCTAATCAACGAAAAAACTTGAGGATGTCATCAGCTCCGCTCTAATCAAGGATAAAAATAACGGTAGAATCCCACTGACACTTGTTAAAGAAACAAATCGAAGTGACTACTTACTCAGAAAACTTTAACTGCCAATGTGAGCTGCCAATCTCCGGAAAAGCCAAAAAGCATGCAAACAAATCCTCTCCCATTCATTCATTTCTGCACCAGTTTCATATTAGAGTTAAAAAAGACCATAGTCACGTGCAAGGCCACTGCAGTACCGCAAAAATTCAAATTTCAATTTAGTTTTTCAAATGAGATGGAGCCCATGATGGAGCACTGTTTCATATTCTTAAAAACCAGAGATCACAGTTTCACAGACACATAACAAGGGATACATTTTACATTAGAGGACCTTGGAAGCCCGGAGCTTGAAGTTCGAGTCCTTATTTCAGACATTGAATTCTCATATCTGAGAGCACAAGCCCAACTTTGTGGACCGGTTGAGGATGGCTGGAGGCACCTTGCGCGAGGCTACTGCTCGGAAACCGAAAGGAAGGTATGAAAATTTAGGGGATAGCAGAAGAACTTTCTGCCGGCCGAGTGACAAGAGAACCTGAGTGTTACGAATCGCTCCCTTACGAATTTAATGCACAAATTCTCCTAGCTTACGGTGAACATTATGTAATATTTTGTCTGAATGCATCAAATACACATCCCATAACCTTTCAGAAGAGAACTTCCACTGATATGTGATTTCTGCTGTCTGTAACCTGACAATTTTGTGGGGGGAAAAAATCTAAACAGGATTTGAGATTGGAATAGAAATCTGATGACACATTCAAATTGCATTTGATGATTACAAGCATTACCACTAACAGACCTACACGGAAGACACTCAAAGACAACAGCTCTACTTGACACAGTAAACTCATAAAAAAAAATATCATGTTGCTGCGAGATAAATAAATGAATGAGAAGGCAAAGAGAAAATTAGGAAAGTAACTCATGAGAATTCTTATCTGCAACACCTAAGGATCAGAGGGACATACCCTGCGTTGACAAATTCACATGCCTGTTCCAAGAAACACTCCCATTATATTTTTCAAAGTGGCTCTTGTCTGAATCTCAGGAGCACCTAATAATATAAACATGTGGTTTGGAACAAAATAAGGCTGAAGAGAAATGAGAATTAACTCATTCAATGTCAGTCCTTTGAATAAATGAAGGGTGCTCAATGAACTGCTCAGCAAGCGTTATCAGATAGGACAAATTTGTGACAAAATAAGGACATCTATGCAAAAATATCCTGAATATAACCCATGATAACTTTCCACAAAGGATCTAATGCAATGAGGCTCATTCCCCTTCAGCCTGTTATATTTAAGAAAATTCGAAAGATAGTCGACTTTTGTCTTTTACTTTTTTTCAAACATTTCAACGGAAACAGGTAGAAGGTTCTACATTATTACTCTCCTTCAAATTTGAAATTGTGATAATGGTGCAAGGAATTTGTGAAAAAACGGTGGCTTGTAGGAGTGGGACACTACTTTGTTAACCAAAAACTTCAGTATTTCCATGTGAAAGTGTATTAAATATTTCTATACAAACATAAAGTTCAACAAGACAACGTAACAAATCACCAGCAACGTACAAAACAACCATGCATTCCTCTCCATCTTGGGCGTTGACTGATGACATGGCAGACAGTGATGACATGTTGACAAAATAATTCGGGGAGATCACACAAATGGACAGGCATAATTAAAAAGAAACGCGCTGCCACAAAAGTGAAACCTCCCTGCAAAATACAAGCAGAATTAGACAACCCCCACCACCAACCCTTGACTCATTCACACACACACACACACACACACACACACACACACACACAAGGTGGATCTCAAGCTTCCTCTCGGCAATTCTATTTGATTTTCTAAATAAAATCAAAACAATGCGGGAAGCACATCCAACCTTCACACACACTGGGGCCCCTTGCTCATTCATACACATGCTGCAAAAAAAACAATGGTCAAGTGACGAACAGTGCCAGGGGGAATGCTTTTACTTGCTAACCCTGAAGGGGTTGACCCGTTGTGGGCCGCATGTGAGTTGAATATATTGCAAGGAACTCTGCCCACGATGACCATCCCTGCTGTGATGGGTCGCAAGCATGAGTTCCATATGGGCATAAGGCCCTTGGGGAGCCCCAAGAAAGGGGCTGAAGGGATAGCATGGCTAAGAGCCATGCAAAGGCACTGCATAAGCCACTTTGACCTTATTAGCAAACACAAACACAACAAACACAAACTTTAACCACAGTTGATCTTGCATATCTTCACACTTGTAGACGTGTCCTTGGAGGCGTTGTAGTCCACTGCGTCCTTCAAGTCCATAGAGGCCATTTCCCTGGAGTCCAATTGGGCGTCCTTGGAGTCCATTGTTCAGTCCACTTGAGATTGAGCGTCCTTCTTGAAACTTGTAACCGATGTCCATTCCTTTGGGCCACGTCCAGGTGCAGGTCCAGGTCCGAAGCAGCCTGTTAACACTAGAAAACAAATGTGAGTAACAAGATTCCGCACAAAAGTGTAATAATACAAATGCAGGCAGCAGCATAAATCAGCCGCCGCAACAGAGCACGCCTGGACACATGCCAAGCAAGGCCAATGGAAGAGCAACTATATGTTTTTTCGTCAGCAGGACCGAGAAAACATATACTTGGTACCATTGCCTGACCTAAACTTAACACTAAACTAAAGTATACATAAAGCGATACTTCCTTTCGATCAGGAACGACGAAATCCGCGGGATCTTGGAGTCATAGTGCACCGGCTGCAGCCATGCTTGAACTGACAGGACGCGTGTTCCCGTTCGCAGCAGAACCAGTTTGTTTGTTCTTCCTCTTTGTGGTGGCCGGGGCATACAGGTCCATCGGCCAGGGTTTCGCCAAAACACAACAAATTCGTAGTTATGCGGAAGGGTCGAACCTGTAAACTTGCGGTTTGGATGAAACGGTTCGTCCTATCAACCTGCGAAATTTCAGTCCATTACTGGGCAAAACTATCGAGATATTCTAAAAAATTCGTTACCTTTGTCGGGGCTGGCGAGGGAGGTCGTATTCCGATAGGCGGAGGTGGCGGTGCGGCGGCCATCTTTGTTCCAATTCCCGGCGCGTAATACGAAGTAATCATAGGAGTTGTACCTTTACCTACCGTTTGTTGCTGATTTTGAGTTGTGAGGCTCGAAAAAAATTATGTTTTGGATGTAATGAAGTGTTAAGTGTGTTCTGAGCCTACAAAATCCGCTTGCAAGTGCATGCCGAAAGTAGAAATCAAGTAGAAATGGGGCTGGGCGGAGGGCGGAGGTCGGCCCGGGACAGATTTGGTGCCACTTATGTTTTGCACTGATTTGAAGCCTTCTGTGGAACCGTACAGTCATTGAGTAAATTTTTGTCCCTCTGATAAGGATTATGCCTATCGACAGAGTGGACGGCAGAAGTTCTTCTGCTAACCACTAAACTCTCATACTTTCCTTGCGGCTTCCAAGCAGTAGCCTCGCGCGAGGTTGGGAAGTGGTCTGCAGAAGTCGTCACCCCAACATTCGAACAGCCAGGAGACAGCTCGATTCTCACATGTTTCAATTTTGGTGGTAAATGTGTGAGTTTTAAGATGTTTTGGGTAGAAACCGTAAGAAAGCTTCACACTTGCACATAGAGACTTGAGTGACTTTTCTTAAGTCCGACAGTTTCCATTTCTCTCGATTTCGCCCAGTATTTCACAGAAGCAGCAGAAATGGTTTTAAACTGAAAAAGTTAAACTTTCATGGGGGTTAGACTGCCGGTGCTGGCGGAGTGCTGGTTTGTTGTCAACGTTGCACAATCCACGATTTCTTCGGAACAGGTATAACAGGTATTAAATCTCTTTCCGTTTTCCTTCTTTCTACACGTGGTCATTGTGTGTTCAGTTAAGCCTCTTGTCATTTCATTTAAACAGTGGGCCTGTGCACTGTTGTTGTTCCCTCAGTTTTACCTCTCCAAGCGAAGATGACTCAAACCCCAGCTCCAGCGCCTTGGGCAGGCATCAGTGATGATGAGGACGGCGATCCGGATACCCGCGAAGGATGGATGTGGGGTGGAAAAAATGCCGTTATTTTTCTTATTGATGTCTCAGAGCCAATGTTTGAAGAACATATTGATGACTCAACATATTTCATGAAATGCATTGAGGTACTTTGATTCATTTTATATTTCTGATTTTGCCTGTGATTTAAGATCCCTCCACTTGAAATATCCTCAATTTGTCTCCTTTAAATTTCAGGCCTGCAAGGAGATAATGTTGCAGGCAGTTTTTCATCAGGATAAGGATTTGTTTGGAATTGTTGCCTACGGCACCAAGCATGTTAATCAGGGTGCTCAAGCTAATCATATTACTACTGTTCAAGATCTTGCTTGTTGTAATGCAGATAGAATAAAGGAGCTCTTGAACATCCTCGAAAGTATGAAGTAGTGTTTGCTTTGCCAGTGGTAAGGCTAGTGTGAACACCTTTGTTTGCTTATCCTAATCCTAAAACCTGCATTCATTTATCTAGATGTTGATGAATTTGAGAGAAAACATGGGCATTCTAACGACTTTTCACTTGCTGATGCATTGTGGCACTGTTCAAGGATGGTTTCAACTTGGTAGGTGTCTGATACTTAAATTTTTTGAATGATTTGGTTCATCCGTAGATTTTCCTCAAATATTGGAATTATTTATTTGTTTATTTTTTCATTTTAGTACTACTAAACTTTATGAGAAGACAATTTTCCTCATGACTTGCAATGACAACCCACACTCTGCTGATCCCAAATTACAAAATGACACCCGCACAAGGGCTCGAAATGTGAAGGAAATGGGCTTGGCATTAAAAATATTGCCATTTGGGATTGACTTTAATATTAATAATTTCTTCAAGGTATGTCCTATTGGTACATCTTTTTTTCTAGAAGTTAGGTATTGTGATTTATTTTAGCTGAGCAATTGCAAAGGATATGAATGATTAAGCTTCAACAGACTTTTTTTTTTGTCTCTTGTTCAGGAAGTGTATCAAATAATGCAGGATCAGGATGATCAGGATTCACAACATGAAATAAAAGTTATCAAGGAAGTCAGAGACATAGTAGATTGTGTGGAACGAGCACCCAACAAACGCAGTGTTTCCAGAGTTCTGTGGTCGTTGGGTAATGGTGTTAAACTTGGTGTTGCAGCATATTCATTTGTTAAATCTGCTACACCTTTCCCAAAAAAACAAAGAGTGACCCGCTCAAGTAATACGGTAGTGACATCCCACGTTTCTATCTTCAGAGAAGACACTGGGGAAGCAGTCAGTGCTGCTGAGACCGCGAAAGCCATGAAAATTGGTGGTAATACTGTGACTTTTGAAGCAGAAGAGCTGAGGAAAGTAAAGAGGCTGACTAGTACTGGTCTTGTTCTTCTGGGATTCAAACCAATCCACACCATGCAACTTTTGCACCATAAGAAGAAACCAGTATTTCTTTATCCAGAAGAGCGCATAGTTAAAGGGAGTCGCACACTTTTCGCAGCTCTTCATGAGCGTTGCTTGGCTAGGAAAATGTCTCCCATTTGTTACTTTACCCCTCGCAGCTCAGCTAAACCTTCTTTAGTAGCCCTCATACCACAAGCTGAAAAGCTGGATAAAACAAATACTCAACTTGCACCACCAGGATTCATCTTGAAATTCCTACCTTATCTTGGTAAGATTGTGAGAATTACTTATGAGAAATTCTAATTTGTTCATTTAGTGGTTCAAATAAGAAGGAAAGATGTTTGTTACAGATAACATACGAGATTTGAAGGAGAAGCAAGTAAATTGTACTGACCCTGAACCTGAGCTTGTTTCAGTTGCTGAAAATGTTATTGATAAAATGAAATTCAAGTACAGTCCATCTAATATTGATAATCCTAGACTCCAAAAACATTGGTCAGGACTTGAAGCCTTAGCCCTTGGGTATGCAGAACCCAAAGAATTTGTAGATTTCACCCTTCCTGATTATGAAGCTATTGATGCAAGAGTCAATGACTTGGCTGAAAAATTCAGTTCAATGGCATTCCCAGATGGCTTTGATGCAGCTATGTTAAAGAAAGCAGTGAAGAGATCTGCTCCTGCAAAGGCACCTGCTCCAAAGAAAGTCAAACCTGACTTGGACAATATGAATATGGAAGACACAGCAAATCAAGGAATGGTATGCTCATTGTAGCTCCAAGATATAATCCATGTTCTCCTCATTATGTTATCTCTTAAATTGTCATTCTTGTGTTTTTTGCAGGTAGAAAAATTGACTGTGGATAAATTGAAACAGTATCTTATTGGAGAGGATGTGAAAATTGGAAAAATGAAGAAAGCGGAGTTGGTTGAGGCAGTTTACCATCACCTGGGTATTCAGCAGCCATAGAGCCAATGTTCATGAATGAAGGGTTGTATGGAATGATGGGTAAGTATATATTTTAGGAGCCATTTTATAGTGATACAGTCTTTATTAAAAATTGCACATATTTAGTTCTCAAGAAATAAAAACAAGTAAGAGTTAATACTTCAACCCTCTTCTTTTCTCTTGAAAACCCTCTTATGCACTGGTTTTGGTGATACAATGAGATAAATTATGGATGGCTATTAGAATCAATCGGACTTACGTAGATAGAACCATGTTTCCTTATATTCATGAGTAACCCAACATTTCTTATTATTGCTGTGTAAGGTATCATGAGAAACAATGATCCGCATGAAATAGCCCAGCAAGTCTTTAAATATTTTAGCCTATTAATGAGAAGATGGATGAAGTATAGCCCTGTTACATCAAATCTAAGTCACTACATTTAATGTTAACAATACTTAAATCACACAGATGACAGTTTTGAGCATTTTGCCCTGACTGTATTGCTGTGGGAGTGAGACCTAGTTCTTTGGAATAGGGAGTATCATAAAGATACTTGAAGCATCGTTTTCATGATTTTATGTTAAGTTCCAGCGTTTCTTCACATTCGATCAGGTTGATAGACTTTTAAAAGAAAGTGTACACATTATAGCAAGTGAAGTTACTTTCAATAATGACAATGAAGAAGAAGCATTCTTTTAATTTCCCTCATGGAAGAATTTCTCCCATTCCAAAATTAATAACTGTTAGATAACTTCTTTTGAACCTGCTGATACAGTTCATTATTAAAAGAGCAAAATATTTGCTCAATCCTTTCTTGGTAAAGACAGTTAACACAATGAGCACCTTCAAAGTATTTTTTGAATCACAGAGATTTCAACGTCAGTGGCTGTGATACATTTGAAACAAGATTTTTGCAACACAGTGCACATTCATTCAGATTTTAATGTATTGCCATCTTGGTATTGTACCCAGGAGTTGTACATTATACAAATTTTATTTCTTTCAGGTCTCTATTTGACACATGTGGTTGTATTGTCCATCTTCACTTCCAATTTTATTTTTAAGGAATTAAAGCAAGGTACATTAAACTCAGTAGAGGTTTCTTTATTTTATCTTAAGACCTCAGCATACATTAAATTTTTCTTGAAAATAACATAAACAGTGGTCTAGTGTGCTATCAGATACCCTCTGTAATTTTCCATTTTCCTGGACATGCTGAAAAACCTGGTTTATTAATTACATTCTGAACAGTGATGACATGAGATTGGTTTGGATATGTGTCTTCATCTTGTACTTCTGTGTGTTTTGAGTTGGGCACATAACATTGTAATTTTCCTGCCACAACTTTTTTTTTTGTAACAAAGATGGGGGCTTTTTATGATATGTTCAAAATGAACCACCTTGTTTCTTTGAGGGAGTCTGTTGGCGAAAACCATGACCTTTGATCACATCACAGCATCTATTCACAGTGACTTTAATAATTGACATGTGGAAAAGATTGACAACAGGCCACATGGAAGGGGACAACTAGCTCTTCCTCTCCAGGAGTCAAATTCTGAAGTGTACTGCTAGACCCACTGCATTGTCGACCTCAAATTATTATTGTCCATAGCACACTGTCATTTCATACAAAACCTTCAAAAAGGCTCTGATGAACATATTCAGAGTGTCTATGGAGACTGAGGGACAGTGAGGAGAGGAAAAACAGTTCTCATCTGGGACAAACCATGTTCTCTTCTTTGTCATTTATCTTTGAAAGGAGAACATGTTTTGTCCACTTCAGATGAATGGGATTTTTAAAAAAAGGTCTTGACTGGGTCTTATAGTCAGCTCAACTACTGTTCAGAGCCAGGAGAAGAACTGACTAAAATTGGCAATGGGTGGCAGGAGCAGGGCATGCACCTACGTACTTCAAGCATTCGCCAGGAAGGTATGCAATATTCCCTTCTCACATGGTTTTCTTTCTCTAGAACTATTTTAAGCCAGTTACATCAGTGCAATCAGCATTGTTAAAATAATACAGTGTTTTAAAACTAACGCAATGTCTGTTTCTTTTATTAAAAACAAAAATATGGTCGCAAAAATACAAACATGACAGATTTCTGCTACAGAGCTAGACTTTGTATCTAAAGGCTGATTCTGGCAGATGCCCAACTCATCTACTATCACAATCGCTTTCGCTATAGAAAATCTACATCATGCTGATTCTGCAAAAGGAAGTGACATGGTCGTTGCGTCAGAAAGAATAGTGATAAGGGATATCATCTATCAACCTTTCCATTCTTATTCTTCTGTGGAGCATAGCTGTTAGCTGGAAAATTAGTTTCGCTGTCTCTGATTGACCTGAAAAGTCAACAACCAACAACAGTAAATGCATGCCTCTAATGTCTTACTTGTGAAGCTTTTGATGTTGAGGTACATCTTATTCCATTCATCCCATGCTTCTGTGATAGCATGATTGTATGTAAAAATACATACACATAGTAGCACATATCCACTGGATCACAATATCAAGCAAGGAGTAAAGCCGCTGATTTTCTATGCCAATTTATCTGTGCAAGACATTTTTGTGCTTTCTATGTGACTCATGCGTGCAGTTAGCTTGATGCCTCACAAGCGTTTTGAGATGGCCATGTGTTCAGAGAATGAACACAAGATGCGTTCTGAGGAACAGAAAATTGGAAAACTGGTCATCTTTATTACATTTTTTGCTTTTTTTTTTTCTCAAACTCTCTTAATTTTCTGAATGCATTTTTATTGGAAGGTGTGGGCTTGAGAAAGAAAAAACCTGCCAAATATCTTAAATACAACCACCAGAACTGTTATTTCTCCACACTACTGGGAACTAGGTCAAACTATCATGACTGCCATTTCTGTAATATGATATCATAACACTACACACCCATAATGCAACTTGAGCAGGTATGAAAAGCCATTACTTTGCTTTCATAAGTTTATAATACTCTTGATATGAGCTACTAAATAAGAAAATTAACTATTGTATTTAGAAGTACTTTTCAAAAAAATCTCATTATTCACAATTGTAAACTACAATGCTATCTACAGATCACAAAGAATGTAAAATGTTTTGTACTTGACCTAATTTTAAATTATTAACCCCGGTTAAAAATCAAAGAAATCATTCTTCATTTCTAAGAAAATTTTATGATTAGATGTATGTGGTGGATGAACATTTGAAGATAAATTTAAAATAATTAAAATTTTGGAAAGGATACCAGTACTTGATGTGCCTTCAAAAATTTAGCTGTTACAGAACTCACAACTGTCATTCGCATCTTTAATGCCACGAAGCTCATTACTGCTTGTTTATGAAAAACTAGATGAGCTCGGGCTAGGTTATTGCCTTCTTTTTTGTTGATATGTAAATGAATTGTAAATTGCAATCGGTTTGAATAACTTCTGTGTTTGAGCAGATAGGTTCTCTTGAAAGTTATTGGTTACACTTAATGTTCAGAACAAGTTAATGTGTCTTTATATTTTCTTCCAATATTTTTCTTCAAAATATGCATCATTAAATTGTCAAGTAAGGCACGAGAACACAGTACATGAGCTTGTGACAGTTGTAATTACTCCCCCTTCCCTCTGCATTATTGCCTAGTATCCTTATCGGTTAATTCTAGATATCTAAGTTGATATTCGTAATGAAATGAAAGGGAAACATTGTCCTTATTTTCACAATAAGCAGCTGTGCGATTACTATCACTTTGGCGGACAAATTCTCAGCATTATCACCCTAGGATGAAACTTTACTTTATGTCTGCTTGTTTTCGCACAGTTGCCTTCAATAGAGGCTAAAAAAAATTGCTGGGTGAGCCCAAACTCTCCAATTGGAATGAAATGATTAATTATGGCACATTTCCTATTTTAGCTCCAATTATGCCTTATGCAAATTAAAAGCGGTACCCCCAAACTACAATCAGCTCTACAATAGTGGAAATAATCTAGAGAATTGATAGAAACGATTTACTCCAAGGAAGGCTCAAGGCTCCTGTGCAAACAACTGATTCTAGTGGAGTCGCTACTTATGGGGAAGACTTGTATTTTTGCCCACGGCACGCATTAGGACTGTCGGAGGAGAGGGACGCACCCGAAAACGCTTTCTGATTCGGTCTCTCTTCGTCTCGCCCTTTTCCGTCAGAACAACAAAGATAAGCCTCGTTCAGACGTGGTTTCCGAACGCGTCCCAGAAAACCAACATTGGAGTGGCTCTTATTTGGAAGGGGTAGGGGGGGGGGGAGAGTTCGGATCCAGGGACGGGGAACTCGGATCGGTTCTTGACAAATCTTTCTCTCTTTGTCAGCCATCACCTACATATCACAGCTCTTGCGCTTAACACTAAAATCGTTTCTACACTTTTTTTTTGTGTGTTTTGTCAACGAACACGACTAGGGGGCTTGTCAGAGAACGAGCTACCGCGTCACCTCCTTCCTCGTCTGTTGTTTCGACTCGATGACAGGACCAGCAGTCCTCTATCAAATGATATGGTCCCTCGTCACCCCCGGGACGGGACGCCCGGGCTGTCCCTGGGCTGTCCCTGCTAAGGCCGAGGGACAGCCCAGCCGGGTCATCGCCTCGCACACGCCCCGCACATCGACTCTTATATACTTTACTTTTGATCGGGCACTTAACGCCGACAAAATATGATATTCAAAATTATTTACAAATCTCCTTATTATAACCGGTGAGAGAAAAAAAAAAGTGAAATGGGCTTAACTGCAACTTTGCAGCAAGGCAAAATGCCACCGTTCGTTTTATATTATTACGAGTATGAATGTTAGAAGAAAAAATGGATTAAATGGGGGGGGGGGACATTTCGGATGTTGAAAAATAAGGGGACACGAAAACTGATCTCTAGCGATGTAACAAACACTTGGAACGCGAGAGGAATAACCCAGCCGCACAATACCGTGCGCTCATGCACGACTTACAACATAACAACAACAACAACAATAATCAACAACAGAACAAAAATGCTAAGGAGGGCTACGCCGGGCTACGCCGGGCTACGCTACGCCACGCACTGCCATGCCAGGACGGCGGGGATGACGGACGCCAGGAGCACGGCCAGGCGGGCCGGCCGGCTGCTGGGGCTAGCGGGGTTACACATGTCCTCTTCACAGAAACACATATGGCCAGTGCCACTACTTTCCATCATACAAACGTGATCCACCATGAAGAGATTAATTTGAAGCTGTGATGTACAGGTCCTTCGCACATTCTCGTAAGCTGGAGATTATTTTTTTTTTTTTAAGAAAAATTTGTGTGAATGTAGAGAGTGTGTGTGGTCGTGTGGGAGTGAGCAAGTGGAGGATGTGTGTGGAGATTGAAAAAAAAAAACGTTAGCAAAACGAACACGAGTCCAGGAGAACGGAGACAGAGAGTGTTTGGTCGTGCGGGCACGAGTGAGATGTGCAGTTCACATACAACGGAGCAAGAGAGAGATAGAGACGTCCGGGAGATGTCCGGGAGGCAGCGGGACGTCCAAGAGAGACAGAGCAGTCAGGCACCGGGAGAAGCAGCGGCGTCCAGCAGCGACCGCAGGGAAGAACAGGGGAACAGAAGAGACACGATGTGAATGACTTGACTCAGCACACTGTCTCGGGCGCACTACTGTTTATGTACACTATGGAGACATACGTCTATAACAAACAAAATCATGAAAGATACAGGCAATACTATTAGTGAAACCAATGAGAGAGACATAGAGTTCCATTTACGGCATTCACTAATGGTGGATTAATGGATGAAAGCTTTCGAACGATGAGAACAAAAAAAAAAGGTGACATTTAATATTCTCTACCAGTGATTAGTCTACAGCTGTCTAAAGAATCGGGATGTCCAGATTAGCCCCAAACACTTCCATGTTTCGCCATCTGGTTTCCAGCGCCTTGGGCGTTCGCAGCGGCGCCACCTGGGACGAGCGCCTTACCTTGGCAGGGCAGGCAACCCGAATGCCTATCTGCCATGCGGGCTTGCCTATACAGCCTCGCACAGGGGCTTGGGGGTCCATGCTGTAAACACTGCACCCGCCTTGCCTACGAGGGCTCAAGTTATAGTCCGTTCCGGCCAAAGAGCGTGGCACGGCTCTTTGGCGCCGAGTGCAAATCTTTAGCTGGATCGGGTATAGATAGGAGAAAGCGCAGTGGTATGGGGTGAAGCAGCACATTTACAGCGGTTGCGCGATTTCCATCTCGGATATTTGTGAACACAGGTCCACCAAACTTGGACGATAGAGATATAAAGTGTGCTTTTTTTTTTTTTTTTTTTTTTTTTTGTCTATAGATGTCATTTTTTAAATTTATTGTTTTCCTTTTGTCCGACGCAGCACTCTACTCACGGCTCCTAGAGTTGCGAACCATCTTGACACAGCAGCCGTTGCAGGTCTGCAGAGGCGGCTGGTCTCGGGGCAGCGCCGTGTAGTTGAACGGGTCCTTGCATCGGGCGTCTTTCCACGAGTCGCACTCGTAGCAGTAGATGGACCGGGCTGCAAGAGAAGCGGGCCTCATTAGCGTTCACACGCCCGTTTGGTCATCAACCTGCAAGTGTTTTTATTCTTGTGGGTTTTTTTTTCTTCATTATTTATTTTCATTTTTTCCATTTTTCTTTCTTTTTCATTTTAGTGGTTTTGCAAGGTTATCGGAAATCGGCAGTTTCCTTTGCAGTTTGTTTCGTTTGCTAGGTGTTTGCATCTAGACTAAGAGTGCGGTCGGGAAGTATTTTCGGCAGGACAAGCACGTGCAGGAGTTTCATGCGGTTTCGTTTGAATGCAATGCCAAGTAACCGTCCCATGCTTCAAGGGGTTGTTTAAAAATTACAGATTCAGGGGAGAAAAAAACACGAGACGAACTAAAATGCTCTTGGTAACGCAGGGCTTCCTACAAAAAAATAACAATCGGGAAATCCTCTCGATTTTTACAAAAGTTTTGGTGATGCACCCTAGGACTGTGCTGCTCATCAAATTGTTTCTCCAAAGAGGACAGC
The DNA here is from genome assembly GCA_038380765.1 of Odontothrips loti. Taxonomy (NCBI): domain Eukaryota; kingdom Metazoa; phylum Arthropoda; class Insecta; order Thysanoptera; family Thripidae; genus Odontothrips; species Odontothrips loti. The sequence continues at coordinate 11,687,429 of CM076256.1, forward strand.
TCGATTTGCTCCCGACCATGCTTCCGAATTTGGTCGGTATTTTGTTAATTTTAATCCCGATTCGGTCCCTTCTGAAACACTTACTCTGGCATTCCTCTTGGGACAGGTGCACAGCCGCCAGGAGCAGTACTGTAATGAGACACACGACACACAGCACACATTAGTCCTCGCCGCACTACGCACACGTTAGACACACAGTTAACGCAGGGGGCGCACATAAACCACAAGCCCAGTGACGAGATTAGATCGTGGGTACTTTACGTTATCACGTGGTTAGTTTGGATTATCACTGGGGTTAGGCCTTCCCGCGTTAACCGGACCGCTTAGCAGCCGCTGACGGCCTATTGCCGGGACCCCAGCCTGCTGCAGCACACTAGATAACGCCACACTCAACACACTAAACAAACGAAAAAGGTGGCGCCAAGCGAACCCAAAGTCTCAGAGCGTCCCGAAACACACGGGAAGGTGACCAGAAACTGAAATCTTTTGGAATAAAATAAATAAATCTCGTTACACCACGTCAACAAAATATTATGGAAGTCCCCCGTGAAACCTCTGGAGCCTGCACCGAGAGAAGCCCTAAGCGCACTGGGACTGTCCATGTCCATCCTCCAGCCGCGCCTACATCCAGTACTTCCATCCGTCGTCCATCAACTACGTCTGAATTCCTTCCAACCTTAAATCACAAACGGCTATCGACGCCGGGCGCCTGCAAGTGCCAGGGTAGGCCAGCCCGCGCGACACGCGTGCACGGAGCAGGCCTCATTGCCTACCCGCCAGGCGCTACCAAGTTCCCTGCTATTAGGTTTGTCCCATCGTGTATACGTACTGTACTTAGTATGGATGATCCCTCAAGCCCTTCTCTCCTTTTTTTTTTCTTTTTCTTTTTTTTTGTCGTGTTTCCGTAAGCCGCAAAGGTACAGAGGGCGTTGGTGAACAAGGCAAGCAGGTTCGTGCGTCCGGACAGTGTGTGTGTTTTGTGTGTGTGAGAGAGAGAGAAAAGAGAGACAGAATAGTGGCTACCGGACGTACGAGAAGAAAGAGAGAGAGAGAGAGAGAGAGAAAGAGAGAGAGACAAGGGAAGCGTACGGAGGTCGCCTTGAGAGGCACCTGAGAGTTACTTTTTTTTTTTAAATAAATAAATAAAAAAGGAAGTCACAGAAAAGCTGTGAGAGGTGAGGCCGCTTTGGAGTGGGAGCGTCCACAAACCACGTGACCTTCCTTTGAATCGTTGCACAGGGTGTGGGAGCGGTGCTGCGGAGCAAACTTTTCGCGTTGGCGCGGGTTCGAGTCTCCGTGGGGCGGAAAAGCCTGTCGGGGTTCGACTGTCACGAACGTCCCCAGCGCACCTCGCCGATAACGTAAATCAAACTACTTGCACGGAGAAAAAAGAATATTGTGGTCGCAAACTAATTTTTAAGTTAATTTTCAGGCAAGCAGTAAATTTTTGTTCGGAGAACTAAAATTTTGTTGGGGGAGCTAAATTTTAGTTGCAACAACACAACGTTAGTTGATCCAACACAGAGGTTCGCTGGAAAGGCAAAAAGCAGAAGAAAAAAAATTGTTTAGTGCCCGCAACGAACCTCTTTGTTGGAGCAACTGACGTTTCGTTGGTGCAACCAAAGTTTAGTTCCCCCAACAAAATTTTAGCTCTGCGAACAAAAATTTACCGCTTGTCTGAAAATCAATTTAAAAAGTAGTTTTTTTTTTCTCCGTGTGGTGTCATGTGGTTTCTGAACAGCCCCTAGCGTGAGGGAGCCGGTGATGACCTGAGACGAACAGACAGCAATGGGCAGGCACAACACTCACACACAAACACAAGCCGGTGCCAGAAGGGGGGGGGGTGATCCCTGCTGAGCCCTGACAGTGATCAAAGGGCTCAGGGGACAGCGTCGTGGTGACGGAAGGGTTATTTGAGGACGTAAACTCGGCGGGGGCGGTGCGATGCAGTTGGACTTACCGGGCAGACAGCCCCGGCCTGCCACATGGAGAGGAGCGCCGGTAAACACAGCGAAGAACCCGGCTGCAACACGGCAGACCCGTTCTGTAGTCGAAGCCGCCTAAGCAGGCCTGCTGCTGTCAACAGCGCTGCGGCGGAGAGTGCCGCTCTTAGGCGGCTCCGACTATCGTCACACCGCGAACACAAGTCCAGAGCCGACCCAACTTCGGCACGTTTCCTCTCTCCTTCCCAGCCCGAACGCCGTCTCTGCTCTGGGATGGCCGGTGAGCTGATTGCGAGCCAGTTAATTCAACAAATTCCTCGGGCGATCTTAAATGTGTTATTGAATCGGTGAAATTTCATGGGCACATGTTTTTGCAGAGCGGATGTGTGGTCTGTAGCGATATGTTCCCTCCGCGAGCTGTGAGGCTGTGAGGCTACCCGAGCCGACGGTACGGGTGGGTGAACACCCACCGCACCATATGCCCCTTTAGAAAGAGCTAAAATAAAGGCAAGCGTCCAGTGAGCGCGGAGAGGGGCGGGGGTGGGGAGAGGGGAGGGAGAGAGTTCTTCTAATTTCAGAGGACTCTGGAAAGGAGGTCCGACGAGAATGGACGCCAAAGTCCAAGATACAAAGAAGTAAAATAAAATAAAAAATCAACGCGTCCACGTTACCCTAATGCCATGTCTAGACACCGAGACAGACAGACTAAAGAAATGCGGCGGGCCAGAAAACTTTTCCGAACAGCACGACAACGATCAATGTATGACAGCGCCGCGACCCTTGCCTGCTGCCGATGCCTTTGTTTCTGGTCCTGGAACACAAACGCCCCGACCCGAACAATATTAACTCAGTGTAAGTGTAGCCCTATTCGATTTTTTTTTTTTTTTTTTTTTTTTTTTTTTGCTGCTCTTTGGTTCGATACGCTATGGTACGCGGGGGTCTCGCCCATCCCTATCGTCCACGCAGACCTTACCCCTCGCCAGCGTTACTCTCTCTCTCTCTCTCTCTCTCTCTCTCTCTCTCTCTCTCTCTCTCTCTCTCTCTCTCTCTCTCTCTCTCTCTCTCTCTCTCTCTCTCTCAGGGTTTTGGCAAGGCGTCCTGCTCTTCCGAACCTTGAAAAATTATTAGTGTCCGTGGTGGGGGTGAGGGATACGCGGCGGGCGGCGATACGTCTTGGTGGCCGGGCCGTGTCCCGCGCGGCTGCGTCCGGGGGGTGTGTCCCTCTCGCGGCGCCGGGGCGGGGCGGCGCCAGACCACGGCGGTGCGCTGTTCGGACGCAGCCCGGCCGAGCGAGCCGTCGCGCGCTTTCCCGCCTTAATCTTCATCATTCGGACCCGTTTATAAATAAGACGCTGTCCACCCTCTCTCCCCGCTCCGCCCCCCAGACGGGGCCCCGGCCGCCCCCCAACCCCCCGCCACGGTCACTTCGTGCGTGACTGTCACCCCGCCCCGCCCCGCCCCGCCCCGCCCCGCCCCGCCCCGCCCGCTGCGGCTGAGGCTGAGGCTATAGCGAGCACGGCGTAACATTGAACCCGGCAGCGGCAGCACACACACACACACAATGCAGCGCGTGAAACTTTAAGGGGCAAATACACGGTATCACCGTGCTGCCCACCATACTGCCCTTCACTCTCTCTCTCTCTCTCTCTCTCCCACCCCCTCCTCAAACATCCCCCAAACAGCTCGCCCCGCACTCTTCCCTCTTCTATTTGAGCCCTAGGTCAGTCATCCCCTACGAATGGCAGCATAGCAAGGAAGCGGACAAGATCAATCATCCGATTCATCCCGACAAACATGACGCTGCTGACGGGGACCTTTCCAGAATGAGTGATCCCAATCCTTCCCCCGCTCCGGTTTTCAACTTTCAGTCGGATATTTCTGAGCCCATTTCGTGTTTTAATATTTCTGAAGAAAAAAAAAACATCTAAAAAATAATGTAGAATCTCCGGTATGCTTACCCAAGGCGAACCAGCTGGGAAGCATCCTGTGCTGTCAGATACCCAGTCGCGCTAGGCGGGTGTTCCTCGTCCCTGGGTGGGCGTCACGAGCCATGCCCTGCGAACGATAACACAGTTACACGTATAGGTACTCTAGAATGTAGACAGGCAGACCACACACACACACACACACACACACACACAAGTCGCAGGGGAGGAACAGAGTTTGTGATGGTGAAACTGTCCATGGTGCAGGGCGCCGCAGTCCTTGCGGAGCCCTGGGGGTGGGTTCGACTCCTGCCGGCAGCCCTCACAAATAATGTTCTTCACTGCAAAAACACCTTTTCGCACCAAAAATAAAAAATAAAAAACAGTGTTCGCAACTAATTTTAGAGTTGATTTTCAGACAAGCAGGAAATTTTTTTTCGGAGAACTAAAATATTATTAGGGGAACTCTTTGTTACGTAGTTGCACCAACGTAACGTTAGCTGCTCCAACAAAGAAGTTCGTTGCGGGCACTATACAAAAAAAAAAAAAAATTCTCGCTCCTTCAGCGAACCTGTATCGGAGCAACTAACGTTGCGTAGCTGCAACTAAAATTTAGACCCCCAACAAAATTTTTGCTCTCCGAACAAAAATTTACTCCCTGTCTAAAAATCAACTTAAACATTAGTTTCGACCTCTAATCTTTTTTCTCCGTGCGGAAGAGTAGGCTCTGTGTGCGGAACTACTCTTATCCTGACAACACTGGAGGGATTTTTTAAAAATTAATTTTTAAACGAGTTCGCTCTGTTCTTTTCCTTCCTGCTCTTTTAGCAGGTGCCTTCACTACTGCTGCCGCCGTGCACGTATCCCATGCGGTGAGCTGCGGGGCACTGCGGGGCCCATGCCGGCCGCCGGCCACGCCTGCCAACTAGGTGAGAGAAAAGTAAATATATCCGTATATTGCGGCCCGGCCTGGCCCGGCCTCTCGCTGGCCACTTGCAGGCTAATTCAGGATGCAATGCTGGCAGCCCTGCTTGAGCATCCCCGCGAGGCCAGCCCGGCGAGATACACACTTTTGATTGAAGATTTATTGAATTATTGTTTGACTTTGAAACCTCTTTTTGCCCTTCATTGAACGCGCTTGTTTCCTTTCTTCCGTTTTTAACGCACCCGATAATGATACGTCTGCGAGTTTCCACATCGTCGGCATTTTATTCCTCGATAAATAACCTGCGGTATTACGTGGCCGTGCATCTGCTGAGAAACGCACCGGCCGCCACTCTCTGTCTCTCTCGCACCAAGCGGGCCGCCAACCCCGGCCCGGCGGCACCCCGCTGCAGTGGGACAGAGATGGCAGATGCCCGCCGTGTTTGTTTATACGCCATTGGAAAGCAGAGGGGCGAAGTGACATCGCGCGCCCGCTTCTATCCGCCGTTTGTCTAACCCGTTTTACGAGGACCGATTCCGAAGGCACCCTTCTCTCTATCTATGTCTCTCTCTCTCTCTCTCTCTCTCTCTCTCTCTCACACGCACAGGGTCAGGGTGACAGTGTCGCCACCGCACATACATAATTCCCGAAAACTATGATCTATGAATTTTTCAGTCATTTTATCGGAAATGGGTCGGTACACTCATGCGTGATTTGTCGAACTCATTTCTCCGATTGATTGGTCAAAAATGTTTTCTTTCGTTAAAAAAAAGTCTAATAAATATTTTTTTTTCAAATGAAATTGGCGGTTGATCTTTTTCCTTGCGATGTCTACGGGTTTGTCCCGGCCATCTGCACGGGAAAAAAAAGTACCGTGAAGGGTGCGAGCTATGGGATGGGTTAGGCTAGGTTAGTGTCACGCCTCAAGGCGGTCTCATCGTTGGTGATGAGGGTCATCAGACTCCATTTTCGTACCGATAGGGTGCTCCAGCTACGGTCCAGACCAACTGTGGCGAGATAAACAGAGTGCAGCGAGCACGGCTCAGAGCGGCAGCAGCGGTGGCAGCGGCAGTGGCGGCAGCGGCGGCGGCAGCAGTCCCATGACGGTGTCCGCGGTCGGTGGTGGCTGCCGGACACACGCGTGTCTCTCACGCGGCGCGTCGTGCGGACTGGCGGCTGCGGGCGCCACGACGTCCTGCTGCGTGCTCTGGGCGTCTCCCCGGCCCGACTGGCGGGGGACTCACAGCGGCCCCCGGCACCGCCACCGCCACCGCTACCGCCACCGCCACCGCCACCGCTACCGCCACCGCTACCGCCACCGCCACCACTACCACCGCAACACTTGTCTGCTACATTTGCTGCACCCTCCCTACCGCGCCGTGTGCGCGTGCGCGCGAGAGGAAGAGTCAGAGGGTGAGAGAGAGAGAGAGAGAGAGAGAGAGAGAGAGAGAGAGAGAGAGAGAGAGAGAGAGAGAGAGAGAGAGACAGACAGACAGACAGACAGACAGACAGACAGACAGACAGACAGACAGACAGACAGACAGACAGACAGACAGAGAGACAGAGACAGAGAGAGACAGAGACAGAGACAGAGAAAGAAAGAAAGAAAGAAAGAAAGAAAGTCGCGTTTCGAAAACCTTGCAATCACGCTTAAGAATTGAGGCCCGGCGCCTGAGGGTTATTCAAAACCTTTCCTGATACGAAATGAGAGGAGGAACTTTTTGCGGTGTAGACGTCCTCATGACGTATCAGAAAAGGGCGCACGTGGCCCCATTTTGTTTTTGAATCTTGGCGCCAAGTGGTGGTGGAGACTCCGTGGTTCACGGCGTTTTCCTGTCCAAGGCCGCGGCGGCCGCGGCGGCAGCGGTGGCGCTCGGGGACGGGGTATCGACCAGTCGGTGTTACGTTATTTATGGACGTACGCTCCCCCCCCCCCCCCCTCTCTCTCTCTCTCTCTCTCTTAGGCCATCCTCTCTTTGTTTTACAGCAGTTGGAACACAAACGGCGGCAGCATCCCCCAGCCACCACCTCCTCCCCCCCGCTCGCCGCGCGCCGCGCTGGGGCTGGGTGTGACATTGATGCCAGCCGTCCCCCCCCCCCTCCCTCCCTCCCCTCCTGTCCTAGTCCCGTTCTATTTGTTGTGCCCATTAAGGCAATGAGTCCGCGCATTACATCACAAGCCTCCCGCTCTTGCTCCCTTTCCTTTGTGCAACCATTTGATCGTGCTGCGAGGTCATTTTCATATCCGCTCGGCTATATTTTCATACTTCTTCCGTTTGTATAGTCGTCCACTGTTCCGTTTTAAGACAAGATACTGTTTGGACTGCCTCTGCTGCTGCCGGACCAGGACGAGGCTCTGTCGCCCCGGCCGCCTCTGGGCCGCCTGCCTCCACGGAGAGCGCCGGGTAGGTAGGCAACGCGAACACAGCCGTGCGCGGCGGGCGGGTATCGCCTGGGCGTCAGGGGCTGAGCCGGGGCCGGAGGAGAGGACTCACCTGGCACAGATGTGTACCCGCTCATGCCCAGCGTACGTCCTCGCCGATACCAGCGACCCCTTGGTGGTGTCCCGGTCTTCGTCTTTCCTGAATGGGAAAAATAAAATGAAAAAATAACCTGACACAGCAAAAGAGAAAGAAAAAAGGGCCGTGACAAATCTTTCGTTTTTTCTTGGGAGTCAAACTCGACACAGCTGTCTCTTGCTGCATCCAAGAAGGAACACCCTCTTTCTCCTCCTTTACGTCTCTCTCTCTCTCTCACACACAGTATTTGAGCCGGCAAGTGCCGAGAGACCATACAACGTCTGCGCCACCCTAACCTACCCTACCTCGCCTCCCTCTCCCCATCTGAGAAAAGAACGGGACAAAAGTTTTGCGAAGCGTGTCAACGTGTAATTTCAGGAGCGTATTATTTCGAGGGCACAGAATCCTGACAGTCTCCTGTTCCTGCGTTGAACTCGAGGTGGAACTCGTCACACCGGCTGTACGTAATGGATTCTGCCCCCCCCCCCCCCATCCGCCCTCCCCTATCCCTCTTTTCCGTTCGATCGCCTGCCTACTTAGTGCTCTACCGGAAATTTCGCCATCCCCTGGCACCGCTAAGCGATTCGCGTATCCGACAGAGTGAGTGAGAGAGAGAGAGAGAGAGAGAGAGAGACAGACAGACAGACAGACAGACAGACAGACAGACAGACAGACAGACAGACAGACAGACAGAGAGTGTGTGTGTGTGAAGCGGGATGCCATGTGAGAGAGAGAGAGGAAGCACCGGAAACTACGAGACGTTTGGCTGCGGGGCTAAAGGGGAAGGGAGGGGGAGGAGGGCAAGTGTTGATCCGATGGGGGTCGCTTCGCTACCACCTGAGGGGTGCAGCAAGTAGGGAAGGGGGAAAGGGGAAGGGGGCGGGGGGTCGTCTGAGGGAGGGGGTATGAGGAGGCACGGAGTGACGAGAGAGAGAGAGAGAGAGAGAGAGAGAGAGAGAGAGAGAGAGCGAAGGAGAAGAAGAAGAAGCGAGTGAGTCGCAGACAGGAATGCTCGCAATGCCATGAAAGTTCCTCTGGAAACTCAACAAGGGGCCCCCCGCGCACGCTGCACTCTATCCGCCACGCGCCGCCACGCGCCGCCACGCGCCGCCACGACGCCTTGCTGCACTGCGGTCTTATCTGGCTTCCGGCTGCCTCCAGCCAGCGTCGCTCCACCACCCACACACCCACAGCGAGAGAGAGAGAGAGAGAGAGAGAGAGAGAGAGAGAGAGAGAGAGAGAGAGAGAGAGAGAGAGAGAGAGAGAGCGTGTGTGTGCGCGCTGCCCAGCTGTGATTGGCTCTCGCTCTTCGGCACACAGAAACCTCGGACACTCCCGGAAAGCGTCCGCCGTATCCCGGTGGAAGCACAAGCACATCAACGGACAGTCCAGGGACCCGGGCCAGGCAGGCCGCCCGGAACAAACGGCCCGGCCCGGCCCCCAAATTGGATCGGATGTTGCCGACACTGCCGCCCTGCCTGCAGGGGCAGCCAGCAGGGCCAGCAGGGCCAGCAGGGCCAGCAGGGCCAGCAGGGCCAGCAGGGCCAGCAGGGCCAGCAGGGCCAGCAGGGCCAGCAGGGCCAGCAGGGCCAGCAGGGCCAGCAGGGCCAGCAGGGCCAGCAGGGTCAGCAGGGCCAGCAGGGCCAGCAGGGCCAGCAGGGCCAGCAGGGCCAGCAGGGTCAGCAGGGCCAGCAGGGCCAGCAGGGCCAGCAGGGCCAGCAGGGTCAGCAGGGCCAGCAGGGCCAGCAGGGCCCCGGCGACCACAACTAGACCCATCCGACGGCATGACGGTCGCGGCCATCCCCTTTTATTGACTTGGAACCCCATCATGCCGTCAAAGGCCCGGTCTCAGAGCCGGTTGTCGTCGGGGTTGTTATTTCCCCCGACACACACACGCACACACACACACACACACACACACACACACACACACACACACACACACACACATCAGTACTGTGGTGATAACTGCGGGTCTGCAGTCGTATAAACCACTAGACAAAGAACAGAGTAGACTGCCAGCGCCTGAGAGCAGTTTTGTTCGGCTCACGAGTGCCCCTTCGGGTGTCTTCGGCTATCTCCGGAAAGGGACCGGCCCTCAGCGAGGCAGACGCACATGCGGCCGGAGCCGTGGGCGACCCCCGTGGTGAGGGATGTCACACAGCCCGTGCGGCGAGTGCGGAACGAACCGGCGTGGCGCAGCGTAGCTGTCTCCGGGCCGACTTGCTAATAAGTGACCGCCCCCTAGGGCCAGCCTCCCGAACGAGAGCCGAAGACGGCGGAAACACCCGAAGGGGCACTCGTCGCGCCGGCCGGAGCTCCAGATGTGCTCTCACTCTGTTCTGTGCTGTGCATATGGGGGCTGGCAGTCTACTCTGTTCTTTGTCTAGTTATAAACCACGCCAAACCCAATTTAGAGCGATAAAGAACAAAAACGGAACAGAATGCAACAATCTTGACTCGATGTTATTGTAATGGAACCTGCCATATTAGATGTCGGATTCTGAAACCCGAGTTGGCCTCCGCAAATTGGCGCTAGGATCTCACAAATCACACATCACCTTTTCGTGTGTGTTCTTTTCTTTTTTTATCTGTCTTTTTTTCCCCCTCTGACCACCCTACTGCTGCATGCGATCGCATGCTTGGTCCGGTCGGGGCCAGTCCAGCTAGCCCGGAGCCCGGCCTAGCCTCACCGGTACTCGAACGACACACGGCTCTAATCGATCTCTCGAAACAAGCTCTCTGGTTGTAAGCTCCGGCCTCCGACTGCCCCCGGCCCGCCCCCGGCCCGCCCCCGGCACAGGCTGTCCTGTCCAGCGTTGGGGGTAACGTGACGAGGCCGCTTCGGAATCGCAGAGCCGTCACGGAACATTGGACAGACCATGGAAACCCACCCTCTCCCCCCAAAAAAAGAAAAAGACACAAAACAAAAACAACAACAAACAAACAAAACCGCAAGGGTATTCGCGAACCCGTGCAGCTTGACGATGCAGTGTGACGCGTACCGTAACACACTAAAACAGAGTTGCCAGGAGTGGGATTCGAACCCGCGTCTGAGACCGCGGGGCGCGGGGGTGCGCACCACAAGGCTACAGCTGACGTCCAGCTGTCCGCTCCCTCCCTCCCTCCCCTCAGTAGGTCTCGGTGGCGCGGCGCGGCGCGGCGGGGGCAGCCGGCGTGTCACCAGGACGCCCCCTCCCCCCGCTACCCCCACCCCCGCCGTCCCCGCACTCGCTTCCGGGCCGGTGCGAGGCGCCATGCCCGGGGTCCCGGACGCTTGCGGGACGTCATCGCGGTGCTCCGGACGGCCGTCATCGCCAGAATAGTCCGCACACAACATTCCCCCCGACCGAATCCTTCCGCGACGAACCCTGTCTCTCGGCCTTGTCCCCACCTGGCAGCCGCAGGGTGTCCCGTCGGTGTCCCGTCGGTGTCCCGCCGCTGTCCTCCGGGACGTCCCTCACTGCCTCCGCGCCCACGTCCTCGGGGCGGCCAGGTGTTCACCGAGGGGCGGGAGCGTCGCGTTCCGGGGACACACGACAGATGGGGTCGGCGACGGCGGCGGCGGCGTGCCTCCACTCGGCGGCGAGGGCGTCCGGGCACTGAGGCGGCACACGGCACTGGGGGACTGGGCCCTCGTGCCCCGCCGCGGCCCCCGCTGCCCCCGCCGCCCCCACGGCCCCCGCCGCCCCGCTGCCCCCGCCAGATCGATAGCCCCTTGCAGTGGCTTCCCCTCCCGTCGTCGCCGCCCCCTCCAGCCCACCAATCAGGCTGCCCTGTGGAGCCTAGCGCAGTGTAGGTTATGTTGCCCAGGACGACCACCGCCCCCGGCCGCCCCCGGCCGCCCCCGGGCTGGAGGTACCCCCGACCGGGTACCCCGCGGGGGTAAGCCACTCCCGACTGGGTACCTCGCTACCCCGCCGGGACTCCGACCAGACACCCCCTGCCGCCTACCCCTCCTGAGGGTACCTCCCCACCCCTACCCCTAACAGGGCCCCAGGGCCCCCGACTGGGCTGGAGCACCCCAACCACCTACCCCTGTGGCGGGAACCTACCCCCACCCCGAACTGGAGAACCCAGAGCCGCTATGGCTGTCTACGTGGAACGTTACGCTGGCTGTCTCCGAAAAACCTGGTGCCGTCCCTCTCTGTCTCGGTCTGATGAACAGCTGCCTGCAGCGAGCGAGAGAGACGGGTCGAGATTTTTCGGAGGCCGCCAGCGTGACGTAACTCGTGGACATCTGGTCCCCTGTTGTCGTTGTCGCGGTATAACAAGTTTGCCGCCTCGGTGTCCGCGTCGGGTCGCGGCTTGATGGATGTAGACGCATCGTCCGTCACGGCTTGGTTGTTGTCGGACAGCGCCAGGGCAGCCGGTACTCGGGTACACCGCTGCAGGCCGCGGTGGGGGATGCAGGGGTACAGACGAGGGCGTGCGTGCGTGGAGCGTGTGCGGCCGCGTGCCGGGAGGGGGAGAGGGAGACAGAGACAGAGGGAACCGCAGCGCGCGGGTGGGAGGGAGAGAGGGCACGCACCCCCCACCACGGCCCCCCGCGGGTCGATAGCACGTGACCAGTGCGGAGCGGCACGCCCCAATAGTACGCTTGGTGGACCCGCGCGGCACATGGTACCGTATGGTAGCACCCCAGGGGACCTTAATTGAAAAAAAAAAAGAGAAATCGGTGTACAGCGACAAAAATCTCACGAAAATTAAAGTTGATCGTGATGAGAAAAGTAAAATTTACGAAGAAAAATGTTCAAAAACAAATCAGAAAAATGCCAAAGAAAAATCACGATAGAGAGAAAACAAACTTCAGGTTTAAGCCGACATTATTTTTAGATAAAAGTTTTTTCTCTGGGGGAGACCATCATATGGAATCAAAAGAATCAGCCATGATTAGGTGTGCATGGAGAAGGGCCAATGATGCCCGCTCCGTGGCGCCCACATCCCTTGGGAGTCGCAGCCCTCCCCGGCCCCCTCCACCGCCTTCAGGACGGCGTCGCGTCGCCTACTCCCCGCACTTCCGGACATAACTCTCCGGCTGGAATCCTTTGTATTGCAAGGCGCATGATTCGGCCGACCACAAAGGCGGAGCCGCGTTCGTCTGTCTGCATTCAACGCCGGCGTGACGGGTGGAATCTCTACACCACCGGCCATTCGTACGGAGACCACCACGACCGTGGCGCCGCTGTGTCTGGCGGGTAAGGGTTGCGCCTCTGCCGAGCGGCGGCGGCTGCGGTGGGGGAGGCGGGCGGGTACCCGTCTACCGGGAGTGTAGGAAGGGGCTGGGAAGCAGTGTTGGGAGGCTGCGTGCGAACATCCGCAGAGCCCAGATCGAATCTGACGAGTTTGCTACTTTGAATTGAGTGCGCAGGAGTGCGCGCGAGTCACTCGCAGGGTCTGCGAGCACGATGGCGCCTGCTAGGTCGGCAGCCACGGCCTCTGCACGCACGCGTGTCGTGCGGGCTGGCCTACCCCGGCACTCGCAGGCGCTCGGCGTTGCGGTTTGCGAGACGGGGGGTGGGAAGTTTCCGACGTACTACATGGACGGGACGAGGTGGAATCACTCCCGCGCACGCCACTGCAAGGAGCGTCGCGACGCGGGGTAGCGACAACCCCTGCTGATACCCCGCGGCGCGGCGCTGGCCGGCGCTCAGCGCCACCTGGGCGGCGAGGCGGCGAAGCGCGGCGCGGGGCAACGGGACTCGCCATGCGGCACGACGGCTCGGCGTCCCGACGCCCGAAGGCCCGAAGGGTCCCGAAGGACTGCCGAAGGACCCCCGAAGAGCTCCCGAAGGACCGAACGTGGACTCGGAAGAGCTCGGCCTTGCGCCAATCACAACGTCCTGATGCACCGGGCACGGGCCGTTCCCCCCGACTCCCCCCCCCCCCTCTCTCTCCCCCTCTCTCTCCCTCCCGCTCACGTCATAGCGCGCCTGCAGTAACCTGACCGCAGCCGGCAGGATGCCGGTAACACGCTGATGACAGCAGCACCGCCACCGACCGCGCCGTGGCACCGCCGCTATATGTCTCTGCCCAGGCAGTCCCGGGTTCGAATACCAGTTGCGATAAAGTTTTCGAAATTTCGCGAATGCTCGTAAAATTACAAATGACTGACGGAATGACTGAATGGTAAAATAATGCAGGATTAAATGAATGCCGGCCAAATGCATGAATGACTGAATGAATGCATGAATGAATGAATGGGACTGCTCCACTTTACCGTTTCAGGAAATGAAACCCTAAGGGCACCGAAAATCTTTCACCGGTGTACCGGGCCACCATAACATAGTTTGTCCACCGCGAATGAATTCATTGAATGGGACGATGTTATGAATGAGCTGTTCTCCTCCTCCCTCCTCCTCTCCTCTCCTCTCCTCTCCTCCTCCTCCTCCTCCTCGTCACAGCCTCACCAATCCAGCCCAGCCCGGCCCGCACCGGTCCGGCCAACGCTGCTCGGCCGATCAGCTGATGTGAGTGAGGCCCCCTGGTGTCCGCCGGCCCCCGTGGCAGGTGGCGGTGTCCTGGGGATGCTTAGGCCGGCCTAGGACAAGCGCATGCTTAATTGCTTAGTGCTTTGTTCCGATATCGCAGTGCTCAAACTTTTGCTTAAAGTTAAATTCTTGCTTAATGCTTAATTCTTGCTTAATGCTTAATTCTTGCTTAATGCTTAATTCTTGCTTAATGCTTAATTCTTGCTTAATGCCTAATTCTTGCTTAATGCTCAATTCTTGCTTAGTGCTTAAATTTAATTTGAGTCACTTCATGCTTTAAATTTAATTTTTGCTCAGCTCTTACTTAATTTTTACTTCTCGCTTAGTGCTTAGTTCTTGCTTACTTCCCACTTAATTCTTGCTTGATTCTTGCTTAATCCTTGCTTAGTACTCACATCGGCGAGTTTTTGACAGGGTACGGGGGGTGGTGGCCGGTGGTAGGGTGCCGTGAACGCGCTATGCCGGCTGACGCGAGAGGGAGCGAGAGAGAGAGAGAGAGAGAGAGAGAGAGAGAGAGAGAGACGACTGCGCCGGGCTGGGTGTGAGCGAGACGCGGCTAGAGGGGTGCGCGCGGCGCGGCGGTGGGGGAAAGGCGCGGGGAGTGGGAGGGGGAAGGGGGGGGGGGGGGAGCGCCGCTCCGAGTTCCGCCGCGACTCGCGAGTTGAGCCGAGTTCAGTTGGGCTGCGGGCAGCGGCGCTAGAGGGGGCGGCACACCGCGCTCGGCCCTTTAGTACGCGATCCGAGACGCGGTTCCGCGTCCGATAAAGACAGAGAAACGCCCTTCGGAACACGGCCGTGACGCGTGTCACCTGCCGGGGGGTTGTGCGTGTGTGTGTGTGTGTGTGTGCGTGCGGGAGTGTGTTCAGTGGCACGCGCGACGGCGGGGTGGCGGGGCGGGGAGGTGTCGTCTGCTGTCAACAACCCCTCGCCACAACAACAAGGCCCGTCGCAGGCCTGCCACCCGCTGTCGGGAAGCCCTGCCCAGCCCTGCCCCGGGGCATGTTGTGTGAATTCATCGGCCAGGAGTACCAACAGGATACAGTGAAGTGAACGGGGAAGGGGCGACCAAGATGGGCAGTGAAAGTGAACACACGTAATCTAGATAAATTGAAAGAAAATCGTCTGTGATAGAATTCTTTATTTCCCCCCGTTTTGTATGCAATATTGTGCAGTGCGCGAGCATTAAATGAATTATTTAAAAAAAATCAAAACGGTATAAAAGTGCGTGATACTATTTATAATAATTTATATTTGCAAAAACTACCCCGCGCGCACGGTCTGCGTATCCTATAGAGACACAACGCGCGGTGGTACAGCCGGCTCCAAAAGTCGTGGCCGTGAAGGCAAGGATAGATGAATTATGTGTGGCCGGTGGCCCCGGGTCGATGCCGCGGTCGACATTGGCGGGGAGCAGCTGCCGGCGTCCGTGTGCTGACGGGCACGGCCAGGGTGGGCGTCAGCGGGGGTGTCATGATGGCGACCAGCGACCCGCCGGTGAAAAGTGATCAGTGAAGTGAGCGCGAAGATGACAGTGTGCTAGTGATACGACAGTGACAGCCACGGTGGCCACCCCTGGGAGGCACCCTGCCCTTGCCTAGCCCGGAGCCGGTCCCTGTCCCCGCCACGGGCCCGGATCGATACTAGCTGGCGGGACGCCTCGCCGGCAGCCGACAGCATCCCCGGCCCCACCATGGACTTCGAGCTGGACCTAAGCCTGAAGGAGTGGGCCAGGGATAAGCCCCTCAGCATCCTGCAGCTGGACCCAGCCGACAGGGCCGTGCTGAGGATCGCAGGTATGTCACGTCTACAGTTCAACTGTAGTTTTTGTTCAGAGAAGTGTAGTTTTTGTTCAGAGAAGTGTAGTTTTTATTCAGAGAAGTGTAGTTTTTGTTCAGAGAAGTGTAGTTTTTGTTCAGAGAAGTGTAGTTTTATTGCTGAAAAAATACCCGTTATTTGGGACATGTTGTAGTTTTTCGCGCTGACCACATGTAAAGTGCAGTAAAACTGCAGTTGAAGAAACCGGAGTCGTAGCCCTACGGTTTGAGCTGTAGTTGCACTCCAATCACAACACCTGAGCCGGTACTTGAACCCAGTGCCTCAATGAGCCCGAGAAGCAGAGTGTTTACTGCGCCTTCTGCACACCTCTCCCCCATGCTGAAGCCGGTGGTATTTGCATCCGGAATTTGTCATACTTCAGCCCTGCCAAACGACACTGACATGGCCAACTGACCTAGAGCGGGAAAACGTTACGTGTCATACGTAGTACACGTGTTTTACATAGAGAGGAAAAGCTGTCACACGTTTTCCTGTTGGGCAGGAAAGCATGTATCGTGTCTTCCTCTCAAGGGAAAATACCGGTGGATGCGTTCTACGGACTTTGACGGCATTTCCCTAAGCTTACGAGAGAAATCGGAATATCTCGAAATGAGAGCGAGATAGCACAGTGGCAGCAGGCTCGAGAGCTGCGTATAGATGAGACTGCACGCCTACTCGAGCATTCTGCCCTCAGTGAATGAGGGTAATTTCGTCATAGAAAGTTGGCTAAGTGCTCTTTAATTAGCGGCGGAAGCATATAATTACCGTCGCCCACGTTTGGTCTGCATGCTACACGCTGTTTGTCGCACGTTTAGCCTTCTAGATTGTATCGCCTGCCTTAGGCACTGCCGACAGAGGATGACATCCAGTGTTGACATCCGAATCCATATCTACCATACACCGCTGCGGTGGCGAGCGCTGGCCCAGATGCTACCATGTGTGCCACCATACCGCCCCGGCGGCGCCTGCTAATAAACCCTTCGGTTCAGGTCCAGCTACCACCTGCCCGAGCAGGCTGCGGCCACGGCTATAGGTCGTTCCTAGCGCCATAGGGTGTTCCTCATGCTCAGCCACCGGCAGCCTACCGCCGTCTAGCCGCTGATAAGATTATAACCGTATCACACCGTCATTTCGGAAACTTCATTAGTAACACTTTTCCGCGCAGAGCAGATCACCGTCGAGATAAGCGAGGCCTTTGGTCGTGTGAGTGTGAGAGAGATGGGCTTATGGGCATCGCTTTTTTTTCTTTTTTTCTTTTCTCGCACGTGTTTCGTGTACGGCATCGGCTGTCTCACCGGTGTCACTTCCGATCGCACCTCGTCTGGCTGCGGGGCCTGCGGGGCCTGCGGCCAGGTGTCTGTCTCACTTTGCGGCAGCTTTTCCAGACGATTTGTCCCGTGTCCATTTTCCCTCATCAATGAGAATGAACGGGTCGTGACCATCGCTCACGGAAAAAGAAAAAAAAAAGATTAATGCTCGCAACTCATATTTTGGCTGATTTCCGGACAAGAAAAACGGATCCCCCAACCAAATTTCACATCTCGCAACTGCTTGTCTCGAAATCAACCACAAACGAATGAGTTGCGACCACTATTTTTTTTTTCTCCGTGCTCAATTTTAGGCGACAGAACGCGAATTTCCGTGTATTTTCATAAGTCGGTGTTGTGTGCGGACAATGGCGGCGACGGCTCTACCCCCTTTGAGGCATGTTTTTTTTTCTTTAAGTTGGCCCCGTGCGCCCGAGGGCATGGAACATTGACGCGGTTCGGGGCGGGGCCGGCGGGGCCGGCGGGGCGCTAAGCACACGGCTGAAGAGAGCCCAGTTTGTGCCTTTTGTCCACAGGGGGCGCACGCATCGCGAGGGTATTATTTCACTTGCAAATGTTGTCGGCCTGTGGGTCTGCGGAGGAGACAGAGGCACGGCGCCGCTCCGACACGTCCCGGCCGCTTATGGCCTCCCGTGATTTTGACACGCCGCTGTCTACTAATGGTCCTACTTACAACCTAATTGTCGTCTGCTGCATGTTTGTCGTCTGCTAGCCGTCTGCTGTGTCGTCTGCTAGCGGATGTCAAGCGGCACGAGTAGATGATCCCGCGGGATTCGCGGGCTGGTTTTCTTCAGCGCCGCGCGTGCAGAAAGAAACAACTCTCCGATGATGGTGCAGCGCGGAAGGGAACGTTATATTGGAATGGGCAAAGGCGGTGACCGGACACAGGATGGGCGTGTCCCCGGTACCCCTGCAGGGGGTCTAGGCTAGGCCAGCGCTAGACCAGCGCTAGGCTAGCGCACCCTCCTGGTAGGTCCCCGGATAAGGGTTACGGGACTCTGCCGCGCTCTGGCCGCGCCCAGGGAGGGAATTTTTTTCTCTCTCTCTCTCTCTGTCTCTGTCTCTCTGTCCTCTCTCTCTCTCTCTCTCTCTCTCTCTCTCTCTCTCTCTCTCTCTCTCTCTCTCTCTCTCTCTCTCTCTCTCTCTCTCTCCTCTCTCTCCTCTCTCTCTCTCTCTCTCTCTCTCTCTCTCTCTCTCTCTCTCTCTCTCTCTGTCTGACGTCCGCCTGTCCGCGCCAATAATCGAAACCCCGAATCGACGTTGCGCGACAGCTGACGAGACAGTATGACGGGCAGACGCCCACCACCGCCGTCTCCGAAACAACCACCTTTTCGCGAGGTGAAAGGAGAGAACAGTGTACCCGCCCGCCGTGCCCGGCCTGCATTTGAAACAGAGATAAGACGGAGATTAAGAATAAGCTCTGGATACAGTTACCTATTCGGGACCTGCTAGTATTTTCGGTCGTGCGGCTCGGGCCGT
Organism: Odontothrips loti; assembly: GCA_038380765.1. Classification (NCBI taxonomy): domain Eukaryota; kingdom Metazoa; phylum Arthropoda; class Insecta; order Thysanoptera; family Thripidae; genus Odontothrips; species Odontothrips loti. The sequence continues at coordinate 11,705,854 of CM076256.1, forward strand.
AGCCGGGCCATGCCGCGTCCCTTCCTCGTACTGTACTGTGCAGCACGGAAATGATATCGCCTCTAACGAGGGGCCCCAGGCAGCCGTCAAGGCATTCATATTCTGGCGGCTGCGTTGCGTTTTTGCTTTCTTATACGCCGAGACGAGTGCGACACGCCGCGACACAGCACGGCACGACACGGCACGACACGCCGCGGGCAGCCGGAGGTGTCCCCGAACATACGCCGCTGCCGCTGCTGCAGCTGCGGAGTTGTCGGAGCCGGAATCACAACGATATTGCCACTGCCTTGCCAATCACAACCGCAGACACTGGGAATGAAAGAGTCGCATCGTCTTTCGCGACTAATTTTGGGCGGCAAGGGACTTGAGGTCAAATGTGAATGTACAAATCTGTACGTGTTTCGTGAACACATTACAGACCTTCTGTACAAATTTGTACGGCATCCTGTACATAACGATGCACAGATTTGTACCCAATTTATGTATGTGTAATTCTGAACATGAGCTATGTACAGATTTGTACATTTACGTTCAGTGTGTTGAATAGGCTCCTTTGAAAACTGCCATTTGTACATCCAAAATTTGAGAGCCCAGGTAGATTCAGGTTAGGATTCCAAAAATAATGGTGTCAGCTGACCTTCTGTGATGAGAAATGCTAAGGTCAGTGGTGAGCCCCACGATGACCACTCCAACGCATCCTCATTTGTTATCCGCGAAGGTCATGCGCCCCCAGTTTTGGGATCCAGGCGCTGAGTTGAGTCCAACTCGGGTCTCAAATTTTGAATGTCGTGCGAAATGGCCGCCCCCTCTAGCCCAGTATCGCCCAAAATCGGGCTGCGATCAAGATCTTTTGGATTCCCAGTGAGGGACGACCGTTGGTTAGCCACAGGCGGTCAGCGGCAGTGTGGGCCAGGCGACGCTATGGGAAACGCCTGGGTTTTATGCCTCAAGGGCCGGCAGGCGGCGGCAGGGGACTCCGGCCAGCCCGGCCCGGCCCAGGCCGAGCAGAGGCCCTCGGCTCGGGGGAGGCTCGAAGCCAGAGTCCAGAGCCCCGCAACTCACTGCGATTGGCTGGGGAGTTACGTGAGCTACGGCCGCGGAACGGCCCGGTCCCGTTATGAGTTGCAAGTCGTGCTCGTTGTTTATACGGCTGCTCGGAGCGCGGCGGCGGTGGTGGTGGTGGTGGCGGCGGCGGCGGCACAATCCGCGCCAAAACACTGTGCACCCAGTGCTGCCAACGGCCGCTGCGGACAGTCAGTGCTGCCAACCTCAGCGGGGTTGTGTCACACGCCTGAGGGACGTGGACCTCTCAGTGTAATCAGGGCTGCCAACCGCAGGAAGGTGACGCCAGGCGCTGGTGCCTCCCTCCGTGTGCGTGACTGGCGGGAGTGTTGCCGTTGGAGTGTCGCCCTGACAATACAGCGCCGTACTGCCATAACGCGCGAGTTTTAGATTGGCCAAAGTTTGGCGGCGCCTGCTATAACACACCTCTGGCCGCGCGACCGCGCTCGGGTCGCCTCCTTGTAACGCGAGGCTCACACGACACGCGCTCCCACGCTCTAGATTCGCTCTAGAATCAATGCAGCGGCGGCGGCAGCAGTTTGGTGTCCAATGTTCTTATTTCGTAAACTCGACGGGATCGCTGCCGACTGACTCGGATTGGCCTGTTTTGAAAACGGTCTTGGATTTATAGACATTGATCTGAGACCCGAGTCAGACTCCAGTCGGCGCGCGTCGCGTGCGCTTTATTCTGATTTACTTTGGTTCCGCCCAGATGGCGTGCGAGGCGAAGAGGAGTGTGTTGCAGTGGTTCGTGTGCCCCGCCGACCCCGCCCTGCTGCCGTGCAGTGCACCCCCCGGGGTACCATCCCCTGCGGGGGTCGAGGCAGTGGCGTAGCCATGGGCGTAGCTCCCAACACCTGCATGCCCGACCGACTGCGGCAGCGGCGGCGGATGTAGAAAGTGCGGCGTTGGCGTGACATCGGCGGCTGCGTGCATCTGCTGGAGCCGGGCTGGAGCCGCTGGAGCCGCTGGAGCCGCTGGAGCCGCTGGAGCCGCTGGAGCCGCTGGAGCCGCTGGAGCCGCTGGAGCCGCTGGAGCCGCTGGAGCCGCTGGAGCCGCTGGAGCCGCTGGAGCCGCTGGAGCCGCTGGAGCCGCTGGAGCCGCTGGAGCCGCTGGAGCCGCTGGAGCCGCTGGAGCCGCTGGAGCCGCTGGAGCCGCTGGAGCCGCTGGAGCCGCTGGAGCCGGGCTGGAGTCGCTGGAGCCGCTGGAGCCGCTGGAGCCGCTGGAGCCGCTGGAGCCGCTGGAGCCGCTGGAGCCGCTGGAGCCGCTGGAGCCGCTGGAGCCGCTGGAGCCGCTGGAGCCGCTGGAGCCGCTGGAGCCGCTGGAGCCGCTGGAGCCGCTGGAGCCGGGCTGGAGTCGCTGGAGCCGCTGGAGCCGCTGGAGCGGCGAGGAGGCATTGCTGGAATCGGTGCACGCGGGCCGCATTCCCGGCAAGGCGAGTGCTACTCACACGTGGGGAGAATTAGCGCCGCGTACTTCATTTACGCTACCGTTTAAAAAAAAACACTCCCAGAAATATAAAATTGAATTGATTAAGAAAAGCAAGATGACTAAAATTTGGTCCATTTTTCGACGAAACTTTAGTGGAAACGACTGATCTTCGGTTGAATCGGCTAAAAATTTTATTCAACTTGATTTTCTTAGTCAATTCAATCTGATTTGTCTGAAAGTGGGGAGGTTTTGGAGGCCTGGGTCTGGCGGGTGTGCGGTCGTCTGCACCGCGAAAGGATACCTGTTTTGCCAACGCTCTTGGCCTTACAGTCCAGATCTGAGACCCGAGTCAGACTCCAGTCGGCGCTAGGATTCCGAAACTGGGGTAACATGACCCTCTCTGATAGAAAATACGGAAGAAATAGGTTCTACCGCACTGAATAATTCCTCATTTCCGGTTATGTGGTTATGTGACCCCACTTTCGGAATCCTGGCGTCTAGCCGTGTCTTACTTAGGTCTCAGATCTTGAACGCAAGGCCAAGTTTGCGCATGCAGCCACTGTCCGGTAATTCCTGTGTCGAATCCCGCGGAGTTTCTCGCGCAGTGCCCCGCCGCAGCAGAGACAGTGTGGAGACGGACGTGCGAGGCGTCTGTCTGTCTGATGTGTGTTTGTCTGTCTGCCTGTCCGATGTCTGTCCTCACGACTGCGCGACACGACGCGCGGGGGGGCGCCGTGAGCAGCGCGTACCTGCGAGGCCAATTCCAGTCTCATTCGGCCCCGACACCGCGATCGCTCGCTGCCACTGCATTCCGGCCTGATGCCTTTTGCAGCATCCCCGCTAATCGTCCTCGGCATCTCTGCCCGGGAGCCCTGCACAGCCGACCGCCCTCGGCATCTCTGCCCGGGAGCCCTGCACACCCGACCGCCCTCGGCATCTCTGCCCGGGAGCCCTGCACAGCCGACCGCCCTCGGCATCTCTGCCCGGGAGCCCTGCACAGCCGACCGGGTTCCGTCACGTGACGGTGCGGGCGGAATTTATTCTCCCATGTCTCCCGTGTGTTTTGATACGGCAGCGAACGTGAAAACGAAGGCTGCGATAAGCAGTGATTTTTATTCAAATTTAGCGTACCCCGATCGACCACTGAATGGACACCCGCGCAGCGTTAAAAATAGCCCGAGGTACAGCACAGCGCACAGGAGCTGTGCGGGCGCTGCGCTATCACAAGGTCAGCCTATCGCTGGCGGCCCCCCGCGGGGCACCCCGGATACCCCACGTGGGGCCGCCGCAACACGGACCGCCTTGAGAAACACATGATGATCGCCATCTCGGCTGCGTCTCTCGGGAGGTACTCCTCGGAGTGCGCCGAAGCGGAGGAACGCGGGGATACTCGGAGAACCGTACCTCAGGGCAGTAATCGGGGGACCTCGGGAGTACTCGGACGACCGTACCTCAGGGCAGATGTCGTAGAACCGTACCTAGGTCAATACTCGGAGGACCGTACCTCAGGGCAGTACTCGGGGAACCGTACCTCAGGTGAGCACGTTCCTGCCGTGAAGCCGCTGTGCCCGCCGGGACGCGTTGTACGTATTTAAATATCGATGGGCAAGTTTGGTTATTCCGTCTGGAGTTACGGTACGCTGTTAGGCGCCACCGTCGAGGCTGCCGCCCGCCGAGGCGTCCGGTCATTCCGGTTGTTGTTGTTGTTGTTGTTGTTGTGGCGGGTGTTGTTGTTGTGGCGGGTGTTGGGGCAGGTCAGGGCACTGGCGCGGGCACCGGCCATCAGAGCAGCAGTCCATTGAGGGAGCTGCTAGCTGAACAGGTCGGCGCCGCCACTTGCGGGGCTTCGGCCGGGGCTTCGGACCGACGACGGCGGCGGGGACTTCGGCTTCGGCCGGCCAATGCTAATGGAGTGCGCTGGACCGGAACGCGCTGGACCGGCCTCTTGAGGGCGGCGGGGGCCGCGGGGGCTGCGGGGGCAGCGGGGGCAGCGGGGGCAGCGGGGGCAGCGGGGGCTGCGGGGGCTGCGGGGGCCAGCCATCCCGTTGAGCAGCACCCCGGTACCCGCGCAGTGCATGGCGCAGTGTCTCCGACCGCGAAGTAGGCCAGGACCGCGACGGAGAAAACAGGGAGAGGGGCGAAGGGTATTGGAACCCGCGCCCCCGCGCCGTCCCACTGCCATCCACCGAATTGGGGGTACGAGTGCACGGGGTACGGCCCCGTAAGAGTAGACAATACCTGTTCAGTTATAGTGTGTTCTTGTCGGCGTTACCGTGTGCTCCCGGTGGGAGCCTGGAGGGTAGGCAAAGTAAGACTCCAACATACGCGCATGCTTTGCAGGACGGCCTACCCTGACCACCCTGACTCTCCCAGGCGCTTCACACGCACACCTGCGTTATTTCATAGCATCACCTTCGCCTAGCCACTGTACGTGGATAAAATCTGAGCGTCGGTTCCGTGTCTGAATAGGTTTGGCTCAGTGCAGTGGCGTAGCCAGGGAGGAGGTTGTGGGTCCTCGTATCTCCTTCCACTTTTCTCTGCTGCTCCCTGTGCCCCCCCCCCCCCTGCTTTGACAGCTGCCATAGTCGTGTCACCGACATACACGAGGTCCGTCGTAAAAGTGTGCCGGCGAGGTCTTCATCGCGGCCAAGTGACTCCACCCTCCCCCACCCCCTACCCCACCCCCTACCCCACCCCCGCCCCCGCCCCCTTTGCCAACCCTCCATCCCATATTCGCGCGCGCAGCCCTTGCGTGACTTTATTGGGGTGTTCAACGCGCGTGTCTGGTGGAAACGCTCGGTCTGGCTTTAGACCTCCCCTCTTCCCCTATCACTCAGCCATCTCCCCCTCCCCATCCCCCCCTCCCCCCTCCCCCTCCTTTTCCACGCCAAAGATAAGGAAGTCGCGAAGAATCCCCGCTGCGTGCGGAAAATCTCGACGTGTGTCTCACAATCCCCGACTGACGTTGTCACTGTGCTTTCCACGCCGCGGCGCCAGCCTTTTTCCAGCGACCTTCAGAGGGCAACGACCTCCGTGCGCGTTCTGTCCCTAGGCTGGCGGCGGCGGCCAGGCGGGACCCCCTGCGGTGCCGTGGGGGCGGAGGGGGGGGGGGGGAGCCACCCACCGCCCCCAACACCCACCCGGCCGACACTGCCCCCCCCCCCCTCCCCCGCCGCCACGCCAACCACCACCCCTCCACGCACGTGCGCGTGGCACCACACCAACGCCACTCTGCGCAGCCCGCACTACTCCGGGTACGGTGCTCCGACGCACGACTTCCCTCCGCCCTCCGGCCGTATGTGTGTGTGTGTGTGTGTATATGTGGAGCAGTATGGTCGCGTGCGTGCGTGCGTGCGCCCGGTGCGTGTCGGCGTGCGTGCGTGCGCCGCAAGGTAAACGTTGTAAAGGTGGGAGGGGCGTAGAGCACTGGCAGGACACGCATAAGGCACCCACAGCGCGCGCACCGAGCTGGGTCAGTGAAGTCGTGTCCGGGTACGGTTCTTCGAGTACTCCCGGGGCATACGGTTCCCCGAGTATATACTCCTCTGGTGCGGGATCCTACGAGTCGAGGGGGAAACGACGGACGAATTCTGTGTCAGCCGGATAGGGATTACCCCGGATTACCTTGGATTACCCCGGATTACCTCGGATTACCCCGGATTACCCCAGGATCACCCCGGATTATCCCGGATTACTCCGGATTATCCCGGGTTACCTCGGATTACCCTGCATTACCCCGGCGAAAAATTCGATGTCAGCCGGATTACCTCCGTCGTTTCCCCCTCGCTACGAGTGCTTCCGACTTCCGAGGTACGGTTTCCCGAGCACTCCTCTGAGGTACGGTTCCCCGAGTACTCCCGGCGCAGCCTTGGACTCGCCGCGCCGCGCCGCACCGTTCCCACGACTGCCCGAACACTCCGCGGACAGTCACACCACCGCTCTGCTCATTGGCAGCGACGCAGCGCGCAGTCCCGGGGGTGGGGGGTAAGTTACGCACGTCGTCTGCTCGCAGCAGAGCTTTTTAAAAAGACTTTCGGCCTGGCGATGCGTCACGTGACTTGATGGGCAATTACGGCGCGGTTGAGCGGAGGGCGAGTTTCGGTTCTCCGAGCGCGACTCTGAGGTACGGTTCTCCGAGAACTTGGCAAGGTACGGTTCCCCGAGTACGGTTCCCTGCAGCTCGCGCGCGCCGTGAGACCGGAAACCCTCTCTAACGCCGCCGGTTTGGTTCTAACGGCCACTGTGAGAGCCCTCTATGCGGCCACCGGAGGAACTAGAGCAGCCCGACGGGCTCAATGAATGAAACCACCACCAAAAGATACGGGTCGGAGTCAATCTTAAAAGCAAGAAAATCGTCTCCTTTATTGTTTATACCTTTTTTAATTTTCCTTTTTTTTTTGCGCGCGCGGCAATTTTACAGTACGGCAATTTTCAAAGGCACCCAGTGTGACAAAACGGGACGCCGCGGAGCTGAGCTCAGAGTCGGAGTTTCCGAGGTTCGCCTCACTCACTCTCCGCGGCACAGCACGGCATGAGTCGGTGCGGGGTCTGGGCTCAGCCCGGCACCGGCACCGGCCCGGCTGGGCAGCACGGACGAACATCGTTTCATTTCATTAAAAGGGGGAGCCCGGGACCCCCCCTTTCCTCCGCTTTGTCCCCCGTCCTGTCCCCCCTTTTCTCCCACAAACACACATGATGTCGTGCAGGCGGTGCAGGCCGAAGCCCTCTTGTGTCATCATATGGTGCGGAAAAGTCTGCTTGTATCATGGAAACAGACCGTTTTGGTCCACCGTGCACCACCGCGCCTGAGATGCCCGCGCCGATGCAATTGAGTTGTCGGCCGCACGCAGTGTGGCCAACCCCGAGCCGCGAGCGCCTCCGGCCGCGAATAACAACACCATCGCCGCTGTTGTGTTGGCGAGAGTGAGAGCGCGGACGCTCCAGCGACTCCAGGCATCCGTGTTAGGGTTGGCTGCACTAGACGCAGCACCGCAGTAAGAGTGGTGCCGGCTCGGAATGTTGGTCGGCCTGTCCTCTGGGGTTGGCACGCCGTCATCAAAACACTCGGGTCAACGCCAAAATAAAATTTGGAGTCTTAGCTCTCGCTGACGATTGTGCCACGACCATTTTGTAGGGTCAGGCAGCGCGCCGGCCGCCGACATGACGGTCAAGTTCAAGACCAGCGCCGCAGTTCTGCGAAGCACGCGGGTTGGCCCGGACCGCAGGGCCAAGTTCAAGACCGTCGTGTGTGCGTAGTCTTGTGGGCGCTCCGCTCCGCGGCGGACCTGGGCGCCCGCCCCCCCCCCCCCCCCCCCGCTGCCCGCACACCCGCCTCCCCCCCCCCCCCCCCTCTGCTCTCTGCGCCTGCGCCTTTTCCAAAGCCATGAATCTCTCGCTCCTCTGGACCTGCAATGCTCGCCGCTCTCGTTCCGTCCTTGTCCCGCACGCTGGCCGCGCCGCCACGGCCGGCGGTGCGAGAAGGACGGAGCAATTTGACTGTTGCGGTCGGACCCGGCACCACCGGCCCCGCCAGCCCCGGCACGGCGGCGTGGTATTTTTAGCGCCCGCGCCCCCTCCCTGCTCTCTCTCTCGCTCTCCCACAAGTCCCCCGGCCGCTGCCCGCTACGCTGCTCCTGTCGTGAACGTCGTGAACGCAGCCCGCGCCGTGTCAGAGCGCCGCCTTTCTTTCTCTCTCTCTCTCTCTCTCTCTCTCTCTCTCTCTCTCTCTCTCTCTCTCTCTCTCTCTCTCTCTCTCTCTCTCTCTCTCTCTCTCTCTCTCTCTCTCTCTCTCTCTCTCTCCCTCTCTCTCGCTCTCAGGCCTGACCTGAGCCTCAGCCTCACTGACAACGCCAATCTCACAAAGGACAGACTCCGGGCCGTGTTTATCGGGGCCCGTCCCCAAATGACGTCACTCAGTAATTACCTTCCCCCCCCCCCCCCCGGGCACCACACCTGCTCACAGTCCCACAGGTGTGTGATTTTATTCTCACACCCCGTTCCATTAGCGTACCCGTTCGTCGTAATTTAATTGTCCGCGTCATCGGTGATCATCTCTGCCCGGAGTCGATCTCTGCTCGCTATCCGATGGATGAGTCACGTGACGATGTGACGTAACGGTCACGTGAATACAACGGCGATAACACATCATCCTGAGATTTGCCACCTGGCACCTGAGCCCTTGGCTCTTTTATTTTTTATGTTTTGTTAAGTTATGCTTGTCTTGGTGGAGACGCGGACGGCCAGCCCCAGCCTCCTCGAGCCCAGAGCACGCCCGGGTCTGAGCTCCAGTCCCCCCGGGTCCAGCGCAGAGGTCACTGACCCCCGCGGGGGCCGGGCCGCGGGCTAAGTGCTGTCTTAACGAGCCGTTCCCCTTTCGATGTCACTTGGCGCTCTGTGTAATTAGCATGGCAGACACGAGGTTTGACGCGCCGCGTGGCTACACCGACTCCCCGAAACGCACAGCGCGTAGCGGCAGCAGCAGCAGCAGCAGCAGTCTGACAGCGGGGTATGGCCGGCGGGGGCCGCGGGGGCTGCGGGGGCTGCGGGGGCCGCGGGGGCTGCGGGGGCTGCGGGGGCTGCGGGGCCGCGGGCATCTCAATGCGCTGTCGGCGGCCTCGGCTGCAGCCTCAGCGTCACGGAATTCCGTGATCCAAACCAGAGCTGTGGAAATAAAGAGATAAGTAGGGCCCTGCCCTGGCCCGGAGCCCGGCCGGCCTAAAGTCCGACAGCGTCTCGCGGGGTCTCCGGGGGCTGCGGGGTCATCAGTCTGAGCGGACAAACGGTGACGCCTGCTGGGTAGGCAGCCACGGCCTCTCCAACGCACGCGTGTTGTGCGGGCTGGCCTACCCCGGCACTCGCAGGCGCCCACCTACCTCATCTGCTGAACAGTTCCAGAGGTAGTATGAGAAATGTTGGTGAGCGTGTACGCTTCCGGCGCATGGGTCGCGTCTTTGAAGTCTCTCTCTCTCTCTCTCTCTCTCTCTCTCTCTCTCTCTCTCTCTCTCTCTCTCTCTCTCTCTCTCTCTCTCTCTCTCTCTCTCTCTCTCTCTCCAGCCTGATCCCCGGCCAACCCTTGCGGCTGCGTTCGCTCGCGACGCTCTCTGTTCGTCCATCTCTCTCACAGCCGCGCACTAACGGGCTGGCTGCTCCCCTCCCGCCAAGTGTCCGGGCCGGGCAGTGCCGGGAAGGGCTGCAGTCAAGTTAGCCCCGGGAAGCCCCGGGGGATGTCCGGCCGGACGTAAACAAGACTCAGAAGGGTGTGTCGTCTGCTGCACTTCCGGGGGGTCACAGGGTCGCCGACCCCTGCTCACATAAGGTATAAGGGCGCTCTCCAGCGCTTTGCAAAATTTGTGTCGCATCAACAGGATGACATGAGGTCATGAGCTGGGCTAGGAGCGGCCCAAAGATTTTCATTAATTCTCGGCGACAGGACGGCGACGGCGTGCATGGTGCCGGTGTGGCCAGGGAGGAGGTGCCCCCCGGTACACCATCCCTAGGGGCCATGTACCCCCCCACCTACCGACTCGGGGGTACACCATCCCTAGGGGCCGTGTACCCCCCCACCAACCGACTCGGGGGTACACCATCCCTAGGGGCCGTGTACCTAGAGTTAGTGTACCCCCAGGGGGACGGGGTGGGAGAGAGTACACGGCCCCTAGGGATAGCGTACCCCCTCCACCATGGGGGGGGGGGGGAAGGGGTACACGTCCCCTAGGGATGGTGTACCCCCGGGGGGTACACGGCCCCTAGGGATGGTGTACTCCCGAGTCGGTTGGTGGCGGGGTACACGGCCCCTAGGGATAGTGTACCCCCCGGGGGGTACACGGTCCCCAGGGATGGTGTACCCCCGAGTCGGTTGGTGGGGGGTACATGGCCCCTAGGGATGGTGTACCGGGGGGTTCAGTTTCAGGGGGGGGGGGTAAGTGGTCCCTTTTACACCGGTAGCGTCCTCCAGGTACTCCGGGTCCTCTGGGTCCTCCGGGTCCTCCGGGCCCTCTCTCCGGGCCGGGACAGGTGAGTCACACAGTGGCCAGCTGATAGCGCTGACTCACGGCCCGACTGTACACACGTCCGCGGGCTCCTGGCCTCCGGGCGGACTCGAGGACGGCGGCCGGCCAGAGCCACGCAACTGTGTGGCAGGGGCCGCCTCCGGGACCCCGGCCGCCTCCGGGACCCCCGCCGGCGCTCCGCTCCGGGGGGGCAAGGACCTGCTGCATTCCGCGGTGTAACAAAGACCGCGGCCTCCGAGGCGGGCGGTTCCGCCGGAGGAGTCCTCCTGGAGCCGCCGGAGCCGCCGGAGCCCGCCCGGAGTAGCCGACTGGACACCTGGAATAGCGTTGAATCGCTCCAGTACGCGGCGCTGTTGTTGTTTGCGTGTCGAGCGCCGAGGTCCGGGCTCCGGTCTCCCGCCTCCGGTCCACAGGGAGGGGTCATTACCAAAGTAGCAGTCTCCGAGGCGTTCATTTGTGCGCCGAACACGGTGATGGGCCGCGGACAGCCAACAGCACACGGCTCCGGGCTGCTGCTGCTGCTGCTGCTGCTGCTGCTGCACGAACGGCTCCGGCACATCCTCGTTAGCATCGGGTAAAAGCAGGAGCGTTGGGGCGGGACGGACGCCGGCGCCTCTACCAACACGCACTCACCACGCCCGCCCCCGACAGAGAGCGCCACAGGCTTCGTCACCCCCTCTCAACCCAGACCACTCACCACCACCCCAGCACTGTACTATGAGGAAGCCGCGAAGAGGTCCCTCAACTGAAAAAAAAAATCAATGCACAGCCTCAAAAAAGTAAGAAAAAAATCTGAATACACGGAGAAAAGCGATTAGTGGTCGCAACTAATTTTCAGACAAGCAGTAAATTTTTTGTTCGAAAAACTAAAATTTAATCCCCCCAACAAAATTTCAACTCTCTGAAAAAAAAAACAACATTTACTGCTTGTCTGAAAATCAAGTTTATTAGATGCGACAACTAATCTTTTTTCTCCGTGTAGTTCAGTACCAAGTACAAAGTAAAAAAAAAATAATTAAAAACGAGTTATCAGAGGGAAAATGAGGGAAGCAGAGCTACTCACTCGTTCACTCGCTCACTCACTCACTCACTCCCCCGCGCGGGGCTCCACTGACACCGCTAGCAGACGACAGCATGCCAGTCTGTCCCTCCCATTCCGTTCCATCGCACGCGCCCGTTAGAGGCACTGTCAGGAAAACGGACAGAAACCTCGCGACGCGCCATAAACTCGTTCACGAGGAGAATCTCTGGGCGACTGCGTGTTTTTACACCACCGTGCAACTCCACCGGCTTCCGCTTCTCCTCCCTTTCTCTCATCTCTCCCTCTCTCTCTTCCCCTCTCCCGACAATACATGCTGCGCCGCACAAACGCTATTTCGGTCCTTCTCGGTGGATGAGTGAACGCGGAGAGAGAAAGAGAGGGAGAGAGGGGAAGAGAGCGGTTTGTATGGAATGGCGAACTGCGACGCGCTCTGTCTACAGCGTTGCAGCACGGACCTCGACATACCTCATCCGTCTCTCTCGCACGTGCCCGCTGCCCAGCCGCTGTCCGCTTTCCGTCGTCCTTTTTCAGCGCGCGTTTGATTCGATATTGATTGGGATTTAAATCGATTTGCCTCTGTGGCCTGTAGAATACCGATATTGTAATTGTGTATGGATTGGGGGACTCGTATCTCGTAAACGCCTAGCGAGGCGAAGTGGCTTTGGAAAGGTTCCAGGGACAAGCGGTAGCGGGATCCAGAGGGACAAGAAAGGCTTGCATTACTTTTTGCACTTCCTTCTCGAGTACAAGTAGACAAGTCCCGCACGCACACACACACACACACACACACACACACACACACACACCGCCAACACACAAGGAATGCCGCATGTTTTGGCGGGAGGGCATCCACAGCGCGGGGTCGCGTTCGAAGTGGAGACCGCGCGCAATTAGGGGTGCGTTCGGGAAAAAAAACTATAAAAAACAGCCGCTTTTTATTTTCCTAAACGACGTAGCAGAATAAATTCGAAGGCCACATTCTCGCAAGAACGCATTTTATATCGAAAAATGTAACGCGACCCATTAAAAAATAAAAAAATAAAAAACCACTGGCCCTGAGTCTGGTGGGGCCCCTGCAGGTAGGCAGCCTCGGGCCGCTCCGAGCACAGCCGACCACCGGGCTGCCTACCCTGCACGGGGCTCGGGGCTGACTGACACTGCTGCGCGAAGCGCGGGTCTTGGCTGCGCTATCCAAGATTCATTTTGATTTCCCGAAATGAGATTCCGGTCCATTTCATGCAAAAGCACACAGCTGTTTTTCATATCGCAATGTGTGTGTGTGTGTGTGTGTGTGTGCATCCGGCGACGTGGCGGCGGGGACGGTAACCCGACTCGGATGTGGTGATCGATCTGATATATCTGGGCGTGGCGGGGCGTGGAGAGGCGAGGTGATACCCACCTGATCTGCCTCAGAGAGAGAGAGAGAGAGAGAGAGAGAGAGAGAGAGAGAGAGAGAGAGAGAGAGAGAGAGAGAGAGAGAGAGAGAGAGAGAGAGAGAGAGAGAGAGATGGTGGTACCCCCCGCAGGGCACTGGCACTACACTCAACACGCCCGGTAGCAGTCCCGGCCTTCACTAAGCCTTACACACACACACACACACACACACACACACAGACTGGGCTCGTCTCTATCGACTGGTCAGCGTGCGGTGGCGTGGCGTCCGAAGCGTACTCTTTAATGGCTGGTCCGGTGTTCAGAACAGTGGCAGCAGCAGCAGCAGTAGCAGCAGCAGCAGCAGCAGCAGCAGCAGCAGCAGCAGCAGCAGCAGCAGCAGCAGCAGCAGCAGTAGCAGCAGCAACAGCAGCAGCAGCAGCAGCAGCAGATCAGCGATGGCTCGTTTTGATCGCGATGTGCGGTCGGTGCGAGGAGGCGGAGCGACGTGGAGGCGCCAACAAGACTCTGCGTGTGTGTGTGTGTGTGTGTGTGTGTGTGTGTGTGTGTGTGTGTGTGTGTGTGTGTGAGGCTCCGGCGGGCGGTGCCACAAACCAACCCTCATGCTGCCCCCGGGCCCCTCTGCCCCCCCCCCCCCCCTAAAGTCCGCCGGGTACATGACTCAGCGTCGCCACCTCATCCCCCCACCCCCCACTCCACCCTCTCCGTTTCGCCAATGAGGCGTCCCGGGACGCAGTGACCTTCAACCCCCTCCACCCCTTCCTCCCCCAGTGAGCAACCCCCTCCCCTCTCCACCCTCAAGCATAAGAATCAAGCGGGTATTTTTTTGGTTATTTTTGCAAGCTATGGAAACCCGCGAGGGATACATTCATAGAATCGACTCTGACATTCCTGAGAGTATTTCCCTGCCTGCAGCAGACAACAGTAACAGCTGCAGTAGCAGCAGCAGCAGCAGCAGCAGCAGCAGCAGCAGCAGCAGCAGCAGCAGCAGCAGCAGCAGCAGCAGCAGCAGCAGCAGCAGCAGCGGCAGGGCTTGTTTATTCGCTGAATGGCTACAGGGCCTGTCCCATGGGCCTGTCGCGCTGAATGGCCCACCGGCCTGGCCACTCAGCGGCCGCCAACAACAGAGCCACGTAACTCCGGCAGCCCTTCGACACTCATGGCGAATCCCGCACGGGGGACGTCGATGACTACCCGGAGACAGTCGATGACTACCCGGAGACAGTCGATGACTACCCGGAGACATGACTGGTGGCGGCCCAGGACCGTGGCCGGATTGTGTTTCCCACGCTCCCCGTGTGTTACATAAATCGTGCACGACCCCCGCGGAGCTCTCCCGCCACGCCGCGGACACGGCTCCGCCACGCCGCGCCACGTTAAGGGCCTCGCAGCTCAGAGCGGCGGCCAGTCTCATTAACAAGACCCTGATGCCTCTATGCGCCGTGCGCATCCTCTGCAGTGCAGCGTGCATGAGCAGGGAGGCGACCGCCGGCAAGCCGTGCCCTGCCCTGCAAACTATTCATTCTGTCAGGGGCAGGCAGGTGCCTCGAGTGTGTGTGCGTGTGTGTGTGTGTGTGTGTGTGGGTGCGTGTGTGTGTGTGTGTGTGCGTGCGTGTGTGTGCGCGCTGTGCGCTGGCCGACTCGGGTACTCACCGTGCCTCTATTTCTGTGTTGCAGGTACGATGACTTTTCCACTTCGCCGCGCGTCCCAAACGCGCGCAATCAAACATCTTCCTGACGCACCAGCACCATGTTGGTGTTGGTGCTGGTCAGTATTATATATGTATATTTGTGTGTGTGTGTGTGCGCGCGCGTGTGTGCAGAAAGTGTGCGAACAAGCGCATTTATTCAGAGAATTCCGATCCCAGGATGAAACACACCAATGGTCTCTCGTCCTCAGCTGCCTCCCTCCCTCCCTCCCGCCCTGCCCTCCATGAGGCTGTGGTGACTGGGTCCGCCATGAGAATGTCATGAGAACGGACGCGTGTACAGTCACCGGCGTGACGAACAGGTGGACGTGGTACGGCCCATGGCGGTGCCCCTGGCGGTGACTGAGTCGGAAGTAGGCTTTTAGCTGCTCTGTTTGTCCAGGTATCGGCGCCTATCATGGGAAGGGCGTGGGTACACATCGTTGGCACCGATGGGTGACCAACGCGGCAGTGACCACACTGTCCCCACAAGAGAGAGGGAGAGAGGGAGAGAGAGAGAGAGGGGGGGGAGAGACAGACAGACAGACAGACAGACAGAAAGAGGCAGAGATGAAGGGGATCGCAGCATAACAGAAGGTCCTTCAAAACAGGAAGGTCCCTCGAAACACCAGGCCGGTAGGTTAAGTTAAGTTAGGTTGGGTTGGATTGCGTTAGGTTAGGTTCACGCGGGCGCCCATGTTCGCTCAGGAACACATTATCAACTCAACCTTCAACAAAAAATTAAAAATATCCAGTACCCCAGCAGGGATTAGACTGTCGAAACGATTTCCAGTCGATTCGATATCGACAAATTCAAAGAAATCGATTTAATCTACCGCCGATTCGATATGGGAATTGCATCGGAAGTCGATTTTATTTTGTCGATTCGACAAATAATCGATGAAAAAATCGAGCTTCGACAAAACTTCCGCACCATCGATAGAGATTTCATGCAATTTCGACAACAGTCTATTCCTGGCTGGGACCACAAGCTGGCGTAAGCGAATTAATTAATCAATAAATTAATTAATCAATAAATAGCCAAGTTATTATGCTACGATAACAATATTTCAGTTATTATTTTCAACCATCGCGTATAAGGAACGTCACAGCTGATATGCACCCATAAGGCGGTGAGCAGGGGGCACACGGTCCCTGGGGCTGGTGTGCCCCCAGAGAGGCGGTTGGCAGGGGGGCGCGCGGTTCCTAGGCGAGGGGTGCATCACATGGCAAAGTCACTCTGTACATGTACACCCAACGGAATTCTGTCATGTGCAATCACGTCCAGTCCCTTCCCAATCATTCCAATCACCAGACACCGAAATGATTCCGAAAAAA
The DNA here is from genome assembly GCA_038380765.1 of Odontothrips loti. Lineage (NCBI taxonomy): Eukaryota > Metazoa > Arthropoda > Insecta > Thysanoptera > Thripidae > Odontothrips > Odontothrips loti. Next base: position 11,721,816 of record CM076256.1, read on the forward strand.
ATTCAGCGAGAAAAATGAGCCTGATGGCATGTTTGACCGATGTTGACAAAACCTATGTCGTCCCGGCTTCCGCCAGGACCCCTGCCTTCAACTTCGGTGATCTTACGGGAACCGGTGCTTTACGGCTGCTAGTTGGCCCCGGGACACAGCACTAGAACCCGCTACCCGGCTTGCGCCGGACGGATCTCCCGGCAACCCCTAGCCCGCGCCAATGCGCGAGGCCCCCTCCGCAACCACGGCCTCCGGGACTCCATTATACTGTAGTGCCCTTCAACCGCAGCCTGGTTTGGCCCCACTCATCGTGGGAGTCCGCCCCTGCGAAGATTTGGAGGACATAGGTTCCCTTCGTACACGGCCGAAGCCGCTGTACTCTACTCGCTACGTACCGAGTAGCGGCTGTCCACACCTGCCAGATTCAGAGAGAGGAAAACAGAAGCTTCGAACCCTAGAAGCTCTGCACATCCCCCGAGTCTCCCCCTGGATTTCTCCAGAGGCACAGAACGCCCCCCGGGCGGGACCCTCGAATCTAGGGAATTGAACCCTAGACCCTCGGGACCGGGGGTTTGTGCCGGCGGCGCCTTAGCCCGCACGGTCGCTTGGACAGCCATGCCTACGGCACGTTCGGAAGTATATTTTAGGCACTGTCCGCCAAGCTGTGTCACAAGAAAAAGTTGAGCGACCGGCAAGAATCGAACCACGGACCTGTCGGTCGCCGACCGGTCCACTAACCCATGCGGCTACCGGGCCACGATGTTGTCGACTGCGCTCCCAGCACTCTAGCTCCACAGAATAGAGCTGACCATCGACGGACGCTGTCCCGGGATCAACTCTTGCCTACGCCTCCAGATTTTTTTTGTCGATGTTCAGCTCTACTTTGTGTGTCTATCTAGCTCCACATAGTAGAGCTGAACATCGACAAAAAAAATCTGGAGGCGTAGGCAAGAGTTGATCCCGGGACAGCGTCCGTCGATGGTCAGCTCTATTCTGTGGAGCTAGAGTGCTGGGAGCGCAGTCGACAACATCGTGGCCCGGTAGCCGCATGGGTTAGTGGACCGGTCGGCGACCGACAGGTCCGTGGTTCGATTCTTGCCGGTCGCTCAACTTTTTCTTGTGACACAGCTTGGCGGACAGTGCCTAAAATATACTTCCGAACGTGCCGTAGGCATGGCTGTCCAAGCGACCGTGCGGGCTAAGGCGCCGCCGGCACAAACCCCCGGTCCCGAGGGTCTAGGGTTCAATTCCCTAGATTCGAGGGTCCCGCCCGGGGGGGCGTTCTGTGCCTCTGGAGAAATCCAGGGGGGAGACTCGGGGGATGTGCAGAGCTTCTAGGGTTCGAAGCTTCTGTTTTCCTCTCTCTGAATCTGGCAGGTGCGGACAGCCGCTACTCGGTACGTAGCGAGTAGAGTACAGCGGCTTCGGCCGTGTACGAAGGGAACCTATGTCCTCCAAATCTTCGCAGGGGCGGACTCCCACGATGAGTGGGGCCAAACCAGGCTGCGGTTGAAGGGCACTACAGTATAATGGAGTCCCGGAGGCCGTGGTTGCGGAGGGGGCCTCGCGCATTGGCGCGGGCTAGGGGTTGCCGGGAGATCCGTCCGGCGCAAGCCGGGTAGCGGGTTCTAGTGCTGTGTCCCGGGGCCAACTAGCAGCCGTAAAGCACCGGTTCCCGTAAGATCACCGAAGTTGAAGGCAGGGTCCTGGCGGAAGCCGGGACGACATAGGTTTTGTCAACATCGGTCAAACATGCCATCAGGCTCATTTTTCTCGCTGAATTTTTTTCGGAATCATTTCGGTGTCTGGTGATTGGAATGATTGGGAAGGGACTGGACGTGATTGCACATGACAGAATTCCGTTGGGTGTACATGTACAGAGTGACTTTGCCATGTGATGCACCCCTCGCCTAGGAACCGCGCGCCCCCCTGCCAACCGCCTCTCTGGGGGCACACCAGCCCCAGGGACCGTGTGCCCCCTGCTCACCGCCTTATGGGTGCATATCAGCTGTGACGTTCCTTATACGCGATGATTGAAAATAATAACTGAAATATTGTTATCGTAGCATAATAAATTCTTGGCTATTTATTGATTAATTACAATCAAACGAGCGAGCGACGCGAATTTTGAACCCCCTAAAGGACTAAAACTACCGCTACAAAAAACGTGACACAAATTCGCCCGCGATTGGCCTTTGGGCAGCCTAGTATTATTTATGACACTTCCCCCAGCAGTCGCGACAGTGTTCATTGATCCGTCCGTCGCTCTCTGATCGGTACGGCCCGATTGTGTGGCCAGAGCAGCCGACGCCATTGGCATTTGTGTAAACCCTGCGGCCTGATCAATCAGGAGATTAGCGGTCTCCACCGCCGCCCCAGCCGCCCCAGCCGCCCCAGCCCGGCAGAGCCGTCAGCGGATGGCAAATTGCAGATATATATATAATGAGCAAAGTTCCCGCGTCGACGTTTCTGAGGCCGGTCGGTGCTCCGGCGGGGTAGACAAGGCACGTGTGACGGGCTGTGCGGTATCTGCGATCGCCCGTTAGCCCTCTTGGCGCTAGCAGCGCTAGCCCAGTAAGCCTCAATCGACTGCTGGCTCTCTGATTGGCTCTCGCGGTAATGCGCGCGCGAGAGCCACCGCCTTGCAAAAACTGTGCGCGCTGCGCGCGGTAGCCAGACAGGTACTATACCATGAGGACGAGCAGGGGGGGCTGTGGAAACAATTTAGGACCGTTTCTAATTAGGCTCGGAACTGGGACTCTACGGCGGCGAGCTGTGTGTGTGTGTGTGTGTGTGTGTGTGTGTGTGTGTGTGTGTGTGTTGGTGAGATGCGCCATCTATTGTGCGGAACCGCTGCGTGAAAGGTTTGGTGCGCTGGTTGGCGGCCCGGAGTGGCGTCGTGGTGCAGTTATACCGTTTGCGGCAGACGTTAACCTCATTTGGGAGGGAATGAGGGGAGGAACACCTGCGGCCCCTGCGCTGATTACAGCCGACCTTGGGTCCCTTGGGCTGATAAGCGAGTTGGCGCGCTGTTCGCCCGCGGCTGCGTTCATACTCTGACTCATGGCCCGAAGTCACCCCTCTCTTTGTATATCTCTCTCTGTCTCTCTCTCTCTCTCTCTCTCTCTCTCTCTCTCTCTCTCTCTCTCTCTCTCTCTCTCTCTCTCTCTCTCTCTCTCTCTCTCTCTCTCTCTCTCTCTCTCTCTCTCTGCCTGACCTGAAAGGCTGCGTTGCCGGAGCCCTTGGAATGCCATGTCAGGGTGACTCTGGAAGTGTCACTAGAAGTGTCACTGGAAGTGTCACTCGTCACGTCGCCAGGGTGGTCGTGGTGTCATTTCTGCACTTATTAAATTTCCCGGCGAAGAGTTGGCGAGCATGCGCGCGTCAGGGTCTCTAATGGTGAGAACGCACGCGACCGCCCATCTCTGTCGCTCCCCCTAGGGCGGTGTGAGGAGCGAGAGAGAGGGAGGTAGATGGCGCCGCAGGTCTCAGGTGGCGCCATGATTGCGGCGTGGGCTGTCAGGGAAGGATTCCAGTGCGCCGCCGCACAAGCCGCCACAAACACGGAGAGCTCTGGTTAAACATTTTTTTTTTTTATGAAAGCCGGAAAATCCAGAAATTGATGGGTCTTTCCGTTTTGCAGTGCAATGGCTTTTCGTCAATTGTGTTGATGAAGTGGTCATGGTCAGTAAGGCGTCACGAAATCCTCCGTTTCACGCAGGCGTGCCAACAATTTCCCACCAAAAGGGGGCGTGCCCGGGCAATTGCGGTCCCCCGCCCGCATCCAAAGGTCGCGTCCCCTCCGACACCAGATCCGTGCGGTAATGGTGGCACCCCTGTCTCTCTCCGCGAGTCCTTGATCCCCGGAGCAGTTGGCAGCCCTTAGTTCGCGGCAGGGATTCAATCGTAGTATCGCAGGTCGCGGCGGCCAAAGCGCTGTTTTGTCCCAGTTCGGTTCTTACGCGGATCCGAAAGCACGATTAGCCCGCTAATTGGCTCTGCAAGTCGGAAGTAGGTTTATGGGCCCGGGCCCGCCATGCCGGGCAGGTCGGTGCGGTGGTACCCCTGACGTGCCCTGCCGAGTTCTGCAGATCACTTTATCAACTGGGCCAGCCAACAGAACAACAGTACAGTCGATAGTACAGTAGCAGATGCGAAACGTATTGTACTACACAACTGGGAGTAGACACCTGTGACAAAAAACCTCCAAATTTTCATGCGACATCAGTTCAAAACAAAAACTAAATAAAATTTCAAATAAATGTTCGAACTAAGAAAATCGAAGAAAAAAAAAATGTTCCTGATTTGCTTACCTGGATGACAGGTGCGTGATGGCTAGCAACAGCATAGCCTTGCTTTCCATCTCCTTTTTTTTTTTTGCCGTGTTGGCTGCGGCGGAAATTGTCTGGCCTGCCCCGTGCGTGCTGAGCGCGCGCTCGGGAAAACTGGGTCATTAGGGATCGCCAAGTGCGTGTGCACCCTTCCCGCCCGTCCCGTGCCGAAGCTCACGTTCCCATAGTTTTCAGGGACCAGTTATCCCGCTGATGATACGCCTACTCCAGCCATTTTCCGCTCTATTCCTGTCCGCATCGCAGCCTCCTCCGTACCCGGTGCGGTACAGACTGTGGACCGGCCGGCGTCTGCGGACACAGCATTAGTGACAGCATGGGACTAAGGCGAGAACGGAGGTGAGAAATAGTACTCCTGCGGCCCCACCGGCCCCCCCGCACCGGCTCCACCAGCCCCCCCGGGCCCCGCTGTGTGCCGAGTGGTTGCATGCAAACAACACCCAGCGGGGGCCGCGGGGGCTGACGGGGTCGTCGGAGCCCCCTGTGGGGTCTGGGGGCCCCCGAGGGGCCTCCGGGCCGGAAAACCCCCCCTGGGGCCGCCAAGGGGATCGTGGGGCTCAGTGGATCGCCGACCACTGGCACGATCGCATAACACACGCCGGAGCGCGCGCCGACCGTTTTCGGCGCCGCGGCCGGGACTCGAACCCGGGCCTCGCATGGACGCGGCCCAGCCGGGCGGGGAGCACCCGTGGCACCGCCGGTACGCCCGCGGAGTCTGCTACTGCTGCTACCACTTCGCCATCTACTCAGGTACACGGGGGGGAATAAACGTCCGGCCGGACGTGCGCTGCGCTCGCTGGAGAACGCTGGAGAACGCTGGAGAACGCGCGCAGATTCAGACCGCGTTGCTGGAGACTGCAATCCAGAATATGCATCTCCCCTCGCCGTCTCTCTCCCTCTCGCACGGGCACGCCGCAGTGCGGTGCAGCGCGCGGGCGGGAGCGAGCGAGAGGGAGCGATGCAGGCACTCCTGCAGCCCATTGTCACGGTCACGGCTGCAGGCTGGACTCCAGTCCGGGGCTCCAGCCGCCTCCGGCACGACCTGGCCGTGTCCAGCGGGGGCGGGGAGGGGGGGGGGGGAGGAGCCCGTAACCGTCCTGGCCAGCCATACGGCGAACGGGGCAGTCCCTACGGCCTCTGCCCCTCTCACTGCCTCCCTTTGTCTCTGTCTCTGTCTGTCTCTCGCAGACGTCCACCTTTGCCCTGTCTGTCTGTCTGTCTGTCTGTCTGTCTGTCTGTCTCTCTCTCTCTCTCTCTCTCTCTCTCCCTCTGTCTTTGTCCAGCAGTAAGTACGACGCTTGCCGTGTCACGTGACTGCCTCCCTCAGGCGGGTCTCCCTGTACAGTTAAGTGACTCTGGGAGGGACAGCCCCCCCCCCCCCCCCCCTCCCTCCACGCCCCCGCACCGCGCCCAATCAGAGATGTTTCGCAGTCCAGGCGTAACCTGCTGCCATTCCGCCGCCATATAGCAACCCCCCCCCCCCCCCACTCTGTGAGTGCGAATGCATTACAGCAAGACACATCGCAGGCCAGTTTACTTCCTCTGTGTTGAGGGAGTGCTCGCGGCTCATACTCTCCCCCTCCTCCTCCTCCTTCTTATTCTCCTTCTCCTTCTCCTTTTGTGCCCTGGGGCGCTCTGCTCAGCTCCGCCACAGAGGAGACTACTAAAGGCAGTTTTACGTTTAGCAGACAATGGATTGTAACGTTACGCCACAGGGCAGGGGTGCGGATGGAGTAGGGAGAGAGAGAGAGAGAGAGGGGGGAGCGGGAGTAAAAGTGGTACGGAAAAGGGAAAGATATGGCGCACCGGTTATATGATTCAGCGGAGGAAGTATAAAAGATTTAGAGAACCGGTATTCGAACCGAGAACCTAGGCGCGCGTGTGATGTCACCGCGTGCCGCGACCAGGAGGAGAGCGGGGCATCGTCCTTCACGAAATTTGGTGAGTCTGAGAGCGCCTTGCTAGGTAGGCAGCCGCGACTTGTGCACGCACGCGTGTCGTGCGGGCTGGCCTACCCTGGCACTCGCAGGCGCTCGACAGCCGTATCCGCGGGTTCAAGTACCAAGTCTTGACTGCACCGAGGGCTGGATCGTAGGGCAAGGTCATGGTCCGGCATGTGTGTGTGTGTGTGTGTGTGTGTGTGTGGTAGCCGCCGTGTGTCCCCAGGGCCGTGGCGCAGCGTGGTGACCCAACCGGGTTCCAAGTCAAGATCAAGACCAGAGCAAAACGCCAACAGGTTTATTTTACGACGCCGACGCCGCTGCTGGATAGGCCCGGGGTTTTTACGGCCTCTCATAATCATCATTGCCGTCCGGGTCTACGCTTCTCTTCCCATCGCTTTTGTCTTAATTTTATCCAGTTAGGACGCTCGCAGCTTGCTACTATCCTCTTTTTATATTTGCCCCGGGGGGGGGGGGGAGGTACATTCCGCGCTGAGACTCACTGCGCCTAGTCAGGGGCGGACTTGGCACTGCTGACGCGGCTGGGGCACTCGTTGGACGTGGCCGGCGAGCACGTGCAGGGGATGTGGGGTGGATGACCCCACGGTGACCCCGAAAGGCCAGGATGACCCGGGGGGTACCCAGCTGCGGGGAGTACGACGGGGACAGTCCAAGCACACGCGCAGGAAAATTATTGTTACGACCAATTTTTTTTTTTCGTTGATTTTGGGACAAGAATCATATTTAGTTGTGAGAACGCAGATTTCGTTGGCGAACGCAAAAGTTGATTTTTTTCTGTTGCCAAACAAAAACTTAGTTTTCATAACTAAATAAGTCAATTGTCTCAAAATCAACACGAGAAAATTTGTTGTGACAACTAATAATTCTTCTGCGTGTGCAAATACCCGAAGGATACCCCCCCGCAGCGACGGCATGGTAAACATCACGTCCCTCCTTAGGCACGTTCGCCGGGGGGCGGCGGGGGCGGCGGGGGGCTTTCATTTAGGCCCAGGCCCTGTGCTACGCAGTACGCACTCCCCGGGGGCCGGGGGGCGGCCACAGCAAACACGGACCGGGCAGCAGCCGTGGCCGTGAACTGTGGCGGAGACACTCCTATCGGTTTCACTGCTGGAAAAAAAAAATAATCCACAGACTGAGAGTGAATTGAGTAGGCTCACATGGCGTGACGCATTTCCTGCCAGAAATGTTATCCCGGCGCAGAGCTGAGTCCAACCCGGCTCTCAGATCTTAAATGTAATATAACTACGGCAACAAGTTTTTAATGCAGCCTCTTCATCGTCCATAAAATTGGACGACAGTCGTGACTCATTCCGCGAGGTTGCCAGCCCTGCCAGCCTGCCACCAATCAGCGCAGCGCATCGAGAGCGGGCAGGCAGGCAGGCAGGCAGGCAGTGCGCCAACACGGCAGCTGATCAAACAGGGGTATCGGTGCAAGGCCAGGGGGCAGGGCGGGGTAGGGCTGGCAGGGTACCCCGGCTACCGCACCCAGTGCAGGGTGTGGCAGATCCGGACAGATCGCTGTCAGCGCGCGCAACCACAAGAGTATCACCAAACACAACCGTAACTGAACGCACCTGTGCAGAGCATGTTCAGTTAACGGAGTGAATTGGAGTAAAAAGAATTTTTGGCGGCGCGCCGTGACAGTGTCCGGCGGGGATTTCCTGGCGGTGAAAGGTGAGCACGGCACACCTGGCGCCCGGTAGAGCTGGGCTAGGGCCGGCTAGGGCTAGCTAGGGCGGCACAGTGTACTGATGCCGTTGTGACGTGTGGTACCTGCCGGCCCGGGCGGGCGACGAATCAACGGGGGACACGCGGCGGCCAAACCGCCGCACCGCGCGGCACCCACCCAAGTGCACCACGTATAGTCCGTCCCGCCGCAGCTAGCTCACTGCGCCAAGCTTAGCCTGCACCGACTATACAAAACACACCCAGAGGTACCCCAGTGCCTGGCGGTGCGGCAGCTGGACGGAAGCCGCCCTAACGCGTGACCCGGAAATCCAGGCACGTTCTGCAGCGACGTGAGGGAGGAAGGCGTTCCACGTTTCAAACCGTGCAGAAATAATAATTTCACTTTCTTCGAAACGTGCGTGGTTAAAAACACTCGCTACCCTGACAATTCTTTTTACTCTGACAATTTTTCCTACTCTGACAATTTTTCCTACTCTGACAATTTTTCCTACTCTGACAATCCTTCCTACTCTGACAATTTTTCCTGCTCTGACAATTTTTTTCACTTTGATATTTCCTACTCTGACAACTTTTCAGCTATGACAATTTTTTCTTCTCTGACAAATTTTTGTGCTCTGACTATTTTTCGACTCTGACAATATTTTTTTTTTCTAGTCTAAGGTCATCTTTTCCCTGAATTGATCGGCGCCTCTGCAGTGCAGCGCTGTCTGGCCGCCTCGCTGCTCCCCGTGATGGCGCTAATCGCCTCGGACAGGGACAGGGCCAGGGCAGTACCGGGCCGGCCTACAGCGCCTGCCCTGGCCTCGCACCCGGTGGCTAAATCGTCCCCAGGAATAGCCTAGCATAGCACAGAGCCCTGCCCTAGCGCGCCCTGCTGGCCTAGAGGCGGCCAGGTGAGCGGTGTCACCCGGATGACGCTTATGTGTGCGCACACCTACCTGGGCCTCTCCCCTACGCTGTCTGTACGGCCCTTATCTTGTGTGTGTGTGTGTGTCAGAGAGAGAGAGAGAGAGAGAGAGAGAGAGAGAGAGAGAGAACGTGTGTGATGAAGTATGTGACTGCCTTTCCCTCTTTCACACACATGTGCACACAAAGTTAGTCGCATTGCAGGTCTGTCGTTGTAGGTAAGAGAGAGAGAGAGAGAGAGAGAGAGAGAGAGAGAGAGAGAGAGAGAGAGAGAGAGAGAGAGAGAGATGACTGCAGTATGGCAGACGGCGCCCAGTCACGTGGTAGCGCCGGCCGGCGCCCCCGGTCCGTCGTCGTCTGCTTGGCGCGTCGTCTGCTAGACGGCGATACACCGCGCGGAGCGGAACAGCTGACTCGGTCTCTACCCCGCGCGCGCCGAGCTTCTCGCCGGAGCGGTGTTGCTGCCCGCCGACAGAGCGCGTCGGCGAGGCGCCCGCCAGTCTGGGGTCCGCGACGAGGATACCCGCCTCTCCCTCTCTCCCTCTCACCGCGGACGTAGGCTGGGATGCCTACCTCCAGGCGCAGACCGCAGTCCGTCACTCTCGTAAGGGACCGAACCGCTTCATTCGCCACACCCTCTCGTGTCACCTGACTCATTAATTATCTATTTTTTAAAAATTTGTTGTTGTTGTTGTGGTGGTGGCAGTGGTGTTGTGACGTGGTCATGTGCCCGGTGGCGTTGGCGGTGAGCCGCGACTTTGGCCGTGGCAGTGGCAGGGCCGCTGCGGACTTAAGAAGGGCTTAACAACTCGAGACAAGGCAGCGCCGGCGGTGCCTGCCGTGCCGTGCCGTGCGCTGCCGTGCCCAGCGCGTGTGACCGGTGAGACTGTCGGGCAGGCCAATGGGCGATAATCCTAATCACATGCCTCCGAGCAGTTTGCGATACCCTTCGGGGATTGATTCCTACCCATGACTGCGTGTCTTGCGATGGGACGGGTATTGATCGCGTGCTTCTCTAATCAAAATATTTTTTTTAATTTTTTTAAAAGTAATCAGTGCAGTGGTAAATAACCACACGCCTTCTAGTCTCCTGCCAAGCCGTCGTCGCAATAATTATGAGAACGAGTCCGCGTGGGTGCCCTCTAGGAGGCTCTAGGTATCTCTAGAATGGCCCATTAGAGACGAGGGCAGGCAGGCTGCGCGCCACACAAAATCACACGAAATGGCCCCTTCCAGGAGGGGGACGCGCGTGGACCACCCGGCAGCGGGAATTCGAATTCCGGGCGCCGCGATTGGCTATTACTGCCGTCCGCCGAACCAGGGCCAGCCAATCAGCGGCCGGGAATGGCGTCACGTGCTTTCTGAACGCCCCCCGCGCGATCACTGTCGGTGACGTCACCGGGCGTGGGCCCTGGGCTGCGTCCGAGTCGAGGCCGTGCCATCCCTTCGTGGGGCTGGGCGGGGTCCGCTAGGACGGCGGTGTCTCGGAGGCGGCCGCTGAGCCGGCGGAGGCTAGGGATCAGCCGCGGCCATTTGCATACAGGCCGGACCCTGACTCAACACAGTGACGAGGGCACTGTGTGCAGGCCGCGTAACACCCCAGGGGCGGGGCCGGGCGGGGCCGGGCGGGGCACAGCTCCGTTCAAGAGACTTATTTTCGAAACTTGGCGTCACGTTTACGGTCCGGGGCCGGGGGGGTTCGACTCAGCTCGTCGTCAGCATCTCAAAAACGGGGTCACAATGACCTTTTTCGTCAGGTCTCCAACATGTTCACAGTGCAGCAGAGCCCCTGCGAACTGCAGGGTAGGCCAGCCCGCACGGCTCGCGTGCGCGCCACGGCCGGCGCTGCCTACCCACCAGGCGCTCCGGGCGGCGAGGGAACTGTGGATCCTCTGGGACTGCCGTGCGTTGAGGTCCCCGCCCGCGACGCGGACGTGGGATCGATTTTCAGGGTGAAGAATTGCCAACTGAAACCGCGGCTGAAATTCGAGTGGACGGTGAAGCTCATGCCGCATGCCCACATGTCCACATATGCCCACATATGTCCGCCAGTTTAACGACCCCTGACCCCACATATGTTCCCCCGCCGCCATCCCTTCTGACCTGCGGGGGAGAGAACGCCTTTTGTGTTTGCGATTTCGTTTCGCATGTCTGCGCTCGCAGGAATCGCATTGGCACACACGCACGCACGCACGCACGCACGCACACACGCACAACGCCCGCCTTGTTCCATGTATTTGCTCCGACTTTTCGGCTGCTGCCCGGTTTGCATGTACATGTATATAAAGTCACACACACACACACACCACACCGCGTGGGCGGTTCCCTCCATGTGGACGTACCTTCAATTTCGCAAAAAAAAAAAAAAAAAAAAAAAAAAAAAAGGGAAAGAAAACAGATTTATATATTTGTTCGGGTGTGTAAAACTGATATTCGAAGCATCTCCGATGTGTGCGGAGTACAGTAGTGGCGGTGCCGCTGGTGCCCCATTGATGATGCGTAATAATAGAAAGTGCTACGCAAGATGTCCGCTGAGATAACCCAGCCCGTGCGCGTGAATGGACGGGGAGTGAATGAATGAATGAATGAATGAATGGACGACTGAGATGGCCGCCGGGGTGGGGGGCTCGTGGGCGTCGAGGGGCAGGGGGGCATTCAGATTGGGGCGTGGCGCTGCCTGCTCTGCCCCACCTACCGCGTCACCTTGAACCCTCGCCGTCACACTGCTCGCGCCAGAAGACAGAGGCTACCCGGGGAGTCCCTGCGGAGACCAAACAGTCTGACTTCGAATTCAGTAATGGTCAAAGATGCGGGGGTGGCCGCTGGCGGGGATCTCCACCACAATAACTTCAAAAGTCGATTTTTGAAGTCCCGTCGCCGAGCCGAGTCCAACCCGGTGTCTGTCTTCAGTCGTAGACGCAGTGGCGCGAGTTTTCAAAATTTACAGCGTCCCTCATCGCACAAAATTTGAAAATCGATGAACGTGACTTGTTTGTCTCTGAGTGCGGTCTCCTCCGGGCAGCTCCTCCGGCGCGGACAACATATAAATGTATCGGCTCCGTGTTGTTCTGCCCGGCCCGGGCCCGGCCGCCCCCACACGGGCGGACTGCGGACTGCTGACTGGGTGACACCTGGGATTAGCGAGTCTCCGTGGAGCGGTGAGGTCCTGGGCCACGCCAACGCTGTCACGTTCTTCAATTTACAAAAAAAAAAAAAGAAGAAGAATCGGTTGTTAATTAGTGTGAATTTTTGAATTTTATCGGAATTTAGAGAGCACCTCCGTTGCCTCGCATATTCGTCACGGGGCCTCAGAAGAGACAAGACCTGATTAGCATTGTGGGGAGACCACAGGGTGCTGACACGGCTTTGGGAGGCGCCGCACGCAGGTGTGATCTAAGCCCCTCCCACACGCAGAGAGAGAGAGAGAGAGAGAGAGAGAGAGAGAGAGAGAGAGAGAGAGAGAGAGAGAGAGAGAGTAGGAGAGAAGGAACGAGAAAGAGTGAGGAAGTGAGAGAGAAAGGGTGGGACACGAGGACGCTCCCTCCACACGCAGCCGGTTCTAGGGGTGCACGGTGACTAACACTATTTCTTTTAAGTGTTAAACTTTTAATTTTTTTTTTAAATTGTTGGCACTAGATTACTTAATAAAGGATGTTTGCAAGAAAAAAGAAAGAAAAAAAGAAAACCGCGGCCTGGTCATCGAGGCCTGCAGGCCTGCAGTGGCATCTGCGGCGCAACGACGTTTAGCGGTCCATAAAATGCGGCCAGGGGCTTTTACCAAGGCGGTGATACAGCGAGGTTTACACACACACACACACACACACACACACACACACACACACACACACACACACCAGCGACACGCGTGCGGGGGGAAGAGAGGGATTCAAATCAGAGCAAGGGAAGTGCATTGCCGCGCAAACGCTCTAGTTTCGCACACTGTGTCGCCCCCTGGTGTGATGTAATTTGTGTGTACGGCCCCTCCAAGTGGTCCCAGCTGTTGTCCACCGACAAAGCCGCGCGCCGGTTGCCTGTTGCGGATCCCACACGCAGCCCGCAACCCTCTCTACGGCCGACTGGAGTACGCCGCCCTGCCCCGCCCTGCCCTGCCCTGCCCCACCCCGCCCCGCCCTGCCCCGCCCTGCCCCGCCCTGCCCTGCCCCTGCCCTGCCCTGCCCCCCCACCCCGCCCTGCCCCTGCCCCACCCCGCCCTGCCCCGCCCTGCCCCGCCCTGCCCCGCCCTGCCCCGCCCTGCCCGCGGACTCACACCGTGGGATGAATGGGCTTTGTCTCCCGTTTAGCAGCCCAATGGATTTTCTTCGGCCGTCGCCTCGCTGCCGCGGTGCGGTGCGGAACAATGGTCGATTTGGACGCCGCCTACTGAGCCGCGCACGTGCACGTAGGGCGTCGTACGTGCAGGCTGAGGGCGTGCGAAGCCGGGTGCAGCCCCCGTGCGGGTAGGCAGTACTGTTACACAGCGGGGCCGGGTGCAGCCCCCGTGCGGGTAGGCAGTACTGTTACACAGCGGGGCCGGGGGGCTGCCTACCTCACAGGCTGACAGGACTGACCGCAGGACTCCGCAGTCCGTTTGTCACTGTCTGACCACGACTCCAAACCGGGAGGTTGGGCGGGCGGACCGTTGGCTGGGTCCGGCCCGGATCTGTCCAGATCTGTGTCTCAGCAGGCCTGACATGGAGGGAGTTGTCGAGATGACGCGAAGATGGGGAGGGGGGGGGGGGGGGGGGGGGCAGACTGGACAACTGAGAATGAAAAATTCGTGCTCATCGTTCAGATACTGGTCGACAACAGACTCGACAGCAGCTGTTTTTAAAAATTGAATTTTTAAAATCGGGTTCGCCACGGAGCGATGGGGTACGTTACCTGAGTTAGGGACGGCCCCCGATAAAGATAGCGCGACGCGAAACCGCGCCCGGCAGACCCGTGGGCCGCGGAGAGAGAGAGAGAGAGAGAGAGAGGGAGAGAGAGTGAAAAGGAGAGAGAGGGGGAGGGGGGACGACCCGCGCACTGTTCGAACCCCACGCATTATCCCGCCTTAGCCTGGCCTGCCGAGCCGTGCCCTTGTTTGGAGCCGGTGAGCCGGTGCCGGCGAACTGTGTGGCGCCCAGAGCCGCACAGCGGCGCTATGTCGCGGGTTCAAATACTGACCCCCCCTGCCGAGGTAGGGTTTACGTGGGCACCGCTGGCACGGCCGGCACCGCCAACCCAAGTCATCACTCCGGCGCGTTTTACACCAAAAAAGGTGACGTGACCCCGTTTTTATTTATTTTAAAATCCTGGCGCCATAAGTAGGGTGATGAGACTTTGACTCTCGTGAGGTTGGCAGTGCAAGAGCGAGAGAGAGAGAGAGAGAGAGAGAGAGAGAGAGAGAGAGAGAGAGAGAGAGAGAGAGAGAGAGAGAGAGAGAGAGAGAGAGACCCGGTCTGCACTCGTGAGGGCGCGGCCAGGCGTGGCGGTGCACCGGCAACTGCAGCAGCAGCGGCGGCGGCAGCAGCGGCACAGGAAGTCAGGTGGGCGACACGCCACGGCGACGCGTACCGCAGCCCGCGGGGGGCGTGTGTGTCGTGTGCGAGAGATACGCCGGCTCCTCCCTCTCTGTCCCACCCGTGCGCGGGCCGCCTACGCGCGACAGAGATGGAGGAGGGCTCCGCGTCCGAGGTGCGTTGTCCTGGGCACGGGTAACCGTGTCGCGGACGGCAGACCGGCTCAGCCCAGCCCAGCCCGGCCCCTGGTGCCGGTGCCGGCGTGTGCCCAGGCCGTTACGGGTGTCTGGACGAGGATGTTGCGACACATTCCTGTGTGCCCTGATCAAATCCAGAGGGTGCGAGGGAGAGGGGGAGAGAGAGAGAGAGAGAGAGAGAGAGAGAGAGAGAGAGAGAGAGAGAGAGAGAGAGAGAGAGAGAGAGAGAGAGAGGGTGAGAGAGAGAGAGGGGGGGGGAGTGTTCAAATGGCCCGCCGCCTGTCCCTGCCTTGTCGCGAACAATCACAAACCGGGTGAGTGAGCGTTCTTCGAACCGGGTGGCGGTGGCGGTTGGGCGCTCCTCTGGAGTGTGTGCCTTGCAAAGCAGTTCGTGTCCGTGGCGGGGCGTGGCGGGGCGTGGCGGGGCGTGGCGGGGCGTGGCGGGGCATGGCGTGGCGCCGCTGGCAAGAGGCGTCGTCGTCGTCGTCATCCTGGTTGTCATCGCGGCCCTCTCGCGCCGGGTGAGTCAGTACGCGCTAGCGAGTACGCCGCATATGGACTGCTGAGCCGAGCGGCGTTCTGAGGGCGGCGGCGCAGGCCTCGATGCACAGCACAGCCGGCCCCGCCCCGCACCGCCCTGTATGGCCAAGTGCGGCGTAGGCCTGTATACTGTTAGGGGCCGAGAGCGCAGCAGCAGGGCTTAACGGCGGCCCACAGGACCCCCAGGGGGCGTGCTCCACCCCTCTGGGTGGACGCACAAGTCTCTCTCTGTCTCTGTCTCTCTCTCTCTCTCTCTCTCTCTCTCTCTCTCTCTGTCTCTCTCTCTCTCTCTCTCTGTCCTCTCTCTCTCTCTCTCTCTCTCTCTCTCTCTCTCTCTCTCTCTCTCTCTCTCTCTCTCTCTCTCTCTCTCTCTCTCTCTCTCTCTCTCTCTCTCTCTCTCTCTCTCTGCACCCTTCTCGCTGTCCGTCATGACGCTCGCTCCCACCTCCTCCATCCTACCCTTCCTCCTCCGCCGCTGCTCGCCTCCGCTAAACTGCCATGTTCTCTCTGCCTGTTTCAGGTAACGTCGGGGACGTAGCGGGCCGTCCATGGGTCGTCCGAGCGACGTCTGGGACGTCCACGAGACCTCAATCCGAAGACAAGTCCGCCGACGATACGCCAAATGCCGTGTCGCGGTCTGAGATGAGATAGATGTGTGGGCCGGGGATGAGACATTCAAAAATCGGTGAACAGTTGGGAAAAAAGATCAGAAAAAAAAAAAAATCAGGTTGGGGAGAAAAATCCAAAAAGTCAAATATCCGACACAAAATATTTTGAAAATATCAACAAAAAATCTTTGACATTTCGCAATTTTTCCGCACTTTTTCCCGGCTCTTTCGAGTGTTTGTCCCCCATGGTTTTCCTTCTCTGGAAAAAAGATATCACTACGAAAAATATACTGCGACCACAGCAGTCACTTTTTGCTGCAACACCAGACCTCAAAAGCAAAGTGCGCAGCTGCATAATAAATGCATCCGTACGATTTGCGAGGTGGATGCATGAGTGGACGCCCACTGCAGCAGCCCTCTGCTATCGGCGGTATTATACGATCGACTGTTTGGCATATCTGCCGGCTGCTACGCTCTGCTATCGCTAATGCTGGATGCATTATCCTAATCTCGGCCGGCATTTTCCTTCTCGCCGTGAACTGTTTTTGTGCACTTTACAGCCTCGCCTCGCACACCTAACGAGTCACATTTACAAGTTATCAGGGCAAACAAAGCAGCCAGAAAGCAGCCAGAGTTTTCGTGAAAGATATTTTTTTAACTTCTTTTTTCTATCCGGGGTTTTCACACTACTTGATTCCATCCGTTCACACCGCAAGGCGCTGGAAGGCTTGTGGAGTATTCCCGCGCCCTCTACTCCAGGGCGCTGCCCTTACTCCTCGCTCGGAGCCGTTGGCGCGGCAGTCACCTTGGCATTGATGACTCACCGGAGTGCTTTTCCTCCCTGTGGAGTGGACACTCGCAGGCGCGGCGGTAGCGCTGCGACTCCCTGAGTCGCTCACCGCGCCTGTTTTGTCAATCTAATCACGCAACGACAGTCCGTCTCTTTCGCTCCCTTGGCGGGACCCCAGCCGACGACTGACTGTCCTTCTCTGTCGCTCCCTTGGCGGGACCCCGCGGTCCCTACGGATCAGCTGAGCCGCCCCGTCCGCCCTCAAGGCTCAGGGAGCCTCAAGGCAGGGAGGCCATGCTACGCTGATCCGGCCAGCGTAGGGAACAGCGATAGCGCGACTAAACTGCTCCCAGCAGAAAAAGTGCAGATTTACTCCTCGATGCACCACCGTTCTGTGGAAAAGTTGTCCTGCAGCGGCAGTAATTATCTTGTGGTATCGACATTGCCTCGAGGGCCGGCCTCACTAAAAAAAAAAAATCAGAAAAAATATATAAGAGAAACATCAAAATAGAAATTAGGAAAGATAATATGTAATGGAAGTTTGAATGTAAATCATGGGTCGCTTGCATCACGAGCGAGCAGCCAACCCCCCTCCCCCCCTCCCTCCTCTCCCCTCGGGATAGAGCCCCGACGGGGCCAAGTTCGAGGATTTTCGCGGGGGGAGGGGGGAGCTATTTTATTCCGTGGCTTAGGTCAGTGTCGCGGTGGGGGTGGGTGCACCGGCAGTGGGGGGGGGGGGGGCAACCCCACGACGCTACGCTACGTCGCTCACCCTTATCCGTTTATGCTTCTAGGCTAGGCCAACCCCCTTCTGTGTGTGTGTGTGTGTGTGTGTGTGTGGACGAGGGCTCGTGTGTCATCCTTCAAATTAGATTTTCCACCGCATGCCTGGCGCGCTAGCAGAGCCCGTCGTGCGAGAGAGAGAGAGAGAGAGAGAGAGAGAGAGAGAGAGAGAGAGAGAGAGAGAGAGAGAGAGAGAGAGAGAGAGAGAGAGAGAGAGAGAGAGAGAGAGAGAGAGAGAGAGAGAGAGAGAGAGATACCCGAGAGCTGCCGCTTCTGCCAGCTCCGCAGCCGAAGGAGGGCGCCGCCTGCGAAGTGCCGGGTAGGCAACCCAAGCGCCCTGCGAGCACAACGGGTTGCCTACCCGGCCCGGCATGCCGCGCCCGCCCGCGGCCTCACGTTCGGGTTTCGAGACCCGACGCTCTGGGCTCAGCTTGGCACCAGGACTCGAGCACGGGGTGTGTCCTCCGCGGACTCCGGGCGTTACGCACTTTCCGGACGAGCGGTGCGAATTTCGAAAGCAAAAGCCCCGTACCGTGGGCCCGGACCGGACCGGAGCGGCGGGGTCCGGCAGAGAACTCTCCGTCGCCGTCCTCTGCGGCCCGGTAGGCCCGGCCGGTGTGTGGCGGCAGGCGGCGTGCTCACGGCGCGTGGCGGACAGGGGCGTAGCGGGTGACGGGGAGGGGGGGGGGGGGGGGTAAGCTCACGACGGCGACGTCGGGCGAGCGGACAGCAATGCGGCGCGACTTGGCAGGCAGACGGCCTTACCGCGACGCCCTTCCCCCGCCACGCCCCCCTCGCCCGACGTCCTGTCTCGGCGGCGGGGTCTCGGGGCCCGGCTGACGGGGGCCTGCCGCGCCGCGCCGTGCCCCGGCCGTCGGCGGCCCCGGCCCACGGCCCTGTGCCGGTGCCGGTGGCCCAGCAGTGAACGCTACGCCGGGAACTCGGCGTGGCTGAGAGAGGCAGAGAGAGGGAAGGGCTGCCGCCACACTCGTCCCGTCCCGTCTCCTCGCGTTCGCGGCCCACCGGCGCGGGGCTGGCGGCTGCGGCTGGGCACGGGCCGCCGACGGCCAACGGACGACGAACGGAAAGCCAAAAGCGCGGCGCGTCGCGAACCGAACGGAACGGAGAGACGCGGCGAGAGGGAGGGAGAGAGAGAGAGAAAAGAGCGTGGGCTGAAATGGTAGGCCCAACAGCGACAGTGGCGGCAGCGGCGGGGCAAAAAGCCGGCGCCCTGAACTGAACCAGTCCGAAACTGGCGTGGGTGTTCCTGCTTCGCCTCGTTCGTCGATTGCAACCGC
This sequence comes from Odontothrips loti, assembly GCA_038380765.1. Taxonomy (NCBI): domain Eukaryota; kingdom Metazoa; phylum Arthropoda; class Insecta; order Thysanoptera; family Thripidae; genus Odontothrips; species Odontothrips loti. Next base: position 11,740,429 of record CM076256.1, read on the forward strand.
CCCCTCCCCTACCACACCCCTCACCTGCCCCTCCCCCTCGCAGTCGCTGCAGTTGCGGCAGTTGCGGTTGCTGGTGCAGGTGCATCGCCTGTCTTTTCGTGGGAGGCGCCGCCGTTGCAATATGCACTGGGATTCGCGTGACGTGAAAAGACTGCAGCCGCGGCTGAGTGCAGCGGCAAAAGTGCATCCGAGCTGTGACCGCCGGTAACAGCCAAGAGAGACTGTTGTGTTGTGATAACGTGGTGATAACGGGGAACCAACCTGCTGGAAGTCCTTGCAGTGCGCCGCCACCGCCGCTGCCGCTGCAGCCGAACATAACCTCAACAGCCTGTTGCTTTCTACGCGAAGGGGATTTTCCCCTGAGCCTCGCAGAAACGATGAAAAGTGGCCGGAATGTGGGGGAAACAAACACCAGTCGATCCTCGTGAAAAAATTGTTACGCACCGCCGTGGTGAACAAGTGACTGACACCGTGTCAGGAGGGAGGGGAAACTTTTAAAGTCAATGTTTGGTTGTTTTGACAGAAGAGTGGTTATGATGTCTGCTCTCAGGCAGAACAGATGTTCACTGGAACGGTATTGACAGAAAACTCTGTCATGAAGTTTAACAACCATTTCATTGTACCTTTAAATTTTCTGTCACAGTTATTTTTTAAAAACAGCTGTGAATATTTGTTTTTTTTTTTAAAATTGCTACAACTCACTATTGATACAAAACCAAATTTTTTGTTATTTTTGACTAGGGATCACAGAGTGCAATTTTAATCAGCCTTACACTGAGAAATATTTAATCATAAAATTTCTTTCCTTGCTAAAATTAAAAAAGTCAAATTTGCATTTCTTTTTGAGAGTGATCAGGTGCAACTCACCAAAGTCCATTGTGCTCCTGAGTGCAATAACTGTTAGTCTGGGCCATGTCTGTGTGGGTCCTGTGTGTGTGAGTGAGATGGCCCATGTAAGGCGGGATGGGGTCCACTGGCTGTGGTGGGGTCCGCCTACGGATTCCAGTGGTTGCTGTAGCGGCTGATGTAGTAGCTGCACCCACTCACTCCTGAAGCCAGTCACTCAGTCCTGAACCCGACTCCGCCGTGGTCACTCTCTGAGGCTCCCTGTGTCCTCTCAAATCAATTAATGGTTTTGCATTGGAACCAAATTTCTTTCTGTTTCTTAAATTGTGCTCTCAGTGATTTCTAATGTTAAAGTGAACAAAGTATTGAGTATTCAGTGAATTGAGGATTGACTGGTGTTTTTTCTTCTCTTTTAACTTCAGTGTTGTTGGTGCCTTGACAGTCATTTGATTCATCAAGATTTTGACATTGTGAGTGATCAGTGTGCAAAGTGAAATTTACTGAGTGACTTGGTGGAAAGAAAAACTGGCTGTGACAGCCCTTCGAAAAAAAGCAAAGTGTGGCCAACGGATACCCATGGTTACCACACTTTGCTCGCCTTGAACACGATTCGACCGACCATCGTGAATAACCAATATTCATGATGTCAACTCAAGCCTACTACAAGGAACGGCTTGGATTTGATCCAAATGAAGCTGCCAATGATGCAGTTTCTTTTGACAAGAACAAGCAAGGATATGAGGAAAACTTGAGCAAGTTCAAAGGTTTGTGGGACTTCTTTATTGAATCAATAGGTACGGGAAAAATATTATTCTTAGCCTGCCGAGTGTTGTGTCAGCGTGGCCTCTTCATCATCACCTGAGTGGTTTGTTAATTAACACTGGCAGTGCTAACAGATTGGGGCATTGTTAAGTATCACCGCTTGATACCAGAGATTGTTGGGGTTTTTGGGTTTGGACAGTGGTACTTTTTAAAACTTTTTTTCTTCTAAATTGCTGCAGGTATGTGATTTTCAGTAAAAACTGATTTAACTTTACCTGTAACTCTACAGAGTATACAAAATTTCTTTAGAATATTTAACAATGCTCCAAATAACAAAGGGTTTGTTTATTGAAACTATATTTGCTTCACATAAAATTTTCCAATTTTGGTTAGTTCCCAGAAACTCAATTTTTTATTTTCTTGCTGACTACGTACTGAGCTTACACGTCACATGCAGTTCCAGATCTAGTACTCTTAATTTCAGTCAGCATTCTGGAGCCCTCGCCTCATCCATTTTTATCATGGGAGACAATTATTGAAAAGAAATAAAATCACAAATTTTTCGTGCCCTGACCCAATTTTGTTCTTTTGAGTGTAGTGTGTGTGTGTTGATGTGTCTCTAATTGCCGCATGTCCCGCTCTGTTGGCTCGGATCATAGCAATGGCACGGCCTGCGCTGCCTAAACGCACTTGCCCGGCTTGGGCTGGCCTGGGCTGGCCTGGGCCCGCTCAGTGCTCAGTGAGGCCTGACCGAGGTGACCCCGCCCTGTCCCCTGTGCCGTGCCTCTGTGCCTCTCTCTCGCACCCGCCGCCCGGTGTATGTGGGTGTGACAGAGACCAGTCCGTCCTGGCCCGTTCCTGTCTGCGGCCTTTTATGAGCTGATGCAGGTGCTTTTTGACAGGTGCAGAAGGAGAACACGGCGGGGAAAAAAAATTGTTCATGACCTACAAAACAAATATGAGTCATACGGTTTTGAGCTGGGAGATTTTTGCCGCTGCCTCCCCGCGACCTCTACCGTGGGTGATTGGTGATTGGTGACCGAATCGATTGGCTTGTCAGAGCGGACTATTGATCGCGGCCGATAGCACCTATGTTCGATATGAATACCTGAGAGGCTTCACCTTATCGCTGATAGAGAGATAACGGCATGAAAACAAGTGCCGTGTCAGACGGGATTTTGAGCGCGAGCTTAGTATTCCCTCGCCCATAACCATATCGAATTTTATTTTTTTCTCTCACGGAAACAAACTGCACGATTACCACTGATTGGGCTCTAAAATTAATTACCTGTGGAAATCAATAAGGTTTGGTTGAGGGGCGGGGTCCGGCAGGTGAGAGCGAGGGATAGAGAGAGAGGCACTGGTCAATAGCCTGCGGTCAGCTGGCTACAAAAGTTGTGTGTGTGTGTGTGTGTGTGTGTGTGTGTTGTTTGCCCTCCAGTGTGGTCCGTTTTGCACTGACAAAAGCGGACAAGGCACGAAGGCGAGCCGTGCAAACGGGCCCGTGTTGAGACGCTGTTTCCACTGCGTTGTGTTAACATTGACTAACTCGGCCACTGCGAGCCTCAGACCCACGTAACTGTGCTGTGTGTCTCACGCATGTTTCTGGCTGCTCCTTAGCCTTCCTTCGGGAACCCCCGTCCAGGACGGGCCCTCGGGAACCTGGGCTCGACAGCAGCTGCCCGGCAGCCAGCGCTCACACACGCGTGCACCGTTAGGGGCTGCACAGCTGCCCAGCTGCCCAGCTGCCCAGGCCAGTGTGCCGGTAGGGTGACCACCTGACGCCTCTGACGTCGGCCGGAGTATAAATGTAGTTTATGATAGTGGCCTGAACTAGTCCGGGCAGCGAAGCGTTGGCTCGGTAGCGCAGGGCTGTCCTGTCGAGACACCGTACTCGAGCGCCACGACACCGGTCTCACTCGCAACTCGGCGACGCGGTGATGTGGTGTCTGACGGCTACCCCGACCGCCGACGAGGGGTTTCCCCAGGACACACACAGCGTCTCACACACACTCGTGGCTGTGTGTGGGAGTGAGACACCTCTGCGTCTCCTCTTCTCTCTCTCTCTCCCTCTGCACGCGCCGTGTGCTGTGCGCGTGTCTGCAGCGGTGCATGGCCATGCGGCCCCCGAAGGGGAGGGGGAGGGAGGGGGGAAGGGGAGGAAAGGGAAAGGGCCCCGGTGCAGCACGAACAGAAACACGGCGGGGCAGCCTACACACACACACACACACACGCACACACAC
>CM076256.1:11749279-11946779 GCA_038380765.1 Odontothrips loti
CCTCGGGGGCTCTTTCTACGGCGGTCATCTCTTCCAGCTACACTGCCAGACTAAGAATTCTCATAAAATTTTCTGATAGAAAACGAGGACACAATTTTTTTTTTCCATCAGAGATGGTCATGTGAACCCTGGAGCCGAGCTGACATGAGTCTCTCTCGGGTCTCAGATCTGTCGGCAAAGTTTTCAAACAAGAAAGCCACTTGTTGTATCCCTTATCGGGCAAATTTGGTCGATGGTCCTTCATGCCACGGGGACCTTGACTTGCTCCAAACGGAGAGAGAGAGAGAGAGAGAGAGAGAGAGAGAGAGAGAGAGAGAGAGAGAGAGAGAGAGAGAGAGAGAGAGAGAGAGAGAGAGAGAGAGAGACAGAGAGAGGCCTTTAGGTTCGGGTCCTCAGCGATATGGACCGACAACAGCCCAGCCCCCCCCCCCCCCCTCCGCGTAGGGCTGACACGTTCAACATTCTCACGTTCACATTTTCCAGTGGGTGACCCATATTTCACTTTTTTTTTTTTTTTTTTTTTGCCGGTTGCTGGCCAGCTGCCTCTGGCTGCTGGTGTTTCTGGCGCAGGAAGGCTTGCTGCTGCGCTGACTCTGCCCTGCATAACGATACCGCCAGCTGACAGCAGACCAGCGGGGAGGGAGGGAGCGCGACTGGTCATAGGCGGCGTCCCTTTAGGAGCGACAGAGAGGCAGATACCGCGCCAAACAACACTGTCGCCTTGCTCCTGAAAATCTCTCTCTCTCTCTCTCTCTCTCTCTCTCTCTCTCTCTCTCTCTCTCTCTCTCTCTCTCTCTCTCTCTCTCTCTCTCTCTCTCTCTCTCTCTCTCTCTCTCTCTCTCTCTCTCTCTCTCTCTCGCTCTCTCTCTCTCACCTTTGTTTTGACGTGTTTCGCAAGCGCGGCGGCGCGGGCAACCTCTTCTCTTTGGCTGTCGAAGCGCGCAAGCCGTACGTAATGCGTGAGCTGCGTACACGCTCTCTGTGTGTCTCTGTCGCACCGATGCGTCAACCGCGCACACCCTCTCCGTCGCACGCGCTCCGTTTGTCCAGCAGACGCATGGCGGTCCGGCTGCAAGCTGACGGCGCAGCTGACTCGGCTGACGGACAGCTGTCATTTTTTGTTTTTTTTTTGCAGTGTTTTAAAAAGGCCGTCTCTTTTTGAGGGGATGGGAAAGGAGGAAAACATGGGAATAAGACACAAAAGAAATTACAAAGAAAATAAAAAGCGATGTTTTTTCTTCTTTTTCTTTTTGGCACTTCAATTTTTTTTTTTTTTTGAGAAAACTGACACACAATGCCGGTGTTTGAACCCGGTGCAGACGATGCGCCGTAACACCCGTGGGGCTTCGCAGGCTTAGCGGAAGGGCGTGTGTCGAGGCGGGGCGCTAGCCGCGGTGCTCCACTTGTCCTCCCGTGCAGAGTCATCGTTCACGTAACAGCAGACATGAGTAACGAGAGAAGTAAAAATAATAATGAAAAGTTGTTCCGAGTAGCGCGCGCACACATGGGCGTGACATCCGGACAGCTGTACCCACCGCACCTTCCTGCCGTCTCTGTCACTCTCGTTGCGTCCTCAGCCTGTTGCTGCTCTACTGTCTCTCTTTCTCCTTTCGCCCGTGATGTTCCTCAACGGAGTGTGTCGTCGGTCGCATGGACCTAGAGCTCCAAAGGAAGACATTTTTATTCGAAAAACCAATGATGAATTTAACAGTTTCATACGTTTTTGCCCGTGCGCAGGGAATATTTCACGACAATTTTTCAGTTTTTCTGAAAATGCACATCTTGATGCGGAACTCACGAGCGGAGAAGAACAGTCGGGGACGGGAATTCGGGACGGCGTGGAAAGTCCGGACGTGGTGTGGTTGTGGTCTCGGTGGAAGGGTGTCACAGTGTGGTACGCCGGGGAGGGGCGTGTCACTCCGCTGATGATAAACTTGTCTCATGGTGGCCGCGGCGGGCCCGCGGCTATGGTATTCGGTTTGTGGTGACTCCAGCCCGACCCTGAGAGTCTCGCATCGCATCTCTCTCCTTCTAGGTGAGAGTGAGAGAGACAGCGCGGTGCCCTGTGCGGCGGTGCCGCTCTGTGGAAATCCATTTCTACTTTTTTGAATGTCAAGGCGAGGTCCGATTGGTGAACACGCGGCCCGGCCCTAATGGGGCCCAGTGGGGCACCTAGCTTAGTGAGGCGGGCCCCTCAGGTCTCCGCTGACCCGGCCGCGCAGATGGTGTATCCTATTTCGGATGTACGACGGGTCATTGATTCGTGAACTCGGCCCACGACTATCGGCTGTCCGAATCTCCTTCCCTCGTATTTCTTTTCGGCGCCCATATTCAAATCGACGACTGTACATCCCGGTTCCGTGCCGTGCTCGCGGGACCTGCAGACTACCAGCGTGTAGAATTAATGGCCTCGGAGATGCGCAAAGGGGCAAATTTTTCTATCGAAAACTGAGCAAATCTCAATGATTTTTGTTTTTGAATTTTTTTTTAGGTCTGTAGGTCATAGTCCGCGAAAAAAAAATCACATTTTTTTTAGCAAGATTAATTTTTCTGAAAAGTTACATTTTTGAATGTTGTCTGGCTGGCGTGTGCACTTCCCAGCCGTGCTGGGTTGGTGCTGTCGGCCGTCGTTAACGCCGTAGGAATGTCTCTTTGCCGCACACAATAGACGGGTCGGTGTGGGTGATTTGTCTCTCGGTTTGCCCACATTTTATTCCCGCTTTACGACTGCCAATTTGTGCGCATCGTATTTCAGATGGATGATGGGGTGCTCCTGGCTGGACTCCGCACACGCGAGAGGAACCTGTGTGTGTGTGTGTGTGTGTGTGTGTGTGTGTGTGTGTGTGTGTGTGTGTGTGTGTGTGTGTGTGTGTGTGTGTGTGTGTGTGTGTGTGTGCAGCGATCCTCCCGACCTGCAGTTTCGTGGGAGCCGCGGGTTCAAATACTGGCGAAAGAGACAGATAGAGGGAGAAAGAGAGGGAGAGAGGGGGCTGCTAGCGGTGCATGAGATTGAATAGTGCAGAGGTCCCAAGGGGTCTGGTTGGAGGTGGGCGCGGGTGCGGAGATAGTGGGAAGAGAGAGAGGGAGAGAGAGAGAGAGAGAGAGAGAGAGAGAGAGAGAGGGGGGGGGCATCAGCGGCGCGCGAAAGTGAAACTGCTGCGAAAAGCGAGGTGTGCCACGGCGGAGCCTTTGAGCTGGTGTTCTCTCAATGAGTAGGGCCCCCACGTGTGCATGGCGCCGCTGGCAATATCACCCTTATCACCGCTCCAACATGTCTACGCCCCGTGAAAGTGTGTGTGTGTGTGTGTGTGTGTGTGTGGCTGCTGCGGTCCAGGCCGCGTTGGGCGCCTGCAGATCGGAGGGTAGGCAGCCCGCCGCGCCCGGGTGCATCGCGGCTCCGGCGTTGCCTACCTCGCAGGCGCTCGGCGGGGAGTGTGTCTCTGTGGCCGTAATCAGCAGAGAGCTCCGCGGGGCTCTCTGTGACAGTGACAAACAGCTGTTGCGCGCGTTTGATTCGCGTGACACGACGAGAGAGCGACTGCGCTGCGGCCCCCGCGGCCCCCCGCGGCCCCCCGCCCGGCCACGACGCCCCCGCGGCCCCCCTAGCGTAAGAGCCCCGCGGCCCCGGTAGGAGTTGCGTGGATCCCGACCGGGACGAGGGTGTTCGTGACGGTGGCGGTGCGGCCGCGCGGTGACTTAGTCTGGGCTCCCGCAGAGTCCTTGATCCTGCGGCCGTGCGTGGGTTCGAATCTCGGTACCACCGGAAGGCAAAAAAAAAAAAAAAAAAAAAAAAAAAAATCCTGGTTGCCCGGAAAAATTGAGGACACTTTTGGTGGCAGTGCCTCAAACTGTATCTTTGACTACACACTCACAAACACACACACACACACTCACAACACAGGTATCCCCGGCCGGGATATAAACACACGTTGGCCGGCTGCTCAGAGTCCCCTGGCGGACGGACGCCTCACTTTGCTCTGCCGCCAAGGTTTGTGGCCGGTGCGATATCTAATCAATTAATTGCAGCCCTGGGCGGCACGGATCGGCGTGCGGGGCGTGCGGACCGTGCTCACCGAGGTGCTCACCGCGCACGGAACAGCTCTCGGCCGGGGTTTTCCTCGTCACGGCCGTCGGCTGCCGAAGGCTGAGTGCTGCCTGCGTCCCCGCGGAGGAGAATTAACGCGGACCATGGGAGGCGATACTATAATCAGTTTTTTTGATTGACATTTTTTTTTATCTCCACTTTTAAAAATTTCCATTCATATTTTTGAAATTTTCATTGGTAATATTTCAGTATCGATTTTTCTTTCCTCAAAACTTTTTCGTTGATATTTTTCATAATTTCTTCGTTTGCATATCTCTAAGGCTTCTGAGAGGGGAAAAGAAAAGGAGCCCGAAAAGTTTGAAACGGATTGTGTTTTCCCGCCTGGAGGCTCTGGGAGGAGGCGCGGCTAGGACGACTGCACTGGTTTCCGAGCTCGGCCGGCCGGCCGGTGTAATCGGTGGACCGATCTGGATTTAATGCGCGATTGCATTGTGGGCCCCCGCCGGCCCCCGCCGGCCCCCGCCGGCCCCCGCCGGCCCCCGCCACGCCCCGCCACGCCCCGCCACGCCCCGCCACGCCCCGCCACGCCCCGCCACGGTTGCCAAGTCTCCTTATCACTCTTCGTTCTCTCCCCGAAGTTGCATTCCGAATCCGTGCCTTGGTCTAGCCCCCCCCCCCCTCTCTCTCTCCTCTCTCTCACACACTCTTTCGCTCTGCGAATTCTCCCCGGTCGTCATCCTGTCTCTCTCACTCCGTCACCGGCGGTACCAACTTCACCGCATCGCATACGGTTATCGCATCGTCGTCGCCTTCCGCCTGCTCTGTGCCAAACTGGGATATGCTAATAAAAAAAAATGGGGAAAGAATAAAAATAGCGTACTACGTGAGGTTTTTTCGGCGTTGTGTTGGCAACGCGCTTTGACTGACGCCTTGGGGGCCTTGCGCGCTCCTCTCAATGACGAATTTTATTCGAGTGCCGAGTTAGCCGCGGGCCATCGCGTGTGGACTGCGTGTGCCCCGTTCTTGTTGTTTGAATCTTTGGCGCGGCGCGCCCTTTAAGTATTTTCCTTGTTTTTAACCTAGAGGGCGCCACTCGCGTGCCGCGGATAATGTTATGTTTGTGGGCCGCGGCTGTGTGTGTGTGTGTGTGCGTGCGTGTCACGAATCGCTTTGCCGTCACGTCACAAAATGAGTGGAGATGAAGGCGAATCTCGCACGCGGTGATTTTGAAGCCGAGTAGTGTGCTGCTGCTTCCAATTCCTCCTGGCAGTTGTGTGGTTAGGCGTGAGGTGCAGTCCACGTATGTGTGCGTGTGTGTGTGATAAGTGCACGTATGTGGGTGGTCTGCGTGGCACATGGATGAGGAAGTGAAGTACTCTTTTTTTAAAAGGAAAAAAAAGAAGCGTGAATCACCACCACACTGTGAGCTTGCACACTTGTATTTACCATCGCTGGTACCGAGCCGTCATGTCTGTCGACGCTGTGTAAATTTTTCTTTATCACGTTGGCCACACGTCGTAATGAACAGGAGAGGGCGAGACCGCGCGGAAATGTGAAATGAAGGCAGGATTGTAAGAGTTCGCGGACCGTCCTTGTTCAAGCAGAGGGCCTTTCGAAAATCGCATGCAAGACTGCGGCCTTATTCGCACACGGTGACCCTCGAAATTTGTTTTCGTGTGACGATGCTGTGAAGTCATCGCCTAGCTGAATCGCCCTCTGTCGGGTTTTACGGCCGCGCTGGCGGTCCAGAGCCACGCAGCTAACTGAACAGGACGGCGGGGGGAGGCGGCCCGGGGCCACCTGCCGCTGTGGACTCGGGTGCTGCTTTGCATAAACTAGACCGACGTTTTAGACACGAAGTTAGTCGCGGCCACCTGCTTTTCGTCGTTTTCGTGGCGGTTCGGTCTCGTGCGGCGGTTCCTGGAAGGAGAGGAAGTGGTGGTACTGGGAGTCGGACCGGTTAGTAGTGGAGCCTGCAGCCACCCACGCTGACGCGGTCCGGGAGCAGCACGACGATGGAGGGAGGGCCGCACGCCGAGCCCTTCCCGGCGCTCGCCTTCCTCGTCCTCGTCTCCGTCATGACCGCCGTCATCCTGTGGCTGTTTAGGCTCGCCCTGCGCTCCGCGGTCTGGCTCAGTGAGTGGATCAGAGGGTTGTCCAGGGGCTCTCCAGTGGACTTGATCCGGGTTCTCCAGTGAAGTGGATGAGTGCTCTTGAGTGGATCAGGGTTCTCCAGTGATTCTCCAGTCCATACGATATGGTGTTTTTTTCCCCCTGATTGTAACCGCATGCGTATGTTAACGTGTGATGTGATTGGTTTGCTGACTAAGTTGTCAAGTCCACCAAAGAAACATTTTTATTAGATTTATTTTTAAAATTTGCTAATCAACTTGGCAAGTCTGATGTGATGTGTAGCCTACATTGTAAGAATTTTGGTGGTTGAAAAAAAAATGTCAGTAAGTCCGAAAATCGCTTTGTGATTGGTTGATGCGGAGTGTCCTTGGTGGCCTCCTGTCGTCTCTTTCCGCCCCGGTCATCTCGCCCGCTTGAATGGCGACCACTTTCGCCGGCCGCTCGCTCGCCCTCCTCCTCCTCCTCCCTCTTCTTCTCCTCCTCTAACTCTCTGCTTTTTCTCATTTCCAGACGAACGAGACGCGATCCAGAAGAAGACCTTCACGAAATGGGTCAACAAGCACCTGAAAAAGGTAAGGATGTGTATGTGCCTGCCCTCTGCGATGTCACGAGTGCTGCTCACACCTTTACGGGGGTCACACACACACACACACACACACACACACACACAGGACCGGTTCGTGTGCTGCTACACCGTGCACCCTCGTAGACGTGCCTGCCGGCCGGTAGCACTGAGCCCCGCCCAGCGCTTCCATAGCACTCCGTCTTGAGAGACTCTCTAACTCTAGAGAGCCTCCGAGTCTCTCTGACTCTAGAGAGCCTCTCTAGTGTCTCTCTAACTCCCCGTCTCGCCGGTTTAGGCGCGTGCGGCGGGTCACCACCACCGCCTCACCTGCTCAATTAAGCCACCGTTGGCGCCCGTGCCTCCCGGTAGCCTTTCATACCTGGACGCACAGGTGTTATGTATGTGGTCACATGCTTGGGAGCCCCGTGGGGCGTATTTTGCCCGCGTCACGGTGTTGTCATGGCTACGCTCGCCACTTCTACTTTGATCCCACTTGTTGCGGCCGTGTCGATAGCGGAGTGCCGTCAGCGCGTGTCATCCCGTGTCAACCGCGTGTCAGCGCGTGTCCTCCAGCGCGCACGGAGAGTGCAGGAGGCACGACGATCACCGACCGATTCCGGGCGGCAATAAGGACTTGAAAAAGACTCTCGTGTCACAAGGGAGTGCCCACTAAGTGTAAATTAGCAGTGTGCGGCCCATTGTACTATCGTAGGAATGAATGAATTTCATCAAATATTTTTGATGACCCCAAAACAAAAAATAAAAATTAAATAAAAATTAAACAACTTTGAGGAAAATTTTTTTTTTGAAAAAGTTTCCTCCGTTCATAAAACGTCGAGAAATCACAAAATATTTCGTTTCGGAGACCCCCCTCCAAAAAAAAAAAAAAAAAAATCCTCTCAAGTCACCGTACTTTCGAAACCAACTTCGAGCGACAAAGGACTTGAAAAGACTGTCTCAGTGCGCTGAACCTCTGTTCAGAGTGCAGTGCAAATCGTGGTCCGAGCTTAGACGAGTTGGCTGTTCGGTTTGATTTCATTAGCGGCCTCGATGCCCTGGCTGACAGGCTGTCATATCACGAGCCGCTTAAACACGAGGGAGCGGTTACTCTCTGCGCACTTCTTTGTCTGCGGATTACCGAAGCGGAATGAGGAGTGGGCTGTGGCTATTCTAGGAGTGATGTCATCGCCTGGGTGTTGGACCTGTGTGTTGATGGGCCCCATCTCTCGCACTTTCTTTCGCCCATATAATTTGGCCCGGCCAGGCCTGTGCCCATGCAGGGCTTGCGTCAGGCGGTGGTCAGCATGGACTGGTCTGCTGCGCTGGGCTGGACGGGCTTCAAGTGGTGTGCGCCGGGTCGGCAGTAGAGGGCGCCACTCTCAGTGCGGGGAGGGTCAGTTCAGTTTGCCAATAGACGGTCCATCCGCTGCCAGCCGCGCCCGACTGCGGACGTGGAGTTGCGTTTTACACACAATTGTTACACGAAATCCACAGCAATCTGCTGGATTTTTAGGGAACGGAAATTTAAATCGATGTACAGTTTCAATCGATTTTCAGTCTCAATCGTTGTTTCGATCTTAATCGACTTTCAGCCTGAAGCATAGATTGTTCTCTAAAAATTTCCAAAATTGGATCGATATTTTTTCAAAATATTACCTGCTTGTCAATCAAAAATCACCGCGAAAATTTGATCATTGTTCCTGAATATAGTACTTTCACCCGAAATTCTCATCCTATAACTATAACACCTATAGTTGCCGGAGACTGAGATTCCCCGGACTTGTCGCCCGGTTCGGGCCGCGTTGACACACTATCCGTGGCGAAATGCGGTACCGGGGTGATCTCATCTCGATAGGTTTCGATCTTCTCTGATTGGCGCCGTCGTCGATTGGTTTTGCCGACCGGTTTCCGCGTCGTAAAAGGTGTTTTGTGTAACGCCGCTTTGGATAAACAGGCGACATCTATGGGGACTTGATTAACCTTTCTGTCGCTGGAGCCTGTAACGCGTGCGGGGGCTGACACAGGTCGGCGGCGAGTCGAGACAGTTTGGCTCTGTCCCTGACACGTCCCTGACACGTCCCTGACACGTCCCTGACACGTCCCTGACACGCACCGCACCCTAACGGCCAGCGGCCATGGCGGCCGGACAGCACCGCGCTTAACACTTGTTGCCTTTTAATGTTCTTCACTGAGAATTCCTCTAAAAGTCGCGCAAGTAGTGTTTCCGATCCAGGGCATAGCTGCAGCAGTTTCGAAGCGTTACCCACACAGTCGTCAGAGCGGTGCGACGTGACTGAGGATCGGATTTGTTGGGGACGACGATGCGACAGAGACGCGTGCATATCCTCTCAGCAGCATCCCGGAATAGAGCCGTTTGCGAGCGTGATGCAGTCGGGAGGGGGAGGGGGAGGCCCGGCAGGCGATGGCTGATGTCTCCATCACGACCGGAGTCATGCACCACGTCTTTACCTGCTGTCTCTTGTGGACTGTGTCTCGTTCGTGCAGAATATGAATGCAAAAATAGCAGTGGCAAAAATAAAAAAAATGGTGGCTAAAAATCGACCTCTCTTAACACACACACACACACACACACACACACACACACACACACACACACACACACACACACACACACACACACACACACCGTTGTTGTCAGCCTGTAAAATGAAGTGGTGCGATATCTAACTGTCCCCTTTGTCGTCTGTTTCAGGTAATGCACGTGTATAGCGGTGGGCGTAGGTCGGTGAGCAAACGACAACATCGTTAAAAAAAAAAAAAAAAAAAATTGGGTTGCACTTTTTTTTTAAATTATCAATGTCCATATGATTTCATTGTCCAGGATTTTCTCCGGCAAGGTGTGATTTGTATACATGACTGTGTGTGATATCGTTTTCAGAGTGCGCCCCGCCACGCTTCGGTGCGCGCGTGGCGGTCGCGTGCCTCACCTGGATGGCACGCGCGTGCGCTCGCTTTGCAGGTCTCCTTCACGGTTTGCAGGCGGGGCAGCAGCAGCGGCAGCAACATCTCTTTAACTGCGTGATCTAATTTCCATTCATGGCCGTGTTTATGAAGCGCACTCGCGCACTCGCTGGTTTTTTTTTTATTATTGCTCTCATTATTTCCATTTTTTTACAGGCTGTTGACGAGCTCTGTGTGGCCTCTGTATTCCGCGGTGTGTTGCAGTGCGTGTGTGAGAGAGAGAGAGAGAGAGAGAGAGAGAGAGAGAGAGAGAGAGAGAGAGAGAGAGAGAGAGAGAGAGAGAGAGAGAGAGAGAGAGAGAGAGAGAGCTCCAGATCCAGCTGATCGACCGGAAGGATATGCTAAATGTGGGGCGTGGCGTGGAGTGCTACCTGTTTGTCTGGCTGCCTGTCTGTCTGCCTGTCCGTCTTCTGTCTGATTATCTCCGCGGCGGTCCCGTCTATTCGGCTCGTTAGATGCGCTCCATATGCGTCTGATTGCCTGCCCGGTGCGTTAGAGCGGCGGCGGCGGTGTGGCCGTTATACGGGATGGCATCGAGAACTAATAAACGGCTCTCCATGTCTGGTCCAGAGAGAGAGAGAGAGAGAGAGAGAGAGAGAGAGAGAGAGAGAGAGAGAGAGAGAGAGAGAGAGAGAGAGAGAGAGAGAGAGAGAGGGGGGGGGAGGGAGGGGCGGAGTAAGAGACGGCGGGGATGGAAAAGGGACCACAAACGAGAATCACCACCGAGCCGAAGGTTTAATTCGCGTGTTTGATTGCTAAGATGGGGTGTCGATTTCGGGGAAACGGTTTCAGTTTTTTTTTTTTTTTTTTTTTGCTGTGCGTGGAGATCTTTTGCGGTCGTCGATTAGTCGGTGATTTTGCTGTCGTAATTTCCGGCTTTATTCTTGTTTTTTTTTTCCTGGCGTCAGTGTGGCAATTTGACACACACACACACACACACACACACACACACACACACTCGGAAACGCGAAGAGAAGGAGGGGAATTCGTCCGTTTTGCGCGAGCACAAAAGTGAGGGTAGTTGTGAGCGCTGTTGTGTGACAGCATAGTGCCTGCCTACGTGACAGCGGGAGGGGGCTGACCGAGACAGTGACGCAATGCGACGGGGGACGTTGTCTGCAACACACACGTGCGCACACACACACACGGCGGCCAAGCGAGAAGTACAGTAAAGGCTCGGACGTGCACATCCTCACCCGGCACAGACTAAGACGAGACAGAAAAAAAAATATTAAAAAAATAATTTTTTTAAAAATGAGCATTTCTGTGTAGCTTTTGGCCGAGCCCTTGAGCCCGTTTGCTGAGCCCTTTGGGCCATGGTGGGGCACTTGGTGGGCTGCTGCTTGAAAGGTCCGTCACAACGCGCCGGCTGGTGACCCTCGGGAGGGGAGTGGCCGCCGAAGGGGAGCGCCTGGCGGGGTAGGCAACATCCGCCCGGCACACACCGCTGCCCCGCTGCTGCCTACCTCCCAGGCGCTCCCGGCGCCCGCAGCCCCGCGCTGGCACTGCATTGTGCGCCTTGGCTCCGGAAGCGTTCAATGTCGCGACGGGAACGGCCCATTAACGGGGTTCTGTCCGACACCGGGAAAAGGAGGGGGGGGGGGGGGATCTAGGACGCTCATTGCACGCCCACGGGCCTCCCGGGCGGAGGCCGGTGCGCCGGCGTAATCTGGACACAAGGTACAGTCCGATGCAAAATGTTGAACCCATCTTCTTCGGCCTCCGCTGCTGAGAAGTTACCGCTCCACTTTTGGTCTGGAAGGTACTTGCTGAAGGCGGCTTTTGAAAATCAGAGATCAGGGTCTAACCCGCAAGACGCGTGGGTGTTGAATCTTGAATGTGTGAAGGCAAAGGCCTTTTCCGAAACAGCCAAAACTGCAAGAAATTCCCTGAAAGTCGAGACGGTTTCCGTGTCACTGTCCTCCCTGCCTCCCACGCCCCTAACGTCCATACTGCCGCACTATAAGTGACGTAATGAGACTGGTAACGGGGCACCACCGCCATGTGTGTCAGCGGCACCACCGGTCCTTGCGCGGCCCCGTATGACGCATACGATCGGATCTGCCTCACCGACCTGCCTCTGGGGTTCCTGGGATTAGTAAAGGCCGTGCGTGGTAGGTGCGAGTTGTGCGGGTAGTATGGCTTCTGCGAAGAGGGATAAGCAGCTCTCCCTGTATGAAAGGTGAGTGCAGGCAAAAAAAAAAAAAAAAAAAAAAAAAAACACGGCAAGTGGAAAAAATAGCATCCTCCAAAAAAAATGTGAATTAGCAAGTTTTGGATAAAATGACAAATTTTTGAATATTTTTTTTACTTGGTTTGCCTGCCTGTGATTTTTTTTTCTAGCGTGATTTATTTACCTGCACTTACCCTTTAGTATCTGAACCTCTCTCTCTCTCTGTCTCTCTCTATGTCTCTCTCTCTCTCTCTCTCTCTCTCTCTCTCTCTCTCTCCTCTCTCTCTCTCTCCCTCCCTCTCTCTCTCGTTTTATGACAGCCGTGGCGGTAGAATTTGGTTATCACATTATCAGACCGTGTTTATGGTTATACGTGTAAGGCCCTTGGATGCCCACAAGGACGAGTTCGCCGTGACCTCCGTGCGGCGCGCGCTGGACAGTCTCTTCAGTAACACGGGACCATTTTCCTGTCGGCATGTCTCCAAAGTGTCGGCACAAAAATGTGGGGCAGATGGGAGGAAGTGTCTTGTTTGTCATCACCTTTCGCACAGCGCGACGCCTTGCTGGTCTGCTTACATGTCTAGCCTAGTCTATCCTTGTCTAGTCTAGTCTATCCTAGTCCAGCCCGCGCCCGCTGCCGCGCCTCCAGTGCTCCAGGAAATGCACATCTTCCGGCGTTTGGCGAGTCGCGGCCGCGGCCGGCCTTCGCAACGCTGGGATGCACCGAGGCGTACTACTCCCCCTAATCCTAGAGGAGGCCAGCTCTGGATAATTGGCTCCTCCGTTGTTCAGTCCACCCGTCCAGGTCACCGTCGATTGATTTCCAGGTCCGACAAGAGCGCTGCCCGCTGAAAATAAAATTTTAAAAAAAAGAGGAAGAAATTGTTGGCGGAGTATTGTCTGTGAATGACTACACGTCCTGTTTTCATTTCGCTTGTCCAGGATTGAGTATGGCGTCTTGTGTTTTAATGACACGCCCAGCCCCGTGCAATTGCTCCGATTGTGCCCGAGGCGTTTGCTGTTGTTGTTGTGGTTGTTTGCTGAAGATTGCCTGTGATAACTGACTGTGATACTGATTGCATTGTCTCTTTCCTTGACGCCGCCGCTTCTCAGCACTGGAAATATGTCAAGGTGCGTATACCACACCTAGTTATTCTAATACGAATAGTCGGAGAGGATTGTTAAACTGTCTCCTGGAGTTGTGAGGAGTTAACCATGTAATGGAGTTAACCATGTAAACTGTGGCCGCCCGCCGGTGTGGCAGTGATGGCATACCCCCAGGGAGGAGGTGCCCCCCGGTACACCATCCCTAGGGGCCATGTACCCCCCCCCCCCCCCCACCAACCGACTCGGGGGTACACCATCCCTAGGGGCCATGTACCCCCACCAACCGACTCGGGGGTACACCATCCCTAGGGGCCGTGTACCCCCACCAACCGACTCGGGGGTACACCATCCCTGGGGGCCATGTACCCCCGGGGGTACACTATCCCTAGGGGCCGTGTACCCCCACCAACCGACCGGGGGGTGGTACACTATCCCTAGGGGCCGTCTACCTAGAGTTAGTGTACCCCCAGGGCGAGGGGGTGGGAGAGAGTACACGGCCCCTAGGGATAGCGTACCCCCTCCACCATGGGGGGGGGGGGGGGGGGGGAAGGGGTACACGTCCCCTAGGGATGGTGTACCCCCCGGGGGGTACACGCGTTGGCCAGCAGTGCCTACTTCGCCTTGACGGCCTCGTGTCCCGTGACAGCCTTTGCCGTGCAGGTAGCCGCCCAGCAGCGAACTTTATGGCGCGTGTACTGAACGGAGGTGGCCCCTTGTTCGGCGCGGTCCCTTTGATGAATCATTTCTATTTCTATCCCTCTTTGCGCCCCCGCCTCTTTCTATCCGCTCACCTCTTGTTCCAGACCTACACTTGCCTTACCGTCTGCGCTGGGACCTCCGCTGCCGGACCTTTGTCGCCGAATGTAAGACACCCTGGGAAATTTGTGCTGTTGTCGTTTTTGTAGTGATCGAAAAATGTTTGACGCAACCGTAGAGATTAATGCTTCTTTGAATGTTGATGTTTTTCTAATTGCAGGCCAAAGTAGTGTGCAAGCATGCTAGCGATTGTTATCCTCTGCTCTTGTTTGCAGATAATTATTGTTTGAATGGTTTTCACAGAATGAAACTTGTATTGCAGACTTCCGCTGTGCTTTTACATTTTCCGTAATCAGTGCATGTCTTATGGATGCTAGCGGATGCTAGTGATTTGCATGAAACTTGTGATTTGTAGACTTGTTTGTATTTCTTCTCCAAAGCTTTGCACTACTGTCTAGAGTTACACTGTTTTCATTTGATTGCGTTGTTTGAAGCACTTTGCGCTTTCCTTAAAACGTTTGCAGAAGCTTTCGTATGGAATTGCCGCTTTCCTTAAATGCGCAGGTCTGGAGCTGCAAATAATTTACTACTGTTTACAGAAGAGACACGCCTCCTGCAGAAGTATTTTGTTTTTGGGTGTTTGTTTTTATTGCACTCTTGTGTGGTTTTCTCTATGTGTGAGGGAGCTAGTTGAATTGCGTCCATATGGCGATTTGGCCGTCTGACATGTGCTCATGACGCAGCCCTATAAATCTCGAGGGATTGGCGCAGCTCATGGCGACGTTTTTAATGCCGGCCGCCATGCGCCCAACCTTGCGGGGCCTCGCCCTGCAGTTACGTGGGGATGTCTGAGATGCCTATTCTTGGTCATCGCCTCTTCCAGAGTGTCGGCACTGCGGGGGCTTCTCGCGACGATCAGAAATGTCGTCTGCCCTATAAATTGGTGGCGTTCGACACGGAGAGGGAAAATAAGTCGTCGCAACTAATTTTTAAGCTGATTTTCAGGCAAGCAGTAAATTTTTTTGCTCGGAGAACTAAAATTTTGTCGGGGAACTAAATTTTAGTGGCTCAAACGCAGAGGTTCGCTGAAGGAGCAAAAAGGAGAAAAAAAAATTTGTTCAGTGCCCGCAACGAACCTCTTTGTTGGAAACTAACGTTTCGTTGGTGCAACTGAAATTTAGTCCCCCGCAGCAAAATTTGAGTTCTCCGAACAAAAATTTACCGCGTGTCTGAAAATTTACTTAAAAATTATTTGCGACCACTCATCCTTTTTTCTCCGCGGACTTCGCCTTGGCGGCATTGATGGCATCCGTTTTGCCGCACTTGGAGCAAGTGATGATGGCCTGTATGTGGCTTTAAACTCGTAACCTCAAACTAGGGTAACCGGTGTGCGAAATTATTGACGAGCGAGGTTTCAGCGCCGCCTTGTGTGTCTTTCACCTCGCGAGGCCATAAGCCGGTTGTGTGTGTTTGCGTGTGTAATTTCGATCCAGACAGCTTTATAGCGACGTTAAATCGCTATTTGTTGCGGGCCTGGCCGATGTGTGTGCATTCCCATAGCAGGCGATGCGTGTGGTGGTAGGCTGCGCGCTGTCAACTCATTTTTATTTTTTTCGTTTCTGTCTCCAGGTCAATCGCCACGTGACGGATCTGTTCGAAGATCTCCGCGATGGACACAACCTTATATCCCTTCTCGAGGTCCTCTCGGGGGAACCTCTGGTGAGTAACGCCGAAGTCGAGTTTGTTGTCCGGGGTTCAAATACTGTTCGGGGGTTCGCTTTCTGCCGGCGCTGCCGTGTGTCACATCGGAAAGGCATCCGCACACAAAACTGTTGACGCTGTGTCCGGCTGGGGCTCACTGTGGGGCCCCGACTGCTGACCGGCGGGTGGGCGCGGTCATGGGGGTGTGGCGGTGCCTTGCTGACCGCGAACACGTCGCTGCGTCGCTTCTTAGAAGGCGGTGTGGCGACGCGAGGCGGCCGCGTCACGGCCCGGCACGCACGCCCCCCGTGGCCCCCATGAGAGTAAACGGGCCTCTAGGACTGCCGAAGGCAAATGTTGATGGCGACTCTGGAAATTCGCGCGAGGGGGGTGGTGATGGATGACCTGGACAGCAGTCCCGCCTCTACAACGTGTAACGCGCTCTCTCTGTCTCTCTCTGTCTGCAGCCCCGCGAGAGAGGCAGCATGCGGTTTCACATGCTGCAGAACGTGCAGATGTGCCTCGATTTTCTATTCTATAAAAAGGTGAGTTATATATTTTGAGCGTGATAATCGCAAAAATAATTTTTTTTTTTTTCAAGTTTGTACTTTTTGACACTCATCTCTCGCCTCTCCCCGCCTCCTCCAGATCAAATTGGTCAACATTCGCGCAGAGGACATAGTAGACGGCAACCCCAAGCTCACCCTCGGCCTCATCTGGACCATCATCCTCCACTTCCAGGTAAGCGGCTGACTTCGCCGGCCACACTCTCTGCGCCGCCCATGTCCAGCCATCTCCTCGCAGTCCTTGGGAGTGATATGCGCCGAATAAGGAGCTGGAATAGTGCCCCTCTGGGCTGGAATAGTGTCCCTTTGAGCTGGAATAGTGTCCCTTTGAGCTGGAATAGTGTCCCTTTGAGCTGGAATAGTGTCCCTTTGAGCTGGAATAGTGTCCCTTTGAGCTGGAATAGTGTCCCTTTGAGCTGGAATAGTGTCCCTTTGAGCTGGAATAGTGCCCCTCTGGGCTGGAATAGTGTCCCTTTGAGCTGGAATAGTGCCCCTCTGGGCTGGAATAGTGTCCCTTTGAGCTGGAATAGTGCCCCTCTGGGCTGGAATAGTGTCCCTTTGAGCTGGAATAGTGCCCCTCTGGGCTGGAATAGTGTCCCTTTGAGCTGGAATAGTGCCCCTCTGGGCTGGAATAGTGTCCCTTTGAGCTGGAATAGTGCCCCTCTGGGCTGGAATAGTGTCCCTTTGAGCTGGAATAGTGTCCCTTTGAGCTGGAATAGTGTCCCTTTGAGCTGGAATAGTGTCCCTCTGGGCTGGAATAGTGTCCCTTTGAGCTGGAATAGTATCCCTTTGAGCTGGAATAGTGTCCCCTTGGGCTGGAGTAGTGTCCCTATGGGACCCCGCGCGCGTCAAAGGAAGGCCGCCCTTCATTCTGCAGTTCCGTTTGTCAGTTGTGTAAATGAAAAAAATTTGAAAAAAAAAACGAGAAAAAAATATTAGGTTGGATCGTACCACAGCGCAGAATGTCCTTTGCAACACGCCGTATCGCTAGTCGCACGACTCATTCGGCACACGTCTTGCACAACCCTTTCACTAATATCGACTTGCCTCCTTTGCCGCTTTTTTTTCGCCGCCGTCAAAAGTGGAAAAAGGTGAGCCGTTCCTGAAAAAGAAACACACACCCCGGCTGCTGCAACCGATTTTCACTTATTTTCAGTTGATTTTCAGTTGTCTCGTTCCGCTTGTGTGTGTGCGTGTTGTATTTTGTGGACCTCAGAGTGAGATTATCGTTATGTAACGACTACATTATGTACTTCATTTTTGTTTCGCCAATGCACTGTCTCCGTTTATGATTTTGTAAGTTTTTCTTTGGCGTTTTTCCGCACGCGTCCTCTTAAGTTGCCACCAGAACTGTTTTCCGCCGCTAGATGGCGCGGTAGTCTCTGTGACCACAGTCGCTTTGCTTATTGAACACACGTCAGACGGCTGTTCATTATGCCGCAGTGTTTTGTTCCCACTCGCCTTCGCGCATCGTATCACTGGTAGCTAAGTGCGTATTCCACTGTAGTCCTCGCTCTCATGCTGCTTCCAGTTTTTATATCGTATATGGGATGGAGCTTCTCCAGTTACTTTGCGGGATAGGCAAGGAGCTGTATTACTCGTGGCTTTATTTTTAAATTGCAATTTTTTTTCTACGCCTATTGCACTCGCTACTCTACATCGGATGGGTAGCATCCTCGGTTGTAGACTGGTTTTCTATTCCTGTTGTGTCGTTTTATGCCCGCCATAACGACGCCACCAAAATAAAGTTGTTTCCTTTTCGATTCCCACTCTCGATTGGGGGGTTATTTAATGTGTGAGGCGGTCGGCGGGAGCGGCGCTGGGGGCTCGGCAATGGCGGTCTGTACGTGGGGACCCCGGGGGCCCGACTGTGCCTATAGTGAGAACTGTACTCTGTGAATAACTAACGCGATCGTTGTGTGCAGAAGAGGCGTCAGTGTATGCAACCGTGCGTCAAGGGCGGTATGTGTTTTTGCCGGTCGTGTTCATAGCGCGCGTGTGTGTGTGTGTGGGCCTGGCCGTGCTGGCAGGGGGCGCGTGTGCCCCCGACAGGTAGGCAGCCCAACGGGCGTCTTGCCGCGCCCCTGCGGGGTAGGCAGACGGCTCCGCCCACCGCCGCGCTGCCCCCAGCAGTATAGGCAGCCCACGCTGCAGCCGTGCCGGTTGGGCTGCCTACCCCGCACGGCGCTACCGCCGCTGTCGGCCGTCCCGTGGCGCCCCCTGGGCGGCGGAGTCGGGAACTGCGGTCGGTCGGTCGCGGCGCGGCGGAGGGGCGCCCGGTCGGGGCGCAGGTCGGGACTCTGTGCGATGTCCTGGTCTAGGCCAAGGAGGGGCTGCTCCAGGACGGGCGTGCCGTGATGGCGTCGTCGCTGCAGGCGATCCCATGGCGACGGCCGAAACCGGGTGGTGGCCAACCACCTGCGCGATCCGAGGCTCGCGGCCTCGGACCTTGCGTTCTTGGCGTGCTCCGCGTGCGTGCGTGCGTGCGTGCGTGTCCGGCTGTCGTACGCGCCATCTGCGCGCACTGGCGGCCCCCGACGGTCTTTTACTGCGGCCCTGCCCCCGCGGCCCCCGCGGCCCCCGGCGGGGTTGGGTTGAGGTGGTCGTCGTGGCGCGGTGCTTTAAAAATCACACCCACCAGAGCGGGCCGCGTGCACTACCACTCCCCGACGCGGTCGGCTTAGTCTGCGTCGTATAAAAGAAATTGCGCGTAGGAGGCGAGGGGCTTGTCGGGGGAGAGGTAATTGCCGCGACTTTCTCGCTCGGTGCTGCAGCAGCAGTAGCGGCGGCGGCGGCTGCGGCTGCCATAGCGCTCCGCGGCTCGGCTATCCATGCCGCTTTATTGTCGTTGCTGTCACGTGACTTCCTCGACGGCGACCACCACCACCACCGCTACCCCCGGGGGGGCTGTCCGACAGCCGGCTCGGCACAGACACGACGCCGAGGTTCGTTGGGACTCGCGTGGGACTCGCGCAGCAGAGGCGATCAATATTCATAATATCGTTCGTTTCCTATGGGTTTGGACCGAGAGGGAGAGAGACAGTGTGTGAGTGTGTGTGTGTGTGTGTGTGTGTGTGTGTGTGTGTGTGTGTGTGTGTGTGTGTGTGTGTGTGTGTGTGTGTGTGTGTGTGTGTGTGTGTGTGTGTGTGTGTGTGTGTGTGTGTGTGTGTGTGTGTGTGTGTGGGCAACCGCTTTGCATCGTTTACGTTACTCCCGAAGCCCGCCGCTGAGCAGGAGGCGAATATGCTTCCGCTCGGTGTGCTGGAGCGACTGAAGACGTAGCCAGGATTAGGCTGCCGAAACGATACCGAATCGATGTCCATTCGATATCGACAAATTCAAGGAAGTCGATGTAAACCACCGTCGATTCAATATCAAAATGATAGTCGAGTTTCTTTGGTGTCGATTCGACGAAATATCGATGAAAAAATCGCGCTTCGATCAAATTTCGGCGCTGTCGATATCGATTTGGTACAACTTTGATCGACCCTGGCTGGGTTTACTGCCTCCTCACACTATGTGCGCCGAGCTCGGTGACGGAAAGTCAGTATCGAGCGGTTCTGAGGACTCGCCATTTTAGACACACGCTTAAATTCGGGAACCTGAGGTGGTCTCAGCAGCTCGGTGCCTGGATTTAACAAAATTGTCGGGTCACGTGACCTTTTCTGAGCGGACATGATGATGGTAGAGGCCTCACTCCCCTATGTGGGAGAAGATACGGTTCGTTGTGTCGGAGCCCCAAAATGTGTAAATCGGTGAGCGAATATTTCGGTCGTCTTCGTCACTTAGCTGGGCTCTGGACTGCTGCCGCTGCTGCTGCTGCTGCTGCCGCTGCCGCCGCCGCTGCTCGGCTGGTGTTTGTTGAGGAGCGCGGTCCGATGGATGCCGTGTGGGACGTTTGGCAAGGCCAGGCTGCCCACACGGCTGCGTGCCCACCGCCGCCGACCGGGGCCGACCGCCACCAGCTGCGTGGCTCTGATGTAGGACGGTACGGCGGGGCGCGGCGCGGCGCAGCGCGGAGGTTTACAGGACCGCCGTGCCAAGCCTTCCGCGGGGCCTGCAATCCCGTGGGTGCGGGTTCGAACACCGGAGCCGTTCCGCGGGTTTTAATACTGGAGACGGCCCGCGGGTTCGAATACCGGAGCCAGTCCGCGGGTTCGAATACTGGAGACAGTCCGCGGGTTCGAATAGCGCTACCGGAGACAGTCCGCGGGTTCGAATACTGGAGACAGCCCGCGGTTTCGAATATTGGAGACGGTCCGCGGGTTCAAGTACTGGACCCGCAGAGGCTGTGCAGTATCCCTGCTTAGTCTGCACGCACGCGTGTCGTGCGGGCTGGCCTACCCCGGCAGTCGCAGGCGGGGACTCTCTCGTCACTGTCTGATTTCTGATGGCGTGAGCATCCGAACGACACTGACCACGCTGTTTAATGGGCGTGTTTTTCCGTGGCGTCTTTCCACGCTGGCTGTCTCTCTCTCTCTCTCTCGCACGCTTTGGCTGTTTTTATTTTCCCGTGGCGGGGCTGGGGCTGCCGGCCCCCGCTCTTTGCGCTGTGCCCCGCCCACCCCGACACACGCCAGCTGGTGTGTGGGAGGCGCCCAGTCTGCCCTGGCCTGGACAACCTGCGCTACCTGCGCCAAGGGACCCTGAGGGACACGTGAGGGCCTTGAACGTGGCCCAGTGCCCTTGGGACCTGCGGTGGGTCCGCCGCAGGGCGAAGGGTCCCTCAGTCACAGAAATGAACGTACAATCCATAAAATATATTAGCAAAAAATAGGAAAAAGTAAGTGAAAACTCAGGAAAAAAAAAGATAAATCAGTAAAAAGTAGGAAACAAAAGAAGTGAAAATCAGAAAAATGAGAAGAAAAAAATGAGTAAAACAGGAAATATAAAATCAGAAATTGAAGAAGTCAGGTACTGATTTTAAATCATCTTGACGTTTCGTTCTCGGCCTGACTCCTGCAACTGCGCTGCGCTGCTGCTGCGGATGGCTCAGAGAGGACCTGTCGCCAGGAAGTACCCCGTTACCGGGCCGTGCCGCGTGCAAGCGGTGCGAGGCGCTAACGACCCAACTGCATGCGTCCGTCCGTCTGTCTCCTGTCTGTCTGCCCGGCCGTCTGCTCGCGACAGCTCCGGATTTCGGGACACCTCGTGCATTAAGGTTTCCGCGGGAAATTTATCATATTTTTCGCAAAATTGAAATGAAATAAGTTGAATGAGATTTTGAACCGATGATGTGCATATCGAGCTTGTACGGGGCCGGACATGGCAGTCCGCACCAGTACTGTACACGTTCATGTGGCGTACCGTACCGTGCCGTACTGTACCGTACTGCGCTTGTGCACGGCGCTGCTGTACAGTACGCGTCGTGCGTGCCGGCCCCGTCTGGCAGATGGTGGGTGCGCGGGCGCGGTGAGTGCGACAGAGACAGCAGACTGCGTCGTGTGGCCGGGCTAGAGGGTGCGACAGGGACAACAGACTGTGTCGTGTGCCGGAGGAGGTTGGGCCGGGACCGGGGAGTGCAACGTCGTCGCTTTGATTGCTCTTGCGGACCACTTTGTTTTCGATTTTAAAAATATGCAAAATTGTGTGTGTGTGTGTGTGTGTATGTGTGGATTTATAATTCAAATGCGTTGTGCTGAGGGATCGCGTGTGTGTTTGCGTTCGATTCACGTCCGGATTAAATCAGGGCGCGCAGGACGGTTCGTATTGGGGTTCGTGTGTCTGGCCCCGCCAGAGGGCTCCCTCCAGGCCCTGCACACCTCAGCGGAACCGCCAGATGTTGTTTGTCCATGTATTACGTAACGCTATGGAGTTACTACTGGACGTATCACGTAATTTGCGAACTCTCTCTCTCTCTCTCTCTCTCTCTCTCTCTCTCTCTCTCTCTCTCTCTCTCTCTCTCTCTCTCCCTCTCTGCTTTGGAGGTGACACGTCGCGGACAGATCGAACAGATGGATAGAGACGGGGCCGGCGTGGGCGGGGCGTGGCGGGGCGTGGCGGGGCGTGGCGGGGCGCTGCCGCCGGAATGTGTCGCGGATTGGGAACACAATGGCGAAGGAAGGCAGATGGCTGGTGGACCTGCAGCAGCAGCAGCCAGCCGTGTGACTGCTGCAGTGGGGCCCCCGTGGGGGCTGTGGCTGTGTGAGAGAGAGAGAGAGAGAGAGAGAGAGAGAGAGAGAGAGAGAGAGAGAGAGAGAGAGAGAGAGAGAGAGAGAGAGAGAGAGAGAGAGAGAGTGGGCGACTGCGGCTGCAAAATAGTGCAAGCCGGGCCTGTGCTCGCAAGGGCCGGCGAGATGCAGCAGCAGCAGCCGCCTCTGAGTGAGGTTGCATCACGTATGAGAAATTGGGGCGTCGTGAGGAGGATGCACGGCGCGGCATCTGTGCTGCTGCCGACGCGAGGGCCGCTCTGCCTCCAGCAGACAAATCATCGTCATCAGCAGCATCGTTGACATCATCGACGAATTAGATTTTTTTTCGGGTGAAAAGCGGGAAACGGCGTGAAGAGGGGTATATTTTGAAAACTTGCCGCATTACGTGTTGACGTTTCTGGGGCCGGGGTTGTGACGGGGTTTGTGGCCGCCACCGCTGCAGCAGCAGCTGGCAGACGTCAGGGGCCCGGTGCCGCCGCCGCCGCTGCCGCCGCCGTCATCGAGGTATTGATTGTCGCTGTCCGCCGGCTCGGCCCCGCCGCGCCCCGCCGCTCTGGTCTGGTCCGGTGGAGCGTAACCTTGTGCTTCCGCCCTTGGCACCCATGAGGCGTGGCGGGGGAGGGGGAGGAGGGAGGGGACGAAGGACCCGTGCCTGGCGTGGCGCGCCGTTGTGTTGGGCCCCAGCTGCGCGGTGCGGGGCTCTTTAAACCTCTTGGGGGCCTTTTTATTTAAAACGGGCCGCCGGCAGATAGCAGACGCCTCGCTTCCTTCCCGGTGCATTCCCTCCTTCCCTGGCGGCGGTGGTATACAGCACGGCCACGCGGGTGCGTCGGTGCCGTGGGCGGGGGCCCCGCCGGGGGTGCGGTCCGGGCCCCCGCCGCCCCCGCCGCCCCCGCCCACGCCCCCGGCGGCCCCGGTGCGGTGTGTCCTGGGTGCCGCCGCCGCCGTGCTGATTCACAGCCGAATCGGCGCGAATCGGAAATGCCGCGAGGGCGCCTGCGATCGCCGGGGTAGGCCAGCCCGCACGGCACGCGTGCGCTGCAGAGGCCGCGGCTGCCTACCCACCAGGCGCCGGGCCGGTCAGTCTGAAGGGTTTGTGTTGTGTTGAATGGATGATCTGGTGATGGCTCTTTAAACGAGTTGCCAGCTTGTGGTGGTGGTGGTCCTGCCAGACACTCTCTCTCTCTCTCTCTCTCTCTCTCTCTCTCTCTCTCTCTCTCTCTCTCTCTCTCTCTCTCTCTCTCTCTCTCTCTCTCTCTCTCTCTCTCTCTCTCTCTCTCTCTCGCACAGCGTCACCCTTTCGATGCAGGTCTGCATATGGTCCGCACACAACGCTGTTGTGTGGGTGTTCCAGGCAGCCGGCCGATGGGGAAAAAGGGGGAGGGGGGGCTGGAGTCTCGCCATCAGATTCCGAACCGAAGCAGGCGAGTAGAATCAGAGAAGACGAAGACGAAGAGGAGAGAGAGAGAAGAAGAAGAGACAGGAGGGCGAATCTGTTGTCCCGTGCGAATTGCGCAACAACAACAGCAGGACTTAAACGGATACGGAGCGGGAGTGGGTCTGCCCGATTTTTGCCGTCTGTCTGAGCTTCCGCTGAGGTGAGCCAGTCCCAGGAGCCGGTGGGGGGGGGGGGGGGCAGTCCGAAATAGAGAGAGAGAGAAAGAGGGAGGCGGTTTTTTTTTCACCCCCGAACCCGTGCAGCTGCAGAAAAGCCGATTTTGGAGTGGTTGGAATGGTAGGGGGAACGGCACTAAGTGGGCGCATCTGTGCCGCGGGCGGCTGCTGCTGCTGCTCCCTAGCGGCCGCCCCCGGAACCGTCATGGCACTTCCTGTGAGGAAGCCTCCACGCTCAATGAGCCCCGGCCATTGGATTCCAGAGACAAGTGTCTGGCCTGGTGCCGCGCTCGGTGACCACTCCCTCTGTCTGTCTCTCTCGCACACGGCCCGTCGCGGTCCAAAGCCACGTGACCGCGGGACAGTCTCCGTGCAGTTGGCCGGCGCTGGGTATGTGCCAAATCCGCCGCGCCAGGCGCCACGCTTGCATCCGGTGGTCCACCACCACCACCACCACCACCACCACCACCACCACGCGCGCGCCGCGGAACCATGAATGGCCGTCTCTCTCGCACACCTTGAGGTGATCCCACGCACCCACTCACACACACACACACTTGGAGACTTTTCATTCATTCTCGGACGTTCATTCATTCATTCTCTCCGTATGGCACCACCACCACGGCGGCAGCGGCGGCGAGGAAAGTGGTTCAGGGCCGCGCAGGGCCAACGAAATAAATATCGCACTACTCGCTGAGGTCCTGGACAGGGTCCTGGAGGTCCTGGAGGTCCTGGAGGTCCTGGCCCACCGCTGCGCCACGATTCCAACCGATTTGGCGAGACTGCTTCTGCTCCAGCCAGCGTCTCCAGCGGGCCGTCGGCGGGGCTCCTGCCCGGCTCCAGGCAGGGACTCTGGCACTGACGGCGTTCGTGGGCGGTGCGAGAGAGATCGCTGCTGTAAATGAATTTCGCACCGTCGTAAACGTGGTGCTGTTTTACCATTGGTCGTCGGCCATTTAATCCCTCCTGCCGGCCTCCCCCTTCTTCTCGTCCTCCATGAGGATTCCGTATCGTCTCTTTTTTTCTAGGGGAGCAACTTAGCAAACGGGGCGGGCAACAAGTGCGACTTTTGTCTCGCCGTTGTTGGCGACCATAACGCCCGGCTCTGCTGTGTGTGTTTTTGCGCGACTTTTTTCTTTTTGAGCCGAGCGCGCTTTTGGCCATTTTAGAATTATTTCTTCTGCGGCATAGATTGTCTCCTTATCCGGCTAATATGAAGCTCTATCGCCGCCTGGCGTTTGCGGTGCACATTTTGCGGCTCCTGGCTCCGCCTCTGGCGGGCGTCGAACCCGTGCCGCGCTGTGTGTGTGTGTGTGTGTGTGTGTGTGTGTGTGTGTGTGTGTGTCTGTGTGTGTGTGTGTGTGACCGGACAAAAGGGACCCCCAGTGGCGATGCGCTGGCGGCGTCTCTCTCGCACCGTACGTGCACCCGCATGTCATCCACCTGCTGTGTGTGTGTGTCTCTCTCTCTCTCTCGGTGTCGGTACCGCTATGCTGCGGCGCGGTGGAGATCAGCCTAGCTCGCGTTTCGAAGACAAGAAGAAGAAGAGGAGGAAGAAGAAGGAAGGATCGGGAGGCGCAGAGCTGCAGCATAGGGCAGGATGACGCGGGCTGTAAACCTCGATGTGTGGTGGTGGCGGGCTCCGAACATGGGCCGTGTACACCGGGCCGGGGCCGAGTCTCTCTCTGCCTCCATTTTTCAAAATTCATTAAAAAAAAAAATTAAGTTGAAAAATTAGAAAACAAAATTAGGGAAACATCAGGAGGGAAAAATCGAAAATTTAAATTTCGACGTAAAATCTGGGTACGCTACGACTGAGGGGCTCCCTGATGCCTCCTGGTGTACTACCATACTGGCGGGCTCTGCACAGACTCGGCCTCTGTCCAGATCTGGGCTAGGTCTGGTCCAGATCTCCATGCCGCGGCACACCGGATCTGGCTGTGGCTGCTGCGGGGAGTGCAGCAGCGGCAGCAGCGGCAGCAGCGGCAGCAGCGCGCTTGTCCTTCTAATCTGACGTGTGATCGGGGGGGCCACCGATCGGGAACAGCCGCGGGGCAGAGAGAGAGAGAGAGAGAGAGAGAGAGAGAGAGAGAGAGAGAGAGAGAGAGAGAGAGAGAGAGAGAGAGAGAGAGAGAGAGAGAGAGAGAGAGGCCTTATCAGACTACAGAGCAGAGTGCACGCGGCGGCCGAATCGGCCCTCAGGCGCACTCACTACTCACTTGCATACGAACATGTGTGCGAAGCCCAGCCTCTAGGCGCTGTAGTCTGTCTGTCTGTCTGTCCGTCCGCCCGGCTGTCCGCCCGTCCGCCGTGGTCCTCACGCCCTCCCGCAACAGGTGCCAGGTGTGGAGGTGTGGCGGTGGTGGGGGCGCACGGCGGACATGGGCTGCACGGCGTCGCCCAGCCCACGCCGCCGCGCGGGTGCGAGCGAGACGGCGACAGCCGGGGCCTTGGGCGGGCCCCGGGAGTGGGAGCGAGAGAGGGAGCGGCCTGGCCCCGGGAGGTGGGGGGGGGGGGCCGTGCCGCGGCCGCCGGCCGACGCGGTGCTCCTGTCAGTCGTAGCCGAGACGGCGTCCCGAACGTAACGCACAACTCATGGCCGTCCACCGAGCCATGAGTCCGACCACATCCAGCCTCTGATCCAGTTCGCGAGTTCCCCTCCGCCCCCGCGCGCGCGCGTGTGTGTGTGTGAAGCAGTGCAGTGTGTGTGTGTGTGAGTGCTAACAGCGTAACCCCGTAACGACCGTCCGCCACACAGCACCGCGCCCGGCCGGGCCGACCAGGCCACCGACCAGGCCGTCACCGCCACCGCCGCCAACATGTACCGCTTCGTGAAGAGCTCGGCCCAGTCCTCGGGCTCCTCGTCCTCCCGCCTGTTCGTGCAGGGCACCCGGGAGGGCGGGGACCGCGACGACGTGGTGGCCACCGGCGGCCCCGGCGGCGGCAACACGGCCGTCGTGGCCCACCGCGACCACCACCAGCTCATGGAGGTGGGCCACGCCAACGGCGGCCCCCCGGGCACGCCGACGGACCTGCACGCCGTGCACACGCAGCGCCGCCTCTCCACCGAGACCCACGGCACCGTCACGGAGGAGTCGTGCGTGCGCCGGAAGCCCTCGGGCACGCGCCAGGTCATCACCAGGATGGTGCGGAAGACGACGACCCTGCACCGCGGCGAGGAGAAGTCGGTGGCGAATGCGCTGCTCAACTCCAACAAGGAGCGCGCCTCGCTCACCGTCCAGGAGGTGGTGCTGCAGTCGCCGCCCAAGCGCGCTAAGGTATACACACACACACACACACACACACACACACACACTCACTCGACCACAAAATGACGGACTAGTCGACTACGGCGCTGACCCAGCCGACGGTTGTAAAAGTACAGTACGGACCGCGCCGGCAGTGGGAGAGAGAGGGGCGACGGATCCGGGATGACGGCGGCCTCTGACGGCGGCCTATGACGGCGGCCTCCGCCAAGGTTGTCGTCGCACCGTCCGGGTCGTGGTCGTGGGATCGAATCCCACCGACTGCGGCGCCGCTGCCTCCCTCTCTCTCGCTCTCTCACTGTACACCGGTGCCCCGGTGCCGGTGCCTCGGCAGCAGTACAGCGCACGCAGGCGTACACTCACTTTCAAAACCCCGCGCCATAACCTCCTCCTGCGGCTGCGCGCGACACCACTGCACTCTGGCTGCGGCCGCCTCTGGCCGGGGACTGTACTGACGAGTCATTATTTTGGTTCTCTGATTCGAAATCGATTATGAGTTCAAAAGTAGATTATTATTTTTTGAAAAAAAAAATCTGGAAATTTTTATTGTTTTTTTTTACGTTTTGTCCGGGAATAATAGTCATTTAAATTCATTCAAAGTCACTGAAAATGGT
The DNA here is from genome assembly GCA_038380765.1 of Odontothrips loti. NCBI lineage: Eukaryota > Metazoa > Arthropoda > Insecta > Thysanoptera > Thripidae > Odontothrips > Odontothrips loti. The sequence continues at coordinate 11,776,954 of CM076256.1, forward strand.
TGACAGTCGCATGAATGTCGGATGCGTACGGATGGCATCCGCGAGTACTGTACCGCGGCCACAGCGGGAGTGTACGCAGCCACAGGTTGTTTGGTCACGCCCCGTGCTCTAGGATGGGCGTTGCCGTGCGCACCTGCCTAGGCTAGAGCTAGAGAGCCTAGGATAGACAGCCCAAAGCGCAGGCTCGTGTGCGCATGCGCGGCTGCAGGAGCGGTTATCAGCTGCGGGGCGGAAGGGTGTGGAGTGGATGCCCATATGGTGCATTAGCACTCTGCCGGCGTCACGGACAGCAGACAGACAGACAGACAGACTGGCCGACGGGAACTGTCAGACGGGCGGACAGGTGGACTACCGTTGTCTCTGTCCCTCACACACACACACACACACACACACACACACACACACACACGTGCAGCCACTCACACGGTATCATCTTCCTCATATCGCGATGCACTCCGGTTCGCGCGCACACACACACACACACACACACACACACACACACACACACAGCATCTAGAGGCGCCACAGCCCCCCCGGGGTGAACACTGAGAGGTCCAGAAAATAAAAAGAGGATGAGCCACGGCCGGTATTCGAACCCGTGACCGAAGTGGGGGAAGTGGGCGTGGCGTTGTCGCGGCTTAAGTGAGGTTCGAGTTGTATAGTGCGTGAGATGAGTAGGCGCGGGTATCTTATCGCGGGCCGGCCGCTGTTGACACTCTGTGGGGGGTGGGGGGAGGGGGGCTGTTTCCCCTTCCTGGTGCACCGCCCCAGAACAGAGTGCAGGCGGGGCGGGGAGGGCAGTGTGACTCAGGACCCCCGCCGATGCAACGCCGGGCCTTTTAAAGGCCGCGAGTCCGCGGGGGGTGAAAGGGGGGGGGGAGGGGAGGACACGACAGACCACCGCCCGACGTCCCCTGTCTGTCAGACCGTCAGGACGTTGGTCGTCAGGTTTGGCAGCCAGCAAGTCCGAGAGTCTGGACAGCAGAGGAAGAGATTGATAGACCTCTGCAGTCGTTCGGGGGTCCGGGCAGTCCTGTGGGCGGGGCGGGGGACAGGCAGACTGTCCCTCATCTGTCGTTTGACGAGGCGGGGGGGGGGGGGGGGGGCTGTGTCTGGGTCCTCGCCACCGCCGTCGTGCGTGTTGCAAATGTGGTGGGGATTTAAAACAAACGCAGAGCCACGGGTTGGGGTGGGCCCCCACGTCTGGAAAACCTGGAAAATGATGAAAAGTCGTGGGAAAAAAATAGGGTCATGGGAATCTTTGGGTGGTCATAAAAAAAATAAGAAATATACATTTTAAAATATTTTGTAAAAAAATCTCGGGGACATGAAAATTTTGTTTTTAAATGTGGGAACGGTCGTGGAAATTTTCCTGATTTTTGCCTGAAAAGTAATGGAAAATGATTTGAGAACATTAGTGGGAACGCTCCGGTGGGGGTGGTGGGGGTCCCATGCCGGTATCGGCAGTGTAGAGTTCTGTATATCCCGGTGGGCTATCGGGTGTCCTGGGGCCGTGGCGTGTCCTGCCTGCACGAGTTTGGTTTCGCGTCTTCCCTTCGCTAAGCCCGCTCGCTGCTGGCGCCACCGGTCACCTGCTGCGTGTGGTGGTAGTTGTTGTCCGGCCGTGCCCTCTCTCTCTCACACACTCACACATACACTCACACTCCGTGCCCACGCTCACTCTGACCCGAACAAGCGACATCACCAGAACAGACACCAACAACAGCAGCAGCAGCAGCAGTAATGGACGACACGACGGCATTCGGAGCAAATTATACAGCCGTACACATCGCGGGACCATTAGCTGCGACAGCAGCAGCAGCAGCAGCAGTGAGAAGATCGACCGCCATCGTCGGCTTGACAGCCACGCGCCCGCCACGCGCCCGCCACGCCCCCGCCACGCCCCCCTCACCATCAACATCATGAACGCCGTCAGCATCGCCGCACTCCCGACGTCGTCATGACAACGGCGTCTCTCGCAAAGGTAAATCCGCATTTTACCCCGCACGGCGGCGGCGGTGCAGTGGGCTGCTGTGCGTCTTGGAGTGCAGAGTCGTGGGTTCAAATACCCGCAAAAATTTAAAAAAAAAAAAAAAAATCCTGAAGGTTGGTGGTGGTTCAAGTACACCGGTCGTTCTGTGACGGTGAGGTGAACGCTCGGCCGACAAACAGTACTCGGCCCCAGCAGAGCTCGGCTCCACCTTCGGAGCTATGCGAGAGTGTATTTGCTTTCGGTCCCCTCCCGTTTCCTTATTTCTCTCTTCCCACTTTCTTCGCATTCCCGTGCCCAGGGCTTCTTTCTCTCTTACCCCCTTCTGGTGTGTCTTTTTCCTGCCGAACGTCACTGTCTTTAGTTCTCGCCTCGCGGCGCATCCTCCTAGGAAGCCTTAATCCTCTGGAGCTGCGATAACCCGCATAGATAAAGTCGGATATCTCTCTCGAAAATGAAATTCGGCCAATCTCCCCCTGACAGCCGCGCGAGGACGAAGGATTCAGGAGGACGCGGTCAGGTGTCTTGGTGGAGACACAACGCACCTGGTGAGGTCGACGTCCATCGACTAATCGAATCGTCACCGATCGATCGATGACGGGATCCATCGATTCGATGTATCGAATGGTGGTTGACGACGCGAGAAGTGACACGGCCCCGCGCGACGCTCGTCCGATTGCGTCATGGCCCGCCTCCCACGCACGCATGTGTGGGGCTCGGCTCCATGGCGGCATTCGGTCTGCATTTGGCTCGGCGGCAGGAGCAGTGTGGGCGCCCGCCCCGCCCGCCCCGCCCCGCCCCGCCCCGCCCACGGGGCAGCGAACCCCGCCCTACCTTACCTGCCTGCCTACCTCACACGGCTGGCTGTCGTAGTCTCCTCTCTGCTCAGACCGACCGGACCCGAATCTGAATGTGAATGATAAATAATGCGCGGACACCTTGTGTGGTGGGCGTGGGAGAATCGTCATCTTGGCCGCTGTCGTATTTTTATTACTCTTTATATTTCTTATTTTGTTTTTGGCTGGTACAGTGCAGTGCGGGTGGGTGTAAACACCCTGTGGGAAGATAAGTGTCGCCGTCGAATTTGTGCCGATCATGTCTCTGAAATGGAGGGTGGAAATTTCATCATCTGGTATTCGAACCCGTCAATCCAATTTTTTAAAAAAATCATTATTTTTCATTTTTTTGGTGCGTTTTTTTTTTCTTGTCCGGGTTCAAATACCGGCCGGCACCTCCGCCGTGCGCCGACTGCACACACCCGGCTCCCAGGCCGCCGTACAGGACCTGGTCTAGGTGACGCCAAGGCCCAAACGATTCCCTTGTCTCCCTCCCACTGCTGCTGCTGCTGCTGCTGCGGCCAGGATGTACGAGGCCCCGCTGTCTGCAGGGCGCGGCCCAAGGACGGCTCTCTGTCTCTGTCCCTCTCTCTCTCTCTCTCTCTCTCTCTGTCTGTCTCTGTCTCGCATCGGCGCGGCAAGGAGCGCGCGAGATTTGAATTTAAAATCGATCGCGGGCGCGAAAAACGAAGCGGTGGTGTTGTGGCGTCCTGCTTGCTATCGGGGGGCTGCGGGGGCTGCGGGGGCTGCGGGGGCTCCGGGACCATTTGTCCCGGATGGCTGGCTGCGGTGCGTGCGCGGCGGCACGGCCCTTACGAGGATGACATCACCTGGAGTCCGCCGCCTCCCGGCCGGAGTGTTTGTACTCTTATGGGCCGCGCGGACAGCGGCGGCCGGCCGTGGCGCCGCGCACTGATTCACTCGCAGGGGAGGAGGAGCACTTCCGGGAGTAGATACCCGGGACGTTGTCGTGCACGGCGCCGCAGCAGCAGCGGATGTGGGTAGTTTTTGTCTGGGTGTGTACCTAGGTCCCCCGCTGCAGCGCGGGTAGTTTTTGGCAGGGTGTGTACCTAGGTCCCCCGCTGCAGCGCGGGTAGTTTTTGGCAGGGTGTGTACCTAGGTCCCCCGCTGCAGCGCGGGTAGTTTTTGGCAGGGTGTGTACTTAGGTCCCCCGCTGCAGCGCGGGTAGTTTTTGGCAGGGTGTGTACCTAGGCCCCCCGCTGCAGCGCGGGTAGTTTTTGGCAGGGTGTGTACCTAGGCCCCCCGCTGCAGCGCGGGTAGTTTTTGGCAGGGTGTGTACCTAGGTCCCCCGCTGCAGCGCGGGTAGTTTTTGGCAGGGTGTGTACCTAGGTCCCCCGCTGCAGCGCGGGTAGTTTTTGGCAGGGTGTGTACCTAGGTCCCCCGCTGCAGCGCGGGTAGTTTTTGGCAGGGTGTGTACCTCTTGCAAACAAGTGGTCTTGTGGTGCCCGCACTGCCCCGCCCGGCCCACACACCGGCGCACTCCGGTACAGTCCGAGAGTCTCCTCGGGACAGAGCGGTAACTACGCCCGGAGCGCGGCCGAGTTGGCCGAGTTTTGGCGGTGGCTGTACTCACGCAGTGTTTGCCCGGGACCAGCCACTGTTGGAGTGGGCGGTCGGGGACCTGGCCGGGGACATGAACGCAGCACGCCGCCGCGCGGAGCAGGGACTTTACTTTTTAAATATTCCGTGTACAGCCTGAACGAAAAATAATTTTTTTAAAAATTTATTTTACGCGGGTACGGCGGCAGGTTGGGGGTTGGGGCGCGGCACGCCGCTTCGACCTCGGCTGGGTCGGCGTGCCCTGCTGCTGCAGCAGCAGCGGCTTCTCTGGCCTGACCTACCTCTCGCCGGGCTGTCTGCCTGCTGCCTGTCTGCTCTGCCGCTCGCTGGAAGCAGATTTCACTGCGCATGAAAATGGCAGATACTCTCAATTTGGAAAGGTTTCTCGGAACCTGCCCCGGAGACCGTGGTCTGAGGGGCACGCCGCGGTGTGCAGCAAGGCGGACCTCTCTCCGTGGCCTTTAGGTGCCTCCCCACCTGCGCCTTACACGGATCAAAGTGCGCACCACGCGAAAATGGATAAAGGCGTCTGACCCGGCCGGGATCGAACCCGCGACCCCCCGCGTTCGCGCCGGGGGTGAATGTTCCCGATGGCGCAGGCCAGAGGGAGGTAACGAAACGACTCTTAAAATTTGTGTCTGTCGAATTACCCGGTTTACCCCGGATTACCTAGGATTTCATGGACCCGGATTACCCCGGACTACTTGGACCAACTCGAATTACCCCGGATAACCTCTCATTACCCCGGATTGACTCGCATTACCCCGGATTACCTAGGTGAAATTCCCTCGGATTCCCCAGAATTACCCCGGATTACCCGACCGCTGGGCAGCACGCCGTGAGAGCGTCGTCGCCGCGTAATTATCCTGGTGGTCGTCAAGAAGACCCCCTGCAAGGCCGGCGTCGTGCCGGCGCTTGCTCCAGCTGCGGGGGGACACTGCCCGCTGCTGTCCTTGCCGGGGCCGCGCGTCTCGCCGATCGGGGCCTTACGCCAGTGGCGCATAAACATGGAATGCACTTCCTTGTAGGGCTCCCGGGTCCTTGCTGTTGTTGTTGTTGGGGGGTAAGCGGAGCGCCGGACGGGCACACAATGCAAGGCTCTCGGACGAGCCGGGACCCGGGACACACCAGCGGGCCGGTGGGGCCGGTGGTACCTGCCTGCGAACCGCGAACGGCACTGCTGGAAAACTCGGCGAGAAGTAGGAAAAAAGTTTCGCTGAAGGCTTTTAAAATTCGATAAAAGTCGAAAAAAATGGTTCCCCGATTTTTAAAAAAAATTATTTTCATTCAGTTGTAAAAAAAAAATCCGCTGAAGGCTTTTAAAATTCCGATGGAAGTTGCAAAAAAAATAAGTTCCCTGGAATTTTTGGGGCGCGAATTTCTTTCGATTATTTTGCCGCATTTTTATTTTCGACTTTTTGTTTGGGCAAAACTTGTCGTTGCAGTGTTTGACACTTGGCTCCCGAATGTGGTCACGGTCGCCTCTATGCGTGTGCGGAGTGCTGCTGCTGCTGCTGCTGCTGCTGTGGCCCGGTCCGCTGTCGCGTGTTGCCCCGCGCATGCGCACCGCGGACTCGGTGAGGTTGTGTCTGCGGTGGACGACCCGGCACGTCAAAGCCATGACGTCTAATGTCTGTTGCGACACGATGCCACCACCATCGCAGACAGACAGACAGACAGACAGACAGACAGACAGACGGACGGACGGACAGACAGACAGGCGGGGCCCGCAGGGCCGCACCCATGCAGCAGCCCGTCTGTCTCTCTCTCACGTACCCCCGAAGTCTCTCCCCGTCTCCCTCGCACGGACGGTCCCTGCGCGCTGCCCGGCACGGAGCCGCACTGCCCTGTTATGGCAGTGAATGCGGAGACCACTCGCGAACACCGCTGCTCGGCTCGGCTCGGCTCGGCTCGGCTCGGCTCGGCTGCTCTGTACACTCACTCACGCGTTCGCTCCGCTGCTGCTGCTGCGATCGGGGGCAGGCCGGCGCGCCAACTACTGAGTCGCAAAAAAAAAATAAAAATTAATGATTATTTGGCAATGTCGGACTGAGCGTGAGGGCCAAAGCCGACGCCCACCCAAAAGTTGTGCGGGCGATATGGCTTGACTGGTTCTTTGTGAGTGCACAGCGCCTGTCAATGGGAGGGTAGGCCAGCCCGGACAACAGCCGTGCCGGGGGGATGCCAACCCGCCCGGCGCCTGCGGGCCCGAGGGTAGGCCAGCCCGCCGTGCACCGGAGCCTGCCGGCTGCCTACCCTCCGGGCGCTCCCGGTCCTGCACCGCGGTTCGTCACGTTCGTTTGACCTGACGAATGAGTCTATTTCGGGCGGCTGACCGAGGCCGGCGTCGGCGCCCCTGCGGGAACACGGCGTCGCAGTGTTTTAGCTTTAGACGCGGGCGCCGTCAATATTTGCCCGCCCAGAACAGTCTTTTGTGTGTGGCGTGTATGAGTGTGTGTGTGTGAGTGTGTGTGCGTGTGTGTGAGTGTGTGTGCGCGCACGCGGGCGTCGGTGTGCTCCTCCTCCTGCCTTCCTGGCTTCAACGGCGCGCCTGTATCGCCGGGTGTTGACTCTGTTTCCAGCCGCGTCGTTTGTCGTGGAGTGACTGGACGGGCGTTTTGCGCGCGTAAAGAGACTAGGCGCCAGGGGTTCCGTTTTTATCCGACATTTTGCACCTCCTCTATCCGCTCTACTTCTTGTGCTCGCGCTTATCTATCCCGTGTGTTTCTCTCCGGCGCCCCTCTTCCTCCACGGCCGCCGCTGTTGGTGAATGGCGGCCTAACTGCGCATGCGTATTCATGGCGGGGCGCTGCTCCCGGACGGGTGCCGGGGCTTTACGAGGACCGCGACGACTGTCAGGGCTGTGGGTGCGGGGCGCGGCACCAGGCCCCCGGCACCCGCCCCGCCCGGCACCGCCCCGCCGAGGACGCACTTGGGATGCGGAGCGGCGCGCCGCCGCCGCCACCGCTGCTGCCGCTGCCGCCGCTGCCGCCAGGGCTCAGCGCCAAAGCAAAGCCAGGCTTTAGACCGAATCCCCCTGCGGCCCCCTGCAGCCCCCTGCTGCCCTCGGGGAGAGCCAGGGTCACATGGTCACACCCGGGCACAGGGGCCGCCATGGGGTGGCTGCCGGACTCTAAAACTCCACCCTCATTTCCTCATATAAGAAACAGTATCACGTGGACCTTTAAAAAAAATATACTTCGGCTGCCAAGTATAGTGTCTTTATCGCTCGAAATTTAGGCGAGGTCGTCGTGACGACCCTTTCGTTTTCAGTGGGAGATCTAATTCTGGTAAAATTTGAGGTTTAAAAAAAATTATCGCAAGTAAAAAAGAAAATTGAAAAAAATGACATTCTAAAAAAAACTGCAATTTAGGAGTGTTTGCTAAAATGCTCACTTTTAAAAAGAGTGAGATTTATTGATAATTTTTTTGATATTTTTTCTACTTACCTGCGTTCTATAGTACACCTAGCGTGATTTGTGTGTACCTGCACTTACCGTATGGAGGTGTCGGCCCCACTGCAGCTGTTGATGTGGGGCAGTAACAGGCCAGCCCGCGCAGATGAAAGGAAACAATCATTTTGCTAATGGCGGCGCGGTGTGCAGTTGCCGCCCGCGGCCAGGCTGAAGTGAAGGGACTGATTGCATCCGCCTCATCACCGCGGCTCTGTTACCCGTGTGTTACCCAATGTACTACCCCGAGTGTTACCCCGTGTGTTACCCCGCGGTTGTCTCCGTACTCTCTCCTCCGCCTACCCGATTCCAACTAGTGATGCAAATCCCCCGGCCAGAGCTGTATCCCCAGAGGCCGCTATCCGCCGCTATCTCCCCGCCAATTGAAATATATCTCGATGCATTAGTATCACGTTGAGCAGACCGGCTGCACTTATATTTATTGCCGTTGGGCAGCCGTAGGTCATGCCTCGCGCTTTCTGCCCCGCCTCTCTCTGTCTCTCTCGCACCCGCACGCCACCGCCAGGCGCCTTCCCACATGTGTTCCCCGCCCGCACCAAACGCAGGTGCGGGCGAGACACTTTTAGACGGGGTTTGGAAGGCTGTTGGATCCGGGAGTTCCCCCGGAGGTCCCAGGAGGTCCTGGAGGTCCTGGAGGTCCAGGAGGTCCCGGAGGTCCCAGACACCCCGGAGGTCCCAGACGGGGTACTCACTCTCACTGTGACGGATCGCATGATGCAACCGAGCGCGGCGCCCATATCGGGTGGGCTCCGGTGGGCTCCGGTGGGCTCCGGTGGGCTCCGGTGGACTCCGGATTGGGTTGGGCCGGGCCGTGACGTACTGCCGACACCACCACCACCACCACCACCGCCCTACACTCTCCCGCATGGCTAATCTCAATCTGAATCGTAGTATAGCAGGCCGCGACGATCTCGCCGCGCGCCGTATACGCGCGGGCGTTGAATGTGAATATGTCGAACGAGTCGGTTGCCCTGATTGGGAATGCGCCGCTCTGTCCGGGATTTTTCCGCCACTTATCCCCCAGGGTTGTCGCAAAAAATATTTAAAAAAAAAAAACATAAAAATATTATTATTGTTAAGCAATTCGAGCCCATCCCATGGCGTGTGACACGTGCCTGTCGCGTGCCCGTCGCGTGCGGCCGACTTTGGCAGTGACACTGGTCCCGCCGTGTCGGGCGTGGGCCGCGGACTGGACACGGCAGCCGCGCCCGAAACGCTAGCTGCAAATAACCGGCGCGCGGATGGCTGGCAGTGACGTGGGCGTGCCTTTATTCGCAGCGCCGCCCCCGGGCTCGGCCCGGCTCGGCTCGGCTCGGCTCGGCTCGGCTCGGCTCCGCGCTTTGCATGCCTCCTCGCCGGCCCGGGAGGTGGCATTTAGCCGTTTGGCGGCCTGCAGAGTAGAGCGGCGCTGCTGATCCGCCGTGTTCCGTGTGGGATCGGCGATCTCTGCCGGTGGGCGGGCGCGGCTACTGGCGGAGATTCGGCGCCACCGGAAAGCAATTTTCAATTTTCATAAACGTCGAGAAGGCGGTGTGGTTTTTGGCGGCACCTCGACTGCCTGCTTTGGCCGCCTCGAGAAGTCGGGTGGGTGTGAGACAAGAGAGAGAGAGAGAGAGAGAGAGAGAGAGAGAGAGAGAGAGAGAGAGAGAGAGAGAGAGAGAGAGAGAGAGAGCATCGCCCAGTATTCGGACCCGCGCGCTGCTGCGCGCGCAGCTTTCGGTCGCCGGGGCCGTTTCCGTTCCATCGCACCTTGATGGAGCTATTACTCAGCGCCGCGCTGCGTCCGAAGGAGTGCGAAGGGCAGGGAGGTCTGCGCGGAGGCAGCCGAGTGGCGGAGTGCCTAACCTTGTCGACACCTACGCTCTGACCCAGTCAGCGCCATCTGTCGCTGTTTACCGGAGCCCGGGCGCCCTGGCCGGGCTGGCAGGCAGGCAGGCAGGATCTGCCATATGCAATGCAGTGCCGCACTCTAAGCACAGACTCTGTCACACGTAGGACCACGACCTGCCTCACCTCAAAAAATGAAGAAGAAAAAAGTCGGAAAAATATCGAGACTGTAATGAGATCAGGAAAGTCTTTAAAAATTAATAAAAATAAAAATAAATCAAAAGTTGGAGGAATTTTTTTGAGCGATGCACCAAAATCGTCATGTCGGCATTGATTTTTACACTCGTATGCCCCTTTTAATATTTGCAATAATTTTTTTTTTTTTCGCCTCCGCGCCTTGTCTTCCCCGCACCACCACCCGGCGGTACCCCGAATAACCTTCGGCTCGTAGAGAATAAGCGAAAGAAGTCGGCCGTCGCTCGGTCCTTTGTCTTTTCTTCCCCGAGTGATATTAGACATGACGGGCCGCCATTTGTCGCTCGCCGTGGCTCCGCTGCGCCGCCATGTCGGCCGCCTTGCATACGGCGATCACTCTATGGGTTATTTATGCCGGGCGCCGGCGCCGGCCCAACTCGAATGCGAACCTGAATGAGTTGCGTGTCTCTGGCACTCGCGGCTGACCTGTTGGGCAACGCGCGGCAGCATATGCGAGAGGCCTCGACTATCCGAATCGCAATGTCGCGTCCGCTGCATATACGTTGTAGTAACGGCCGGCGTTGATTTATCGGTCCGATTCGTATTCGTATTTATTATTCTGTGCTCTTAATGTTGGACACGTCCCCGCCCGCGGAGGTCCTGTAGGACTTGGCCGCGTGTACGGCGTCCGCAAACCCTCCAGGATGACCAACTGCTACGTGCATGCTTAAATTTCTTGCTTAAAAAAAAAATCGGCCCGTCCAGTAATAGAACCCGGGGCTTCGATTCGGTACGAGTTTCTAAAGTAGTTGTGGTGCTTTTGATGAGCGGGGTGACCGGAAATTGAAAGACCGCATTATGCTACGTTGCGGTATCGACGGGGGAAGGGAGGTTGTTGCACAGCCTCGTGCACAACACTCTTATTGCGCTGTTATCTAACGCTGGCGTTTTTTTTTCTGTTTCCAGGTACGGTATTCCTGCCGTCATCAGCGAACAAATTTGTATGTGTGTTTGAAGTCGGTGATTATTTGGTGAGATCTGCCCTCATTTATGTTCTTACCATTGCGTTCGTCGCGGCAAATCGTCATTTGCCTGTTTGCGATCAGCGGCGGGAGGAGAGAAGGGAAAGTGGCGCAGGAAGGGGGAAGAGATAGGGACTCGTCTGCTCTGCACTGCTCCCTCGGTGTGCAGTGGGGAGGGGAGAGGATCTAATCAGCACGATTAGCCGTGCCGGTAAAGTCTCCCGTGGGGCCCGTGGGCTTTGGCGCCAGCTATCTTAAGCCCCGCGGGGGGCTGGGCTCGGCTAACCTGGCCTTGCTTAGCCCGGCGGCGTCTGGTCGCATTTTATGATTCATTCATTACCTTGTCGTGTCCACGAGAGCAAACACCTGTGCGAGGCGTGCACACCTGGCGGTACTTATCCAGAATCTCTTTGCATTGCTCTCAGAAAAACGTTAAGTGATGATGTGTGAGATTTTTTTTTTTTTTTTTTTTTTTTTGTGTCGTGGAGTGTGTCCGTTCAGAAGCGTGGTGCGCCCTGCATGGGCTCGTGGGGGCTTTGTTTCCGGTCGCACGGAATGCCAAGGCCTGCCGCCGTAGTCTGTTGTTATTGGCGTCTGTATGGAGCGCCGCCCCCCCCCCCCCTCTCCTCCTCCTCTGACCCGGGAATGACCGTCCCACGCATCCCCTGCCATGCCCCTCGGCCTTACAACGAGGGCACTGGGTGACGGGGGACCGGCCGGCAGGTGGGTGACACCGCCGTGCAGCCCGCAACATAGTCAGTGAGTGAGACAGTTAGTCAGTCTGCCAGTCAGTAGTGCAGTCAGTCCCACAGTCAGTCATACCCGAGCCCTCACCTGTCGTTGCACCTGCTGACATCAGACCCGAGGCTCGTGACACCACTGGCGCTTACCTGGCTCTTACCTTGCACTTACCCGGCCACATTACCTGGCGCTTACCCGGTCCTTACCTGGCGCTTACCCGGCGCTTACCTGGCGCTTACCCGGCGCTTACCTGGCGCTTACCCGGCGCTTACCTGTCGCTTACCTGGCTCTTACCCGGCGCTTACCTGGCGCTTACCTGTTGTTTACCCGGCCCTTACCTGGCGCTTACCTGACGCGGCGCGGCGTGCGCGCAACCTCGCGGGTCCCTCGCTGGCCCCCCCGGGGCCGAGCCGTCGTCGTGGTCTGGGGAGCGGCGTTGCCACTTGTGCCGTGCATCCTCTGCTTCCCCTCCCCCAGGTAGTACCTCACCCGAGAGGCGTGGCGTGGCGCCTCTCCTGTCATTCATCCGCAGACGCTGCCGCCGCCGAACCTCCCCGCCTGCCGGGTAGGCAGCCCCGGCCTCTGCGCGCACGCGTGTCGTGCGGGCTGGCCTACCCCGGCACTCGCAAGGCGCTCGGCGCTGAGCGGACATGGCGTGCCGTGTGTCCTCGGCGGCGGCAGGTGTGGCAGGTCCGAGGCGGATGGGTTGTTGACGGCGGCGGCAGCTGCGGCAGCTGCAGCAGCTGCTGTGCCGTGCAGCTGTTTACTCACAGGCCGCCGTGTGCGCCCTAACCTTGCACCCATTGGTCCGTGTTAACACTGTCGGCGGCGGTGGTGGGGGCGCGCAGGAAACGCCGCCGGGTGACGGCTATTATCAGGACGCTGAGCCCCCCGCGGGGCCCCGGGGGGCCCTGGGGCTGACGGGGGCCTCAGTGCCATGTGGACCCTGCGCTGGGCCGCACACTGGGCCTCGCTCCGCCCCGCCGCCCCCCAGGCCCCGTACGGGCAGCGCGTCTGCGACTGCGGCGAGCGCGCCTTCGTCGTGCCGGCGGGGGCGGCGCGGGGGCGGGGGGCGGCGACGCGGGGGGCGGTGGGGGCGGCGCTGTGGAGGGTGCTGGAGCGGAGGTACGCGAGCTCGCAGGTAGGCTGCCCAGCCCAGGGTTGGAGTCTTGGCGGTGACAAGCTGTCACGATGCTTTGGCCCCGCTCGTGTACCCGGGCCGTGTAGACGTAGTTTGTGAACGCCCCATACAGGGTTTCCACAAGTATGGAAAACCTCTGGAAAGTCTCTAAAAGTCATGGAAAAAATATGTTCATGGAAATCTTCGGCTGGTCATGGACAAATTACAATATTTCTTTAAAAATCTCGAGGCTGCCATAAAAATTTAAAAAATGAAAAAATTCATGTGGGAATGGTCTTGGAAATTTTTGCCAGCAAAGTTATGAAGTTAGAATTAGTGGGAACCCTGCCTTTCGTGCTTTCGGGATATGCCGGGCCGCTGCCGTCAGTGCCTTATCGCGAGCCGTGGATAAAGCCCTACAGGTGCCAATCAGGCTCTGCGGGGGGTCTCCGCGGGGGGTCGGCTAGTATCAGCAAGGCTGAGAGCTGATAGTGCAGTGACAGGCTGCGAGCAGCTCCGCGCATGACAGCAGCCCAGAGCGGAATGCAGTTTTGACAGCTCTCTGTCTTTCTCTCTCGCTGTCTCTCCCTCAATCTCTCAGGCCACCGCCTTCCTATCTCTCCACACTAGCGGATGTCGCACAGCGGGTTCTGGGTCGGCTCTTGGCTCCGACTGTACCGCACATGTGTACTCGCCGTTGACGCGCGCGGTTTGCCCCCATGAATCGGGCCTTCGAATCGTTTGGTTGCCGCATTTCTTATTCAGTCCTCCCGGGGAGGTGCGCGCGTTGGACTCTTGGGCCCGACTGTACCCGGCTGTACCACCACGGAGCGGTTCTTTGCTCCCCGCCGCCCTGGTGGTGCAGCGCACCGTGGTATTTTGTCGGCGCCAGTTGGCTGCGCCGCCCGCTTTATTTTGCAAATTAATGCAAATCTTTTTGAGGTATAAACGCTCCGCGGAGGGCCGGCGGTGGAGCAGGCGCGTGCGGGGCGCGTGCCGGGCGCGTGCCGGTGCGTGCGCACGGGGCGCGAAGGGCGCGGGCGGGGCGTAATTCAGAAGATGGAGGGCAGTGATGATGATTTTGATGACTGCAGTGGTTTTCATGATTTTGATGGCTTTGATGACTTCAGTGATGTCGATGATTTTTGCGACTCAGTGATTTTGATGACTTCAGTGATTTCGATGATTTTGATGATCAATCATTTTGGTGACTGATGATTGGTAATCATGCTTGGTGATTATGATTGGTGATGATGATGACTGCGTGCCGTACAGCCTTGCGGTCTGGCGTCACGACCGCTTTGCCTTGCGGCCGTCTCAGGAGGCATACATCGCAGACACGTATACAGCAGTGCCCGCTGCACGTACAGCCCCGCTGCCCGCCCCCGCTGCCCGCCCCCGCTGCCCGCCCCCGCTGCCCGCCCACCGGTGCTGTCAGCAGCATGACCCAGTCAGCTGGGTGAGAGCCCAGGAGGCTGTGTCTCAATGTAGAGCTCTAGTAACTCTCTGGGCTGCTCGCCACGGGGAAAATAAAATAAAAATGTCGTTTAGAGGTTTCCGAGAAGCTGGAAAAAGATTCTGGAGTCGCGCGGCGTGGCGGTGCGGGCTGTGTGCGAGGCGGGCGTTACTAGCCGCCAGCCCAGTCGCTGCTCCGCTCAGCCCGTGCCGCGCCGTGCCGCGCCGTGCCGCGCCGTGCCTAACTGTAAGCCGGCTCGGAGCAGGCAGGGGGTGACCGCTGCCCGGGCCGGTGCCGGAGCCGGGGGGGGGGGGGGGGGGGTGACTCGCATCGGATGCCTGGCTGCTGCGCGTAGCAAACGGTCCAGGACCAGTCCGGCACCTACCTACCTCCCTTCACCTTCTGGCCAGCGCCTTCCACACACCATCGAGATCCCAAAACCACCGCGGGTGGCAGCGTCCAGAGAGTAGTGTAGCACGCTCCAGCTGCCGGGCGCCTGCGGGTGCCGGGCTAGGCCAGCCCGCACGACACGCGTGCGTGTGAGAAGTCGGGGTTGCCTACCCTGCAGGCGGCGTGCGCGCGGGTGAGGCTGGCCGAGATAAGGTTACCATTGGATGATCCTCCTCACCTACATCTTACCTGCACCGTCCCCCCCCCCCCCAATAGGAGAGGTATGCGAAGCATTCTTCACCGCAATATCGCTGTTGTTGTCGGCGGACCCCCGCAAACAATCGGCCCATAACCCTTGTGGGGGTGGGGTGGGGGGTTATCGGGCCGTGCGTGCCCCGAGCACCCGAGTGTATAGTACCCGGAGAAAGAGTCGGGGGTCATCGCCAGCGCGTCTCAGAAATATGGGGTCACCTCACATTCTGCAGGCGGTGGTCATTGCTTTTCAATTTGAATCACTCAAACATGGTGATTGACGTTTTTTTCGTCTTTTTTTTTACAAATTTTACAAAAAAAAATTGTGGAAATAAATGAGAGTATATCGATCAGTAGCTATATCCTTTCTACTCCCTCGCCCTCTCTCCCGCGACCAACAGTAAGATCTCTCTCTCTCTCTCTCTCTCTCTCTCTCTCTCTCTCTCTCTCTCTCTCTCTCTCTCTCTCTCTCTCTCTCTCTCTCTCTCTCTCATCGGGCTTTGCAATCGCCGACTTTGTTAGCCTCTGATTAAGGGAATGCGCGCGCACGGGCCCTGTGCTGCCAAGGCGGCCCGCGCTCCACAGCAGCAGTAGTAGTAGTAGCGGCAGCAGAAGTAGTAGCGGCTGCAGTGGTAGTATTAGCAGCAGCAGCGGTGCACTATACTCTGGGCCCTTCTCTTCGGCGGGGCCGCGGCGGCACGTAGCCGAGGCTCCAGCGAGGGCTCTAGCGAGGGCTCCAGCGGGGCCTCCAGCGAGGGCTCCAGCGGGGGCTCCAGCGAGGGCTCCAGCGAGGGCCCTTCTGCATAGGAATGTGTCGCTGTGAGATGTGTTCGGCACGGAGCCATGCGGCTCCGGTTGCGATGTCCAGTGCGGTGGCAGCGGTGGCGGTGATCGCGGCCTGGCCACGGCCGGGCTCGAAGCCGCGGTCCCGGCTCGGCTCTGCTCGGCCCGGCTCGGCTCTGCTCGGCCCGGCTCGGCTCTGCTCGGCCCGGCTCGGCTCTGCTCGGCCCGGCTCCGGCTCGCCACGGCCCGGACAGTCAATGAACTGCAGTGCAGCGGTATCCTGCGGCCTGCGGCGGCCCATGGTGCCTATGGCGGGGCCCAGCGCCTGCCGGGTAGGCAGCCGGCGGCCTCTGCAGTGCACGCGTGTCGTGCGGGCTGGCCTACCCCGGCGCTCGTAGGCGCTCGACTCGAACCCGCCTGGCTGATTCGGGCCGCGGGTTCGAATACCCGCCGCTGCCGTGACGTGTGTGGCGTCTGTCCTTTGTGTGTGCGCCTGAATGCCGTCTGCTGCGTCAGCGCCGCTGCCTGTCTTGGAGCAACTGGCTTCGCGTTGAGGCGCCCCGACACTGACAGTCATGTCCGCTGAAAAGGGACCGGCTGGCAGTCCGCCCGGCCGGGGCTGGCCGGGGCACCCACCAGTGCGCGCACGCGCAGAGCCGCCCCGGACACTGTGTGGCATTGAGCGGCACAGACGTGCGCCATTTTTGCTGTCCGACATATCTTTTTATGTTTTGATTTTTTGGGGGCCGTTGGTTAGGCAGGGGCGGGGATGGGCGTGTCAGAGAGCTGAACGCTGGAGCGGGCCAAGGGCCGACCATGGGGCATAGCACCCCGCTGTAGTAACAATCTCCGAATGAATGAATGAATGGCCGGGCGAGTGCATGTCCACATACGGCAGCCATCTGTCGGCGCGTATGTGCCGCCCGAGCACACATTATCGCCTAGATGAGCCGATTGCTCCACGACGGGACCTTGTCCTCGGCACCTCCACCTCCACTTATTGAGGGAGGTTCGGGGTTCAAATACTGGTGATGCTGAGCATGTTTTTTTGGGGGCGTCTGTATGCGCCTGAGACTGGTCCCTCGCTGTCCCTCCAGTGGGGTCGGTGCGGGTGTTCGCCACGTGAATGACATCGGCCCCGTCATTGTGGGGGAGAGAGAGAAAGTAGATAATGGGGCAGCCGTCAATGCCGGCTAATAACCCCCTCTGTGCTGAACGAGAGAGACAGAGAGAGAGATGCGGAGAGAGCAGAGAGAGACAGGACATAACCCCGGCGTTCCCTGTTGCAGATCTCGGACATCGTGGTGGGCCAGGAGCCCAACGTGTCGGCCAAGGATGCACTGCTGCGCTGGGCGCGGCGGTCCACCGCCAAGTACCCCGGAGTCCAGGTGCGGGACTTCACCTCGTCCTGGAGGGACGGGCTGGCCTTCAACGCCATCATCCACCGAAACAGGTGAGTGCTCCCTGGCGGGTAGGCTGTACCGCCGCGCACGCGTGTGTGTTGTTGCCTACCCGGCCGTCGTAAGGGGCTCCGGGCTCCGACCCGTAACGGGACCGGGACCCGGGACCGGCCAGCGGCCGTTGGCGCTGCTGACCTGTCGCGCTTTAACTATGCCACACACTCGCGTAATGATAATAAAAGAGTTTTACGGGCCGTCGCCGAATGAACCGCTGACCGTTACCCGCTGTGTTTTTGTTGGCGCAGGCCGGACCTGGTGGACTGGGCCAAGCTTCGGAAGCGCGCCGTCAGGGAGCGCCTCGAGTCGGCGTTCTTCCTTGCGGAACGCGAGTTTGGAGTCACAAGACTGCTGGATCCCGAAGGTGACTGAACCGATTAGCATTCTTATCGTTTTAATTGAGTTACTCGGCGATGTAGTTTTTCTTGTTTCTGCATTGATTTATAACACGTCTAATGTGCCTTTCTGGTGGTTTTTTTTTTCAGATGTGGATACCAACGAACCGGACGAAAAGTCCCTCATTACTTATATTTCGTCCATGTATGAAACATTCCCTGAACCTCCACAACAGCATCCCTTACATGATAGTGTAAGAATTGGCGAGCCTTGTCTTGCTGTATCTGTGGTAGTGACAGTATTCATTGTTTTCCCCTTTGTAACACACGTTTTTGATGTTGTGAGTTGACACATGATTACAGGCACACTTCCTCAACACATTATGACACCCCACTGTACACATTTATCCATTACGAACACTCGGACTGTACTATACATTACCATGACGCTATCCCATGTGATCACTTTTGTAATTAGTATTTTTTTTTTACAAATTGTCAATGTCATGTCTGTAAGTGCATGATCTGATCAGTTTGGAATTTCGTTTAAAACTCTTCCTTCAGAATTTTTTTATTGGGTTATTTATTATTATTAAATTGAGCTATGGATGCTGACTTGGTCTGGTGTGGCGACAGGAATCCTCTGCTCGGCTGAACGAGTACCGCGACCTGGCCACGGACCTGACGAGGTGGATGAGGGAGAAGACGGTGATCATGCAGGACCGCCACTTCCCCAACACCCTCATCGAGATGAAGAAGCTGGCCAACGAGTCGGTGCGCTTCCGCAACGAGGAGGTGCCGCCCAGGCAGAGGGACAAGCAGCGCCTACTGCAGCTGTACCGCGAACTGCAGGTGCGTCAGAAAGGAAAACAACTGATTGCCTCAATTTTTAAACTTAAAAAAAAAATCCCCATTTTTTACACATTTTTGTTTTGTAAACGACAGAGTGAAGTGGATCTGGAATCATCCGAGCTTCATATTGAAGTAATCGACCGACAATGGAACCGTCTTATGATGGCGCACCAAGACCGAGACATTGCCATCCAGGAGGAGATCAAGAGGTACGGGTCACAAAACGAAAAAGGAAAAAAGGAAAAAAGGAAGAAGAAAATAAAAATAATAATTATAATAATAATAATAATAATAATGATTTGTATAATTTTCCCAGATTGGAGCGGCTGCAGCGCCTGGCCGAGAAGGTCCACCGCGAGATCAAGCAGACGGACAGCCGGCTGGAGGAGCTGGAGGTCCGTATTGAGGACGAGGCGCGCCGCCTGGGCCACCTGCACCCGCTGGACGCCAAGCGCAACGTGGACGCGCTGGAGCAGGACATCCGCATCGTGGAGGAGAACATCCAGACGCTGTTCGGGGACGTGCAGACGCTCCGCGACGGCCGATACCCGCAAGCGCCTGAGCTGCTCAAGCGGTGAGTCCCGCGCACCTGCTGACGAGGGAGTGCAGTGCTCACAGGTGGAAGTTGGCAATGTGGCTCATACTTTGGGATTCCATAGCACTATCACAGAAACGAATGAATTTCATGAGATTTTTAGTTCAAAACACTCCCCCCCCCCCAAAAAAAAAAAAAAAAATTGAGTAAAAAAGTTTTACGAAAATTTCCCCAATTCATGAAATGTCGAGAAATCACAGAAATTTTAATTTCTGAGTTGACAAAATTTTACCTTTCAAGGCACGGGACCAAAAAAATTGATTTTGAAAATTTTACAAGAGAGGAAAAAAATTATGATTTTTAAAATAATAATTTGCTCCTATGATAGTACTATGGAATCCCAAAATGTGGGCCACATTGCTGATTGACACTCCCTTGTGAACTGCACCTGTTTTTTGTTGAGCAAAGGGCAGGTGGTTGACTCTGGGGTGTTGTGTGGCGTGTTGCAGGGTGCAGAAGCTGCACCAGCGGTGGGTGGAGCTGCGCTCGCTGCTGCACAAGAAGCTGATCGCGCCGCTGTCCAACATGTCCTTCCCGGTGGAGGAGCGCACGGTGCGCCGGGAGAAGGTGACCGTCGTGGAGACACGCCTGGTAGACACGAACCAGCACTTCCTCAACCTGCAGGAGTGCGCCGAGTGGGTGCGCAACAAGCTGAAGCAGCTGCAGGACGCCGAGTACGGCGCGGACCTGCCCGGCGTGCAGACCGAGATCTCCATCCACCAGCGGGAGCACAAGACCATCGAGCAGTTCCACACCAAGATCGAGCAGTGTGCGGCCGCCAAGGCCAACTTCCACGGTGAGGAGCTGCAGCTCTACAACCAGCACCTGAGCGTGCTGCACAAGCTGTACGCCGACCTGCTGACCGCCTCCAACAAGCGCGCCACGGACCTGGAGATACTCCACGACTTCCTGCAGTCCGCCACCAACGAGCTCATGTGGCTGAACGAGAAGGAAGAGGTGGAAGTGTCTCGAGACTGGTCGGACAAGAACCTCAACTTGCCGGCAGTCGAGCAGTACTACGAGGTGAGTTTGAGAACTGTCTTTGGAGGAAGACCATGCTGGCTGACTAAAACACATGTTTTAGTTTTGCTGGAAATTTTTTTAAAGTGGGAGCAAACA
This sequence comes from Odontothrips loti, assembly GCA_038380765.1. Classification (NCBI taxonomy): domain Eukaryota; kingdom Metazoa; phylum Arthropoda; class Insecta; order Thysanoptera; family Thripidae; genus Odontothrips; species Odontothrips loti. Next base: position 11,796,978 of record CM076256.1, read on the forward strand.
AAGTTTTGTTTTGTTTTTCATCCCCAATGATATATTACCTTAGTTCTTAACAAAGTTTACCCTTTTTTTCCTTCTTAAATTTGCAAAGCATTACTTTGGAAATGGGTTGGAGGTGAGTTTTTGGTTTGGTTTTTGTTGAGCAGTTTTATCACTGAACACTGGTTGCTTTTGCATTATCTTATGATTCTGATTTTCACATATATCGCTGCTCAAATTAGTGCGTGAGCTACCTGTAATCTTTTTTTCGGCTCTGCATTTGTATATCAATTTTCACTAAGGAGTTGCTCTTTAGTGTTCCTTGTTAATAACACCATCAAGAAAATAATTGAAGTGTGTGAAAAATATTTATTCCTATCCTTGATTATAAATGATTGACTTCTGCATGTTGTCATTTAAGTGATGAATTTGGATGTGTGGCATGTGTGTGTGCATTTATTAGAATTGGTTTGGGCTGTCCGCTTAAATATTGGTTTCCATTCTTTTTCTGTTCTAGTCCCTCATGAGTGATCTAGAGAAACGGGAGATCCAATTCTCTGCTGTGCTTGACCGTGGAGAGGCCCTCATCCTGCAGCACCACCCTGCCACCAAGACCATCGAAGCGTACATGAAGGCCATGCAGTCGCAGTGGTCGTGGGTGCTGCAACTCACTCTGTGCTTGGAAACTCATCTCAAGCATGCTCACAACTCCCAGCAGTTCTTCAGGGATGTGAAGGAAGCAGAAAACTGGATTAACAAGTAAGTCTTCAGTAAACTCAATTATTGACTTAGCATTCCTAGATTGTTATTATTATAATTCTTGTTATTTCGTTCACAGGCGTGATGAGGTCCTGAACACAACATTCTCAGCCTCTGAATTCAGCTTAGATGAGGGTGAGCGCTTGCTGAAGGGTATGCAGGAGCTGCGTGAGGAACTGAATGCCTACGGGGATGTAGTCACCAAGCTTGCCCAGCGAGCCAAAGAAATTGTGCCAATGAAACAACGACGAATGCCAGTCACAAAGCCAATGCCTGTGGTCTCTATTTGTTCCTACAAACAGGCAAATGTATGTTCTAAATTTATCTGTTTTCACAAATGAGAAATTTCGTGTTGTTTTCCCTGATTGAAGTAATTTATGTGTAACATCTTTTACAGGCCAACATCGAAAAGGGTGATCCCTGTGTGTTACATGATAATTCTGGCCGCATCAAGTGGCGAGTTGTCAGCCGTGCTGGAATCGAGTGCCAAGTACCTGGAGTGGTCTTCCTTCTTCCCCCTCCCGACAAGGAGGCCCTGGAAGCCATCGAGCGCCTGCGTCGTCAGTTCGACCGCACCGTCGCCCTGTGGCAGAAGAAACAGATGCGCCTGCGACAGAACATGATCTTCGCCACCATCAAGGTGGTCAAGAGCTGGGATCTGGACCAGTTCCTGGCCATGGGTCAAGACCAGCGCAATGCCATCCGACGGGCCTTGAACGAGGACGCGGATAAGCTCCTGCAGGAGGGTGACCCCACCGACCCCCAGTTGAGGAGGCTTCGTCGGGAGATGGAAGAGGTGAACCGCCTGTTTGATGAGTTCGAGCGGCGCGCACGGGAGCTGGAAGAAAGCAAGAATGCCACACGCAGGTTCAACGACCAAGTGGGCTCCCTGCAGCAGAGGCTGGACGAAATGGAGCGCACACTCAACCAACGCATCAACTCCTTCTTACCACGTGATTTGGATTCCCTGGAACACCTTGTCATCGAGCACAAAGAATTTGAGACGAGATTGCAAGCTTTGACACCTGAAGTCGATCGGGTACAAGAAACATTCCGAAGTGTTCCACAGAAGACACCAGCTCTTCAACAAAAGCTGGATAAATGCCTCCAAAAATGGAACTCCCTTTGGAATTCCTCACATTTGTATATTGAGAGGCTAAAGTGCGTGGAAGTGGTGCTCTCTGGCTTAGACGAGGCCACAGATGCTGTCTCTAAATTTGAAAAGAAATTAGCATCCTATGACAAGATGCCATCAGACATGGAGTCCTTACAACGCCTTCATGAAGACCTTCTGAACCTTCAGAGCTCTGTAAGCCAACAGCAAATTGCCATTGATCAATTGAACGAAGATGCAGTGAATGCACGCCGCTTGGTGGAAAAGTCCCGTTCCCTTAGTGGTCATCGTGGTGTAGGTCACCCCGATGTTGACAGGCTGGAGGCTGATGTAGAGCGTATCACTAAGCGCTGGAACAATGTATGCAATCAACTTGTTGAAAGGTAATCTTCCAAAACATTCATGCAAATATTATATTTCTTATCGATGTAAGAATGAATTGTTATATATTTATCCTTTCCTGTTACTAGACTGCGTAGCTGTGAAGCAGGATACGGCCTTCTACAGAAGTATGCTGACACGTACGAAGCTGAAGTCAAGTTCGTCGATGAAAGCTACAAACAACTCAATGCCATTGCACCATCCAAATTCAGGGCACTGGAGCAAGTGGACAACACAAAGGTAGCAATCTTTCCTTTGCAGCCAACTTTTTACAGGTCCTCTCACAAAAGTTGTTGGAAAGGAGGATGAGTTCCTTTTGCAGGTCTAGCTTAGGTCCTCTAGGTTGAAACCAACAGGTCTACACATCACATGCATCGTACCCAGCAATACTGGTTGGACATCTATGGATGTACATTTTATATTCAGTCTAATTCTACATCAACTTTCTGAGTTTATATGAATCACTATAAATCCTCCTGATTATATGCACTGCATGAGTTAACAGGAGATTTCTTGTCATGTAAACACTCATGTTGGTGTTAGACTGGTACGGGTACTAATTGCTCCCATTCAGCACCTTCAGATTTATTCTGCACTGATAATTTACACAAAAAATCTGTGCTTATGGCACTCCCCTTATTCCCTAAAATACAACTCAAATTCTACAGTATGTACTAACAGCATCTTTGCACTTGATGATAGTTCAGCAACCGACACAGTGGTCTAACAAAGTTGTTGAATTTTAAGATGAAGATAAATCCTGGGAATTTCCACGGTGATATTCAATTGCACGAGTATGTTATTAATTTACCTGTAAGCATGTAAACCATGTTTTTAAGAGGTTTCGGCAAATATTCCTCTAATTTTTCTCCTCACATGGTAGATAGTTGGTAGGGGTTGTACACAATATTTTCTTCCTCTATGATTATCTTATGCATGTAACTGGATAGGTGTAGTTTATCATAGAAGCAATATGCAATTAATAACCTTCTTCTTGTTATGTCTCACATTGTTTGTTGATGCTTGACAAACAGCTGATCTGTAACTGTATTGGGAAATTTGTCTTACATTTCCATTACCTTTACACATCAGGCTAACAATGTTATGAGACTAACATCTAACACTGTTCTTGGGGCTGTTTGTCCACTAATGTTGCAGGCCCTGTACAACAGTGTAGTAGAAAGAGCAAAACCAATTGAGGCTGTGAATGTTGATGGTGGAAGATTTATACGAGAAGCTAAGGTAAGATTAGTGTGCCGCTTGCTGTCTTTGTTCTGCTCTCTTGTGTGTCAGTGTGTTTGTTTGTGTCTAAAATTCAGCCAGCGAGACTGTGATGCCTCCATGATCTCAGCGAGAGTTCCAGTCAACTTGCTCATTTCCCCTCATTTGAGGATCTCACATTTTGTTCAATTTCAGAACTTTTTAACAGTTTGATCCAGGAGCTTGCACATCATCATATGCATCAAATCATTTTTACATCCTCTGCCAGATTGGTCTGGATACCGTTTTGAAATGGTCATGCTTTCTGATAACATTTAACTTGCTAATATTTTTTTTTGGTGCAAGTCTCTAACTATTGTGATTAAAACCAAAGAATGATTCTAGTCACATACCAGGATGCTGGCTTTAATTTATTTTAACTCAAAGAAAAATAAACATGCTTTCGCTTTATTTTAATGAGTGTCATAGCTCTAACAGCGAGCACTTGCCAGTGAAAATGCATTTACAAATTTAGAGCTTGTGTGAGTTATGATCTTATAGCTAAAGTGTTTATCATTATTATTATTTATTTATTTTTTATCACTAGTAAAGGCCTACTCAGGCTAATATGGTCAATTTATTTGAGCTGGTTGCAAGTACCCTATAGTATTGAGCGTATTCAATTTTATTTTTTTTCTTGTAAGTTCTCATAATGGGTCTAAGTATTGGTAGCTTTATCAATTTCAAGTCAAAATTATTTGATGATCTGCCCTTACTTCTTGGACTGGCGGTGGTGATGGCAGTGGTAGGCAGTTGTAAGGGATAGAGTTTGGGGACCGGGCAATTTTTAATCATAATTGATAACAACAACAACAACCATGACTCGGGTGGCACCAGGACTAACTTGTCTAACCTAACCCTCTCCTTGGCTACCCTCCGCGCCCCCTGCAGATCTACGACCTGCGACTGCAGCGCTACGTGGACTGGCTGGTGGAGGAGGTGCACCCCAGCCTGGACGTGGAGGTGGGCAGCGCGGCCAAGAACAAGCGCAAGAGGCCCAGCCTGGACAACGGCAACGGCGGTAGCAGCGGCGGCGGCAGCGGCGGCGGCAGCGCCAACGGCAACGCCGGCGAGGGGGCGGAGACGGTGGCCCGCCAGCTGGACGTGCTCAACAACCGGTACCAGGCACTGCTCGGCATCCTCCTGGACCGACTGCGCCAGCTGGCGGCCATGGCGCAGGACCCGCAGCTGCAGGTGAGTCAAAGCGACAGGTGCAAAAAAAAAAAAAAATTAAAAAAAATAAGGACCTTAAACAGTAGAAGTAGAGTTAAAAATAGTTAGATATTTTTTTAAATTTAAAAAATAAAATAAAGCTAAGTTGGCACGGCGCTGTACGGCGGGCGTGCCTATCCGCGGGGCTGAGCGATGATCTAATCGTTGTGACGGCCTCTGCCTCTCGGGGCTCCACTACAGGCTGAGGCAGCCTCTGGCTAGTTTGGGCCTGGCCGGGCTGGGCTGGGCTTTTGAAGTGGCGAGCCAAGGCGTGGTGGCGTCGTGTCGCTCCGTGTCGTGTGGTGTCGTGTGGTCAGCGGTGGGCGTGGAGCGGGTGGGCACCAGTGGGCATGCGCCGACACACACACACACACACACACACACACACACACTGAGGTCCTTCCCGGCTAGCGTCTCGGCTCGCACGGCTTCGGCTTCCAGGAGTGTGGGCGACGGCGAGGCGAGGCTATCCCACAGTCGCGGCCGCGGGGCGGGCTGTCCTTGGTGGATTGGGATCGCATGGTCGGCGTGGCGCTCAATGGCGAAGCGCCTCCGGAACAGCCCGGCCCTGCCCGGCCCTGCCCTGCCCTGCCCTGCCCTGCCCTGCCCTGCCCTGCCCTGCCCTGCCCTGCCCTGCCCTGCCCTGCCCTGCCCTGCCTTGCCCTGCCCTGCCCTGCCCTGCCCTGCCTGGCCAATTGCAGACGTTGATGACACGGTCTCCCGCGCCGATCTGTTTTCTGTTCTGTTCCCCCTTCTCCCCCTTCCCCTTTTTCTCCGCTCGCGGGGGCCGCGCGTTTTTTTTTTGTTTTTTTTTTTGTTTTAATTACGAGTTTGCTCGAGTGTCTCCATGGCCGGGGGCCGTGCCGGGCCGGGGCCACGTGGTGTTGAGTGAGGCGTCAAACTGTCGTGTCGCTCCGCTCCGCCTGACGCCTCCAATTGGGAAAGGTTTTACAGCCAGGCAGCCGGCACTCCCCGCTCCCTCTCCGTCTAGACTGTCTAGACTGAGCGGCAGGACACAGACAAGTGCAGTCGGTGAAATTCGCGCCGCTCAGCGGGCTGTATGAGAAATATGGACAGCGCGCGCGGGTGTTTGAACCCGGAACCGTCGCGGGACGGAGGCCGAGCGGGCGGCGCGGTGCGTGGGTGGTGTGGCGTGGGCAACGGGCAGTGTTGGTGTTAAAGGGTGAATAGAATAGAGGGACCGCCAGGAACCCGTGGGAACAATAATAGCGAATAATGGGGGCTGACATCAGCCGGGTCATAACCAATATAGAAGAGGTGGGGAAAAGACGACAAAGGAGAGAGGGAGAGAAAGAGAGACAGACAGAGAGACGTGAGAGGGGACAGCAGCAGCAGCAGCTTGGGCAGAGGCAGTGCAAAAATAAACGGCAAAGGAAAGAGAGGAGATATAGATTGGCAACTGTCCTCGCGGCCGCAGCCTGCCGCAGCGGCAGGTCCGTGTGGGTGGGAGAGGGACAGCGAACACATGTTGTTCTCCGTCCTTGTCCTTCCCTCGGGACCGTCTGCGCCTCGCGCCTCGCCCCTCCCCCACCGTCTAGTGGTCTGCGGCGGCGGCAGCGTGGCCTCACCGTCCGCTGGCGGGGGTTCGGTTCAGATTCGGATTCGGGATCTGACCTCACCTTGCCGCGCCTCACCTCAAAGTGGGCCCGGCGGCGGAGCTGAGCTGAGCTGAGCGGACGGAGCGTGTGTGTAGTGTGCGCCTGGCCTGGCCATATCCCGGGGCGGCCAGAGCAGGCAGAGCAGACCGCGACACAGGGCCCGAGACACGCAGCGCCGCCCCTTCCGCGATGTGGCAGAGGAGGCCATGATCGCCGTGCGAGTCCCGGCCGCGTGTCCGGCGGGGGCCGCGGGGGCCGCGGGGGCCGCGGGGGCCGCGGGGGCCGAGGCCCGGTCCCGGCCGTGACGGCCGCCACTTGGCCGCCGACCAAGTGTCAAGCTCACGCGCCCCGACTGCAGCGGCGGCGGCGGCGGCGGCGGGGGGTTCGAACCTTCCCCAACACCGCGGCGTGACGCGGAGCCCCACGTGACCCCTTTCTCCTCTCACCGGCCTCACCGACCTCACCGCTCACCTGCTCTTCTTGTTCTTGCCGCAGCTGTCGATATCGCAGATGGAGACCCGGCCGCTTAGAACATTCCGGACGGAGCTCAACATGATGGAGACGGAGGAGACGACCCACACACAGTGAGTATCTATGGTGGGGGCGGGGGAGGGGCGGGGGCGTCCTTGAAGAGGCTATTATTTTCCCGCGCGAACCGGTATCCCGATCTCGGATGGGCGAACTGGTCTGTTTTGACGATCGGGAGCGACAGTGTAGCTGTGCCTCTGGGCGGCCCGCGCGCCAAAATGAATCGGTTGGGAACCTTAGGGTTACCTTGGACCCGACTGGACCCGGCACTGTGATAACCACTATCGCCTCTCGACTATTTTCCATCTCGCTTGCTCTGCGGTGACCCCGTTGATCTATTCCGTATTCGCGGCTCGCAGACTGTTTTGACAAGATTCCGCCCGTTCTCTGCTTAACCGGTGCTCTGTTTGCAGGTACTCGAGTCGGGACTTGACGGACTCGTCACAGATCTTCGACTCGGGCGGTCGCCCCATCAAGTCGGTGGCCTCGGTGACGGTGACCACCTCGAGCCGGGAGGGCTCGCCGCTGAAGCGCCAGGCCAACGGCAACGGCGTGGACGCGGCGGCCCCCGTCAACGGCCGGGGCGGCGCCACCAACGGCGCTGGCGCTGGCGCCGGCGCCTGGCCCGGCAGCTGCATGCAGTTTACCGAGATCCGCTCCCTCAAGCGCGTGCACCGCTCCGAGGAAGGCGTCGGCACGGACGTGGACGCGCTGGCGGCGCCCGGCATCGTCAACCCGTCGACGGGGGAGCTGCTGAGCGTCCACGACGCCATCAGCCTCCGCGTCCTGGACGTGCGGACGGGCCGCATCGCGTCGCAGCCGGACGGCGCCTCGGTGGACATCGACGAGGCGGTGCGGCGGCGCCTGGTGGAGCCCGCGCTGGCCGAGCGCCTGCTGGGGCCGTGCGGCATAGTGGACACGGGCAGCGGCAGGGAGATCACGCTGCTGGAGGCCATCCAGCGCCAGCTGTGGGACGCGGAGCGGGGCACGGTGGTGACCCCGGAGGAGCGGGAGAAGGTAAGCACAACGAGCATCGAGGAGGCCGTGCACGACGGCCGGCTCGACCCGGAGACGGGCGTCTTCAAGGACGGCGACGAGGCGGTGCCGCTGCGGGAGGCGTTCGCGCGGGGGCTGCTGCAGCGGCGGCGGCCCCGGCGGGGGCTGGTGCGGCAGCTGGCGCTGGCGGACGCCCTGGCGCAGGGGCTGGTGGACTCGAGGACAGGGAGTGTGGTGGACCGGCGGTCCGGGGAGAAGGTGCCGCTGGCCGAGGCGGTGGAGCGGGGACTGGTGCGCGCCGACCTGCGCGAAGTGGTGGCCGCGGACTGTGACGACAAGGTGACTGTGGCCGAGGCGCTGGCCTGTGGCCTGCTGGAGCCCAAGGACGGCAAGTACAGGCACGCGGTGTCCGGGGAGGTGCTGCCGCTGCGCGAGGCGGCGCGCCGGCGCTTGCTGGCCAAGCCCATGACCCTCAAGGACGCCAAGGACCTGGAGCTGCTGGACGACGCTGGTCGCGTCCTCAGCCCCACCCACCGCGACCGGCTGTCCATCCTGGCCAGCTGCGCGCGCGGCGTGCTGGACTCGGACGGGCTGCGCAGCGTGTCGCGCAGCGCCAGCGGAGACAACGAGGAGCTGCTGACACTCGCGGAGGCACTGGCCGAGGGCGTGATCCTCCCCGAGGGCCGCTACCACGACGCGGTCACCGGTGAGGAGATGACGATCGCGGAGGCCGTAGAACGAGGACTCATCTCCTCCGTCGCGGTCCGCTCCGTGTTCGACATCGACGCCTTCAAGGACCCAACGACATCATCGCCGACCTCGGACGCGTCTCAAGAAGAACCGACGTTCATCTCACTCAACGCAGCACTGGACAAGGAGCTGGTCTCCCCCATGGACAAGGACGCCGCGCTGGTCGTGGACACCAAGTCGGGAAGACGGATACCCGTGGCCGAGGCCGTGGAGCAGGGTCTGGCGCGCCCCGCGGTCTTGGCCGAGCTCAACAAGGCCATCGGCATCTCCTCCGAGTCGGAGCCGGAGCGGGAGCTGAGCGTGCTGCAGGCCGTGGTGGACGGCCGACTGGACCCCAAGGCCGGCCAGGTGCTGGACCCCAAGACCAAGAAGCCGCTGTTCAGCGACGAGGCCGTGCGCAGGGAGATCATCACCCCTCAGGGGGCGGCGCTGCTGGACAGCCTGCTCAACATCGACGTGACGACTCAGACGGTGACGAAGCACGTCAAGCACTACGTGACGGTGGTGTCCCCGGAGCAGCAGACCGTCTTGCCCCTGGAGTTGGCCGAGGCCGAGGTGGAGGTGGAAGGGCACACGTACGAAGTGCCGCCCGACGGCTGGTTCCTGGGCGAGGCCATCGACCAGCGGTTGTTCGACCCGGTGACGGGGCTCTTTATCATTCCCGGCACGGACCGCCTCGTCTCGCTCGAGGAGTGCGTCAAGCTGGAGATCGTCCACCCGGCGTCGGCGCACGTGCTGGACCCCAAGGACCCCAAGGGCCAGCGCCGACTGCCGCTGATTCGCGCGCTGGACAAGGGCCTGCTGGACGCGACGGGACACTACCCACTGCCGGAGGGCAGCAAGAAGATGACGATGAAGGAGGCCATCGCCAAGCACGCCGTCGTCCTGGAGAAGAGAACCGAGCACTCGCCGCTCACCAGGCTCATCAAGGTGACCAAGGTCTCGGGCCGCCCCGACGTGGTGGAGGTGGAGTTGGCCCCCTCCAGCGCCGAGGCCGCGGCCGGCGGCTCGCCCACCTTCGTGGAGATCAAGAGCAGCGAGGCCGCGGCGCCGGCCGTGGGGCTGGAGCCGCTGCAGGTGCAGCCCGGCGTCATCTTCGACCCCACCTCGGCACTCGTCATCTGCACTGACGGTGAGGCCCAGGGCCGCGCTGTCGGCCTGCTAGAGGCCGTCAAGGAAAAGCGGCTGGAGCCGAGAATGGTGAAGGTCAAGGACCCGTACTCGGGCAAGGAGATGAACATCAACGAGGCCATGCGCAAGGGCATCATCGACAAGGTGACGGGCGACTACAAGGACCGTGCTGGCCGCCGCATCCCACTCAGCGAGGCGGCCAAGTTCGGCGTGGTGGCCGTGCTGGGCACGCCGCTGGCCCTCATGAAGAAGCTCATCGTGGACCCGCTGACCGGCGAACAGGTGCCGGTGGAGCGCGCGCTCAGGGAGGGGTTGGTGGACGAGGCCACGCTCAAGGAGCTGGAGCGAGCACTAGACCAGGCGGACGCGGGCAGCGGCGAGGAGGTCGTGGCCACGCGCACCGAGACTGTCTCCACCGTCGTGAAGGTCCTGGACCCCAAGACAGGCGAGGAGCTGAGCCCCGACGTGGCCGTGGAGAGAGGGGTCATCGAGAGGAAGGAGCTGGACCGGCTGACGGCGGCGGCCACGCTGTCCGCACCCGGGACCCCCACGCGGTCCAGGACACCGACGACGCCCCTGCCCCCTAGCGATGACGAGGGTCTGTCTGAAGGAGACAGGACCAGGAGCCGGGTGACGACTGAGCCCAGGTTCCAAGTGGCCATCGGGCGCGCGCGGTCTATGTCGCAGAGCCCAGAGCTGCTGGAGCAGGCCAAGCCCGTCGTGCTGCAGAAGATGCGCAAGAGGGTGGTAAAGCCGAGGGACGCCGCCGAGAGCGGCATGATCGACCAGGAAACCGCCAAGCTCCTCGAGGACCCGGAGACCTTCAAGGGGCAGCACGGGGAAGCCATCAACCTGGCGGAAGCCATCGGACTGAAGCGCGTCGACGGCAACCGGGGCGCCATCCGCGACCCCCAGCGCGGTGACTTGCTCACCATCAAGGAGGCCATCGAGCGCGGCATCCTGGACTCGACGACGCCGTCCGGCAACCTGCTGGTGCCCGTGGCAAGGAGCCTCTCGGTTCCGGGGCTCGTCGAGCAGGGCCTGCTTGTACCCGAGGAGGGCCGTGTCGTGCATCCGGAAACGGGCGCCCACCTGACGCTGTCCGAGGCCATGACGTGCGAGATCGTGGACCCGCTGTCGCAGCTGGCAGACCCGCTGACGGGCAAGAGGATGACGTTGAGAGAGGCCGTGGACCAAGGATCGATCGACGACGATACCGCCATCGTGGCGACGCGGAAGGGCAGCGTGGACCTGCTGACGGCCGCCAGGGACCTGCAGGTGTTCGAGCAGCTGCAGCCCGTGTTGGGGCCCGCCGAGGTGCTGCCTCCCACCGGCATGACGTTCCCCGTGGCCGTGACCCGGGGCCTCATCGACGCGGCCGCCAAGGAGGTGATCCACCCCATCACGGGGGTGCGCACACCCGTGCAGCTGGCCATCGAGGACGACTTCATCATGGCGCTGCCCTACCCCGTGTCCCCCGACGGCGTGGAGGTGACGCAGGCCTTGGACTGCAACTTGATCGACACCGACAAGGGCACCTTCACCAACCCCCGCACCGGGGATGTGGTGCCGGTGGCAGAGGCCGTGGAGACGGGCCTGCTCGTCATCAAGCCCATCCCCAGCCTGGTGTCGTTCGAGCAAGGCGGCGTGGTTACCGCCGTCACCGAGACCGTCACCTCGTACCAAACCATCACGACGCGCACCATTGAGCTCAAACCCGGCTTCGTGCTCATCAGCGCGGACGAGGTCAAGAATACCCAGAGCGGCGAGGTGATGAGCCTGGAGCAGGCGCGCCTGCGCGGCATCGCCCGGGACGAGTCGGAGGAGCGCGAGGAGTACACCCTGAGGGACTCCAAGACGTCCTTCTCGGAGGCCGTGGCGCAGGGCCTGGTGGATATGCAGGCGGGTACATTCACGAACCCCGAGTCGGGCGTGGTGATGCCCATCCGAGAGGCCATCACGTCTGGGCTCCTGGACACCTCCACCGAGGTGACCGAGGCCGAGAAGGCGTCGCCAGAGCAGAGTCCCGCCTCAGGCCGCCGCCTCAGCGTGGCCGAGATGCTCTACGACGACAAGGAGAAGAAGTTCAGAGACCCGACCTCCCCCGACAAGGCCTTCAGCTCGCTGCGCGAGGCGATGGAGGCCGGTGTCGTGGACTCCGAGGCCGTGGTGTACGACGTGGCGAGCGGCCGGCCCGTCACCGCCAGGGAGGCCGTGGACTCCGGTATGATCGACGCGTCCGGGCGCGTGACGGACCCGTCAACGGGGACCTCAATGAGTGTCAAAGATGCCGCCAAGCTAGGGCTACTCGCCGTGGTGGGGGCACCCGTCCTGGCCGGCATGGCCGTGGCCGACAAGATCAAGAGCATGACGAAGAAGAGGAAGCCGGACCAAGAACCCGACAGAGAAGGGACGATCACTCCACCGCCAAGGAAATCAAAGTCGAAATCAAAATCCAAGTCAAAGTCGGCGTCGCCGGCCAAGGAGGTTGTCCAGCAATCGGCGCCCGTCGTAGCACGGGACTCCGGCCCACACGACGAACCCATGGATTCTCTCGACAGTCTCGATTCCGGCGATTTCGTCGACGGTGCGGCTCCCAGCACAGTTGAGAAGGCGGCCGCCAAGACAGAATCCCAACCTATCCAATCTAGTCCTAAATCTAGTCCTGAAACACGTATACCTGAAATAACCATTGAAAGCAAAGCCAAGCCGGCCCAGACCGAGCCTGCTTCGCCCAGCAAGATGACACTGACGAAACACCTGGACGCCCAGGCGCTGGCCGCCATCGGCGCGTTCGACCCCGAGAAGGGCCAGTTTGTGAACCCAGCCACGGGCGAGGTGGTTCCCTTCCACGAGTTCGTTCTGCGACTCGATCTGCTTGACCCTGACCGCATCGTGGTGCGGGACCTGGTGGCCGACACGTTCGTGCCCCTGAGGACGGCGCTGCAGATCCCGCTGTTAGACAAGAACACTGGGCAGATGGTGGACCCGAGCACGGGCAAGCGGGTGCCGTTCCTGGAGGCCGTCAAGCTGGGCTGGATCGTGGAGAGGGCGCCGGCGAAGACCCGGCCCGCCCTGACCCTGCAGGACGCGGTGGAGCAGCAGCTGTTCCGCGCCGACTCCGGCGAGGTGCTGCACCCCACCACCGGGGAGGTGATGCCGCTGGCGGCGGCCCTCAACCAGGGCGTACTCAGCGCCGACTCCATCATGGTGAAGCAGGGCGACGACGTGGTGCCGCTGGCGGAGGCCGTGGAGGCCGGCACCGTGGACCTGTCCAGGGGGGTCATCGTGGACCCGCAGACCGGCGAGGAGGTGGAGCTGGGCGCCGCGCTGGCACGCGGCCTGATGGTGGCCGTGCCGCGAAAGGCGCTGTCCCTTGAGGCCGTCATCAACAAGGGGATGTACGACGCGGCCTCGGGCAAAGTGACGAATCCCGCCACCGAGCAGGCTGTGGGGATTGACGAGGCCGTCCGCCAGGGTGTGGTGGACGCGTTCCTCACCGAGTGCAAAGACAGCCGCGCGGAGGCGTTCGTGTCGCTGGACGAGGCGCTGCAGAGCAAGATCATCAACGCGCACTCGGGCCTCTTCCGCGACAGCGCGTCCGGGCAGATCATGCCTCTGGACGAGGCGCTGGCGCAAGGCCTCATCGCTACCAACAACATCACCCTCCCGCTCGCGGACACCATCGCCGAGGGTTACTACTCTCCGCGCACGGGCCGCCTGCTCAACACTGGCAGCGGGGAGGAGCAGACGCTGGCCGAGGCCATGGAGTGCGGCTTCGTGGACGGCAGCTCTGCGCGCGTCCGGGACGATCACACGGAGAGAATCGTGCCAGTGGCGGAGGCGGTGCAGTCCGGCCTGCTGGACGCGGAGAAAGGCGTCGTCACGTACCCGGCCCCTATGACCCTGGACGTGGCGCTGGAGAAGGGGTACATCGTGGCGACAAGCAAGCCCTGCTCGTTGCAGGCAGCCCTTGCGCAGGGCTGCTACGAGCCCAAGACGGGCCTCATGCTCATGGACGGCGACCGGGTGACCCTGGACGAGGCCGTCCTGCGGGGAGAGATCAACCGCAACGCCCTGACCGTCAAAGATCCCCGCTCGGGTGACATCCTGACCCTGGCCGAGGCCATCAAGGTCGGCGTCGTCAACCCTAAGCTTGGCACGGCCACGGACCCGACCAACGGCGCCGAGATGCACTTCTACGACGCCCAGGACCGAGGCCTGATTGTGCCGGCCAAGCGGAAGATCTCTCTGTCCGAGGCTGTGTACAAAGGATTTTACGACCCCAAGTCGGGCAAGTTCACCAGCCCGGAGACCAGGGAGCGCCTGCCCACGGACCGCGCCATCCGCCGGGGCATGCTGGACCCGGAGAGCACGCTGGTACGGCACGAGGACCGCGTCGTGCCTTTCCTGCAGGCCATCGAGGGCGGCCTGGTGGATGCGCGCGCGGGCACTCTGGACACCAAGGAGGCCGGCAAAATCGACTTCCACGAGGCCTTCGAGAAGGGCCTGCTGGTGGAGGTGCGCAAGCCCATGCCGCTCACGGAGGCGCTGGCCAAGGGCGTGTTCGACGAGAAGGCCGCCACGTTCATGGACCCGTCGACGGGGGAGGGGCTGACGCTGGCCGAGGCCGTGGATCAATACGTGGTGGAGTCGGACTCGGTGCACGTCAAGGACACACGCTCGGGCTTTTGGAAGAAGCTCTCCCTGGCCGAGGCCATGCGCCTGGGCCTGGTGGACGGCGAGACCAGTCAGGTGCGGGACTTCAGCCGGGGTCCTGACAAGGTGGTGGAGGTGGCGCTGCCCGAGGCCGTCGAGAATGGCCTGATCGTGGACAGCAAGAGCGCCGTGTCGGTGCAGCGCGCCATACACCAGGGCATCTACCACGACGACACCGGCAAGCTGACGGACCCCAACACGGGCCGCAAGGTGACCCTGCACGAGGCCATCCGGCGGTACATCATCAACCCCGAGCTGCCCTGCTACTGGGACCGCAAGTCCGAGCGGCTGCTGTCGCTGGTGGAGACGTGCCGCGCCGGCATCATAGACCGGCGGGCCGGCCGCTTCAAGGAGCCGGGATCCAACTGCGCCGTGCCGCTGTCCGAGGCCATGGAGCTGGGCCTCATCGTGGACATCGAGACGGCCGGCTTCGGGCTGTTCGAGGCACTCGCCATGGGTCTGTACGACCCCGCCACGGGCAGGCTGGCCCACCCGGCCACGGGTCGACGGCTGACCCTCGGCGACGCCGTCACGGAGGAGCTCGTTAGCCCCGTGCTGTCCATCGTGAAGCACGCGGGCACGGGCCGCTACATGAAGCTGGACGAGGCCGTCAAGGCCGGGCTGGTGGACGACGAGGCCGGCGTGTACCGCCTGCCGGACTCGAGGCGGCCGCTGTCGCTGCAGGAGGCCAAGCACAAGGGCCTGGTGGTGACGGCCCGCCGGCCCCTCAACGTGGAGGAGGCCGTGCGTTGTGGGCTGTACCGGCCGGAGACGGGCCGCTTCGTGGACCCCGAGAACTGCGACGCGCTGGACATCGCGCAGGCCCTGGCCGAGAGCCGCGGGCTGCTGCAGCCGGACACGACGGCAGTGCGGGACCCCATCACCGGCCAGCTCAAGAGCCTCAACTCGGCCATCGAGGACGGCACCATCGATGCGCACCGGGGCCGCGTTGTGGACCCCAAGACCCACGAGTCTCTCAACGTGGAGGCGGCGCTGGACCGCGGCCTGCTCGTGACCGTGGACAAGCCCCTCACATTCAAGGAGGCGGTGCGACGCGGCTCCATCGATTTCGACCGCGGCACGTTCAAAGACCCCCGGTCCATGCGGGAGTGCACGCTGGAGGAGGCCATCCGGCACGAGCTCATCGACCCCGAGTCGGCCATGGTTAAGGACCCAGCCACCGGCCGCTTCCACCCGCTAAAGAAGGCCATCGTGGACGGCCTGATCGACCTGAACAAGCGCGCGGCGCTGGACCCGCAGACGGGCAAGGCCAAGTCCCTGTGCATCATGTTCGAGCAGGGCACCGTGGTGTTCCTGCGCGAGCCTCTCACGTTCGAGGCCGCCGTCGAACAGGGCCACCTGGACACGGTCACGGCGCGGTTCACGGACCCGACCTCGAAGGAGTCGATGACGCTCCGGGACGCCGTGAACCAGGGCCTCATCGACCCCGACTCGGCGCTCGTCAAGGATACCCGCCGCAAGAACCTGCTCAAGCTAGCAGAGGCCTTCAGGAAGGGGCTAATGGAGGGCGAGAAGGGCAACGTACTGGACTCGGAGTCCTCGCGGCTCAACACCCTGGCCGAGGCCATCGACACCGGCCTGCTGACCTCACCGCGCCGCGGCTTCACGCTCATCGAGGCCGTGCAGTACGGCCTGTACGACCCGGCCTCTGGCGGCATCGCCGACCCTTACCTCTCCCCCAGCCACGCGCCCCTGACGCTGGCCGAGGCCGTGGAGGCCGGTCTCGTCGACCCCTCCTCCACGGCCGTCAAGGACCCCGCGACAGGCGCCGTGAGCAGCCTGCCCGAGGCCATGACGGCCCAGTTGGTGGACGCGACCGCCGGCAGGCTGCGCGTACCGGACGGAGAGCCGCTGGACCTGTCCAGGGCCCTGCAGCGTGGCTACATCCTGCCCGCCGAACAGAGGGTGAGATGGAGGAGGGGACACTACGCTCTCGCTCTCTTGTCATGTGCTCATGCCATGTGTTGGTTGTCATTCGAGCTTGTCGCCCTACTCGGCCGAGAGCAAAGCATTGCCAAGTGTGAAGGGGCGGCCACGTCACAGTCTCACCCACTTGCTGTTGGGTCACCTGTCAATTTGCAATCACTGATGTCAGGGCATTTTGTTATTCGAAAACAGTAAATTTATTTGATTGCTGTATTATGAGAATGCAAAGGTAGTGATTTCCAACCGCTTTTTAATTTTCTGTGAAATAGTTGTGGCTGTCCCTACAATGCTCGCTATCTTTAGCCCTCAGGTCAAGCTTGCATCCATATTCCAGCTGCTTTACAATGAATTGATTTTGAGGCCTCACTTCTCTGGCCCTCCCTGCCCATCCATTTCTATTTTTAAAAGTAAAGTCTAGGCTTTCTCTCACTTATCAAAATTCCTTCCCTAATCCTGTCTGAATTCTCGTTCCTTGCACGATAGTAAAGCATGCTGGAATTGGGCAGGTGCTGCTAAGCGATGTTTGGGTTGCACTGGGATGATGGTTATGGAGCCTGTATTGAATTGTGGATGTGGCCATGTGGGCTTGTCCATCCTCTTGCTCCACTTTATCGTTTCATGTTGCGTTCATTTCATCAGGATGCCACATTTTAGTTTAGGATTGAATGTAGTTCCACATGCATTATCAATTTAGTTCAGCAGCTTCTAATTGAATGTTTAGGAAGCTGGTTTGTTGACATATTAGGATGCAGCTCATGTTTCAGTTGCCATATTCATTTTGAGCTTAATTGGCACTCCCCATGCTTCTGCAGATCATAAACAATAGCGATAGATGCTTAAAATATATGTAGTTGGCTACATTAAGATTTTAGTCTGTAGGCTGGATGCTATTAAACATGCCATGTCATACAACATATTCATTTAGGCGAATAGGTTTGGAGTAAGAATTAACTAAATCTGATTGAATTTGCAATTAAGCTTTGTAATATCAAAACTAAAACAATTTCAAAGGAAGATTGTGGTTCTTATGCTGTTATGATTTTCATTTTGTTGTGTTGCTCACCATTTACAGAATTTTGGTGTGTTTCAATGTTTGGCCTATATTCTTTGCTCTTGAGTTTTGTTTCAGGTTGGATTGTGTGTCTATCTTGATTCATTTTTATTTTTCAATTTTCATCTGTATTCCTTTTTTACTAACAAAATGTTATGAAAACGTGCAAAAAATAATGTGAAAGACTAAGTGACCTCTGTGAAAGGAAGGATTGGTGATGCACGAAACTGATGCACTTGCAACTAACAGAATGTGCAACATTGTTAAAGAGCACATCATAATGCTTATGAACTCTCTCCCATTGGGGATTTGCTCAAAGGGTTGGGTTTGGTTTGTTGAGCAACGCTACTTTTTCTTTTTAAAACAAAATTCTCATCTTTAACCCATTATGTTTTTGAAACTGTCATCATTTTTGCTCCACTATCCTATGTTGCTTTCAGTTAACATAGCATAAAATATCAACAATAATTTTAAATGTTATGAATAAGGTCTTTGTTCTAATTTAAATTCTTGTCATCTCTTGTTTGGTTGTGACTGAACATATATTGTTGTTCCTATTTATGTCCCTTTTTGTTTTATTTTTTGTTTTCAGGCTAATTTTTTTCTTGGTTTCGGTACAGGGCTTTTGATTTTTTTTTAAAAATCACCCTTGCCTTTTTCTAACATTTGTTAATTTTAACCAGTTACGGCATGGTTCTCCATTGACCAAGTGCAATGTTTCCATTCATTCTTGACTTGGCTTAAATGTTAACAAAAATGCTCGTGGATGGATCATTGCACTATGAGATGGATTTTGTCAAACCATAGACCATTTTATAAGATGTGGATCATGAAACCTATTCATATTCAGCACATCAAATCATGCTTTTCTATCATTATTTTGCATTTGCCTTGTGATAGTCTTTTATGTTTGCAGATGTGTGCTTCGTGTCTTATGTTTTGTTTTTTTTTACTTTATTTCTTGTGTTTTGTTGCAAATTGTTATTACTTGTTTCTTTTGAGCTGTCATGGCTGACTGTGTGATCAGAGGTGTGAGTGAGATGTTTGCCTGTCTTGCAACAGACATGATTGGAAACGAGGCTCTTTTGTTTGGAAGTATTGTCACCTCTTTTGCCCTCCCTATCTTTGCCGATGGCAAGTCTTACAATACTGGGAATGTCAAAGTTGGTTGTGGTACTTCCTCGTTCCACTCCTTGTCTGTTCCTGTCTTGGTGGAAAGGTGCAAGTAAAAGCTTCAATAAGGAATGAATGGTGCTTTGTTACGATTCAACGGAAGTCAAATCATCATTTAGCATGACATTCGAAAAGCAATGAGGCTCTAAGTGTCTGCCACATGCATACATGTGCTTTCTTTTTTGCCTGTTTTAAGTTCCTTGCACAATGTGATCCAACTTTCACAGCTGCTACAGAGCACCTCTGTAGTACTGTTGGCCATTAATGTTTCCTTTTTCAAGGATTCTAGTCATTTCTTAACTGCTTAAGATTGTTAAAAAAAATCACTTTAGTAGCATATCACATTAAAATAGAATGCGGCGATTCGCATTACTTCAAAATGAATTTCAAAAAAATAAAAAATGATAGAGTGCTATGGATGTTTTCACTGACGTGCTTACTTTGCTTGCCTCCCCATTGTCGCTTACTAACTTGAATTTTTTTTTTTTTTTTTTTTTTTTTTTTTTGCGATGTGTAGCAAGCTATGGAGGAGAAGTACCGACTGTGCGACGAGTCGCTGCAGAAGCTGCTACAATGGATCGCCGAGGTGGAGGACAAGCTTGCCAACCAAGACGTGGTCCACGAGCAAGTGGATGAGCTCCGCAACCAGATCAACAACCTCAAGGTATATTTCTGTCCGTTTTGTCGTTGATTCTGTCTGACTGTCTGGAGGTTGGGGGGAAATTTAAATCAAAAAAATATAAAATAATAACAAATATTAAATAAAAAAAAAAAAACTTTTTTTTGTTGTATGTAATTTTTTAATTTCTTGCCACAGGTGATGAAGGATGACCTGGACGCGCATGCCCGCCCCGTGTCGGCGTGCCTGGACCAGGTGCGCCTGATCGTGTCGACTGGCGGCGAGCTGCTGTCCAGCGTGGAGGTGGCCTCCTTGGAGAAGAACGGCAAGGGCCTGCGAACACGCTTCGACCGCGCGCTCAACCGCACAGACCTGCTGCTGCGCCGCCTGGCCGCGGCCCGTGACGAGCTCGCCAAGTTCCGCGGCGAGATGACGCAGTTCGTGTCGTGGCTGGACAAGGCCCGCCGCACCCTGGAGGACAAGGAGCGGTCGCTGTCCAACCTGAACCGCCTCACGAGCAGCGCCGACTCCACCCGCGAGTTCGTGAGCGACGTGATCGCCCACCAGGCGGACCTGCGCTTCATCACCATGTCGGCGCAGAAGTTCGTGGACGAGTCCAAGGAGTACCTGACGGTGCTCAACGAGTTCCGGACCAGCCTGCCGCAGCGGCTGCCACACGTGGAGCCCATCTCGGCGCAGGACTCGGTGGTGCGCAACGAGGTGTCGGTGGTCACGGCCCAGTACAAGGACCTGCTGAACCGCTGCAACGCGCTCACTGACCGGCTGTCCGGGGTGGGTGGACGACAGCGTGAGTACCGCGACGCCGTCGACAAGGCCAGAGCCTGGCTCAAGGAGGTGGAGCCCCGCGCGCACAAGATCATCGCCGAGCCCATCGGCGCCGACCCCAAGACCGTCGAGGACCAGCTGTACCGCGCCAAGCAGCTCAACAACGAGTTCGTGGCCAACGCCCGGCTCATCGACAACGCACGCCAAGCCCTGGCGGCGCTGCTGCGCTCGCTAGAGGGACAGCTGACGCCCGCCGAGGCCCGCGACCTGGAGCTGCCCGTTCAGGAGGTGGAGGCCAAGTACAACCAGCTGGCCGAGGCGCTGGCCGACAAGTGCGCCGCGCTGGACACGGCGCTGACGCAGAGCCAGGGCGTGCAGGACGCGCTTGACGGGCTCGTCGGCTGGCTCAACAGCTCCGACAACCAGCTCAAGACCCAGTGGCGGCCGGCCAGCCTCATCAAGGACCGCCTCGAGGAGCAGATCCGGGAGCACCGCCTGCTGCAGGCAGAGATCGACAGCCACAAGGCCAGCGTCGAGTCCGTGGCAAGGTCCGCGCAGGAGCTCGTCAACACGGCTAGCAACTCGCGCCTCGCCAAGAAGATCGAGAGCAAGCTCCACGACGTGACATCCCGCTTCGACAAGCTGCTCGACAAGGTGGCCAAGCGCGGCGAGTTCCTGGACGAGGTGATGGCCGCGCTCATGACCTTCTCCAACCAGGCCACGCTTCTGGAGCGTTGGCTGTCCGAGATGCTGGAGGTGCTGGACTCTCGCGAACTGCCCGAGGTGGCCGCCCGCCTGGACGACCTGGCCGCCAAGAGGGACGCCAAGCGCGAGCCCTTCGACGAGGCCATCCGCAACGGCCGCAACCTGGTCGGCCAGAAGGACGTGACGGACACCGGGCCGGTGCGGGACCGCATCAAGGCCCTGGAGAGCCAGTGGAAGGAGCTCAACAGCTTACTGGACGAGAAGACCCGTCTGAGCCGCGCCCGCGCCGAGCAGCTGTCGGCCTACGACCGCCTGCGCGAGCAGGTGCTGGAGTGGCTGGCCAACATGGAGAACAGACTGTCCAGGCTGGAGGCCATCGCCCTGGACGCGGAGTACCTGAAGAAGCAGTCCGAGGAGATCAAGGTAAGGGAACGTAGTTATCTGGCTGGAGCCCCTTACGAGTGGAGGGTAGGCCAGTGGCCGCGTACCGGTGCGCTGCGGGCTTGCCTACCCCCGAGTTCGCAGGCGCTCTATAGGCGCGTCAGCTGTGAGTCTCTCTCTCTCACGACGATCGTGTGCTTGTCTTCCAGCCGCTGGTCAAGGAGCACCGTGACTACGCCAGCATCATCGACAAGGTCAACGACCTCGGCAACGCGTACGACGCTCTCGCGGGAGTCCGTCCGGACTCGCCAGCCCGCCGGCGCTCCGGAGCCTACAGCCCCACCAAGCGCCTGTCGTCCACCACCAGCCCGAGTGAGTGTCTTGTCCTCATCATATCCGTGGTGCTCGTCTTGTCCTTGTCAGTCCCGAGAGAGATCTTCCAGCTCTGTCCTTCCCGAGCTCTATCGAACAGCTCTAGGTAGAGTTAGACGCTATCTAGCTCATGTCGCAAGTCACTCTTTTAGATTTTTCTATGCACTCTTTGGTCACTTAGAGAAAGAAAAAAAAAACACGAAAAAAAAAACACACGAAAATAGTTCGTGGCAGAAGGAAGGCTCGACTCTGTGCTCGTTTAGATTCAAATGAGGCGGCGGTGGTTTCACTCGCTCCTTACCTCACACTTGCACAACCCTAACATCCTTCTCTCTCTTTGCTAGTCGGCCGTCGCTCGTCGCAGGACGTTCTCTTGACGAGCCCCGTGTCGCCAGGTGGGTCGAGCGGCTTCGGCAGCCGCCGCTCCTCCCAGGACGGCGGCTTCCACCTGGACGAGGTGTCGCCGGTGCAGCAGCAGCTGACGGAGATCAACAACCGCTACTCCCTGCTGGGCGTGCGCCTGGGCGACCGTCAGAGTGAGCTGGACTCGGTGCGCGAGGAGGTGCGCAAGATCCTGGAGAACCTGCGCACGCTGTCCGTGTTCCTGGACAAGGTGCAGCGCGCCCTGCCCAAGGAGAGCGTACCCCAGACCAAGGACGAGGCCGACAAGATGACCCGCCAGATCAAGGTAAGGGTGGACGTCTGCGAGGCAACCCCTTTTGGTGAACACTCGGTTGAATTCGGATAAAGTTCGTTGAATTTTCATTTATTTTTTAGAATTTCAATTTTTTCAAAGATTTAGTGAACTCTTTGTGAATTTTCTGAATTTTTGTAAGGTTGATTTTTTTGGGAAGTTGTGATTTATAAAAAAAAAAAATCAGTTGTTTTTTGAATTTGAGTTAATTCTTCGTTAACTAATGCCGTTGGTGTTCCGGTCCGCGCAGGGAGTCCTGGAGGAGATGTACGAGAAGCAGTCCCTGCTGGACGGCACCCGGGGCTCCGTGCAGGAGCTGCTGCGCCGTAAGCCCGGTGCCCGCGGTGCCGACACGCTCCACGACGAGATGGCCGAGGTGGCGTCGCGCTGGCGCGCGCTGCACGACCTGTGCAAGGCCCGCATCAAGCTCATGGAGGACATGAAGGACTTCCACGACACGCACGACTCGCTGTCGGGCTGGCTGTCGGCCAAGGACCGCATGCTGACGGTGCTGGGCCCCATCTCGTCCGACCCCCGCATGGTGCAGAGCCAGGTGCAGCAGGTGCAGGTGCTCCGTGAGGAGTTCCGCACGCAGCAGCCGCAGCTGAACCACCTGCTGGAGGTGGGCGACGCCGTGCTCTCGCACGTGGACCGCAGCTCTGGGGACGGGCAGCGCATCGCCGGCAAGGTGGACAACATCCAGCAGCGCTGGAACGACCTACTTGGCCGCCTGGAGGAGCGCGCCGACAGCCTGGGCGCCGCCGCAGACACGAGCCGCGAGTTCGACGCGCAGCTCACGCGCCTGCGTGACGCCCTGCAGGGCATCAGCGACGCCCTCGACGACCTGCCGCTCGACAAGGACCCCGAGGAGCAGCTGCGCAAGATCGAGGTGCGTGTGGGGCTTGAAAAAGAAAAGAAAGAATTTTTTTAAATTTTATGTTTTTTATTGTGTGTGTGTGTGTGTTTTTTTTTAATAAAAAAATGTTGCCTTATCCTCTTTGCAGAACTTGGAGCGCCAGCTGGAGGGACAGCGGCCGCTGCTGGCTGACGTGGAGGCGGCGGGCGCGCAGCTCTGCGAGGTGCTGACAGACCCGGCCTCCCGCGCCGACATCCAGGCCAAGCTGGCCGCCGTCGGCCGGCAGTACAACACGCTGCAGAAGAAGCTGGACCACCGCAAGGCGGAGATCGAGGGGTCGCTGCGCGACGGCCGCCAGTTCGAGCAGTCGTGCGCGCGCACCCTGGGCTGGCTGTCGGACGAGCTGGGCAGCCTCTCGGAGCGCCTGCTGGTGTCCGCGGACCGCGACGTGCTCCAGGAACAGCTTGAGAAGCACGAGCCCATCTACAAGGCGGTGCAGAACCGCGAGCACGAGATCATCATGCTGCTGAACAAGGGCCGCGACATGCAGGCACGTGCCGGGCCCCGCGGCGACTCCAGGAACCTGGGCCGCGACCTGGACAAGATCCAGCAGGCGTGGGACAAGCTGAGGAAGGACGTGTCGGAGCGCCACACCCGGCTGCTGACGTGCATGGAGCACTGCCGCAAGTACTACCGCGCGCAGGAGCAGTTCCTGCCCTGGCTGGCGCAGGCCGAGGACAAGCTGGAGTCGCTGCAGCCCGCCAGCTTCAAGCGCAAGGACATCGAGCGGCAGCTGAAGGAGCTGGCCGCGTTCCGCAACGACGTCTGGAAGCGGTCCGGCGAGTACGAGAGCAACCGCATGCTGGGGGAGACGTTCGTGGGCGCGTGCGACATCGACAAGGAGATCGTCAAGAACGAGCTGGGCAACCTGAAGCAGCGCTGGGACCGCCTCAACAACGGGCTCATCGAGCGCACGCAGGCCCTGGAGGAGACGGCGCGGCGCCTCGGCGACTTCGGCGAGAACCTCCGTGACCTAGCCCACGCCGTACAGCGCTGCGAGGACAAGCTGGCCTCACACGACGCGCTCGGCGGCGCCGCCAGGGACCCCAAGATGCTGGAGCGCATCCGGAACCTCCGCGAGGAGGCCGGCAACCTGAAGAAGCCGCTGCAGGGCCTGCGCCAGGCCGCCGGCGACCTCGTCAAGGAGGCCAGCGAGCACGGCGTGGACGCTCACCATCTGCAAGACGAAGTGGACGGCGTCGGCGACCGCATCGACGAGCTCTGCGGCAAGCTTGACGACCGCTGCAGCCAGCTGCAGTCTGCCGCCACGGCCGTGACGCAGTTCAACGAGCAGGTCAAGGCCCTCAGCCACGACCTGTCCGCCCTGGAGAGTGAGCTGGACGGCATGAAGCCGGCCGGCAGGGAGATCAAGGTGGTGCGCGGCCAGCTGGACGAGGTGGGCCGCTTCCTGAAGAAGGTGAGCCGCGCCGGGGAGGACGTGGCGCGCGCCGTGCAGTCGGGAGAGCACCTGGTGGACTCGGGCTTCGCCCCGGACACCGCCTCGACCCGCGAGCAGGTGGAGTCCCTGCGCCGGCAGCTGGGCCGCCTGGAGGAGCGCGGCCGCAACCGCGAGGAGGACCTCGACGGCGCCCTGGGCCGCCTCGAGTCGTTCTACCAGCAGTACGCCGTGGTGATCGAGGACATCCAGCGCGCCGCCGATCAGGTGCGCAAGCTCAAGCCCATCGGCTCGGACCTGGACAGCATCAAGGCCCAGCAGGAGGAGTTCCGACACTTCCGCCGCGCCACCATCGAGCCCCTCGGCTCGCAGGTGGGCGACACGAACCGCGCCGGCCAGGGCCTGGTGCAGAGCGCCGCTGGCGGCGTGAGCACCGCGCTGCTGGAGAAGGACCTGGAGAAGCTCAACGACCGATGGAACGACCTCAAGGAGAAGATGAACGAACGGGACCGCAAGCTGGACGTGGGACTGCTGCAGTCAGGCAAGTTCCAGGAGGCCCTGGACGGGCTGTCCAAGTGGCTGAGCGAGACGGAGGAGATGGTTGCAAAGCAGAAGCCGCCTTCGGCCGACTACAAGGTGGTCAAGGCCCAGCTCCAGGAGCAGAAGTTCCTCAAGAAGATGTTGCTCGACCGACAGAACTCCATGTCGTCGCTGTTCGCCATGGGCAACGAGGTGGCCGCCAACGCGGACCCAGCTGAGCGCAAGGCCATCGAGCGCCAGCTGAAGGACCTGATGGGACGCTTCGACCGGCTGACCGAGGGCGCGCAGCAGCGCATGGAGGCCCTGGAGATGGCCATGGCCGTTGCCAAGCAGTTCCAGGACAAGCTAGTCCCCATCGTGGAGTGGCTGGACAAGACGGAGCGCAAGGTGAAGGACCTGGAGCTGGTGCCCACCGACGAGGAGAAGATCCAACAGAAGATCCGCGAGCACGACGCCCTGCACAAGGAGATCCTGCGCAAGAAGGCGGCCTTCACCGAGCTGACGGAGGTGGCGAGCACCCTCATGGAGCTGGTGGGCGAGGACGAGGCCGCGGGACTGGCTGACAAGCTGACGGAGACGACGGACCGCTACACCTCGCTGGTGGAGGCCTCCGAGGCCGTGGGCGCGCTGCTGCAGCAGTCGCGGCAGGGCCTGCGCCACCTGGTGCTGACGTACCAGGACCTGCAGGCCTGGATGGAGAAGATGGAGCAGATGCTCAACAGGCACCGCGTCCTGGCCGTGCACACCGACAAGCTCCTGCAGCAGATGGACGAGCTGGCCGACCTGACGGAGGAGATCGCCAACAAGCAGACGGCCGTGGACGGCACCGTGGACAGTGGCCTGGAGCTCATGAAGCATATCTCCAACGACGAGGCCATCCAGCTCAAGGACAAGCTGGACTCGCTGCAGCGCCGCTACAACGACCTGACATCCCGTGGCGCCGACCTGCTGAAGAACGCGCAGGAGGCGCTGCCGCTGGTGCAGCAGTTCCACAACTGCCACACCAAGCTGGTCGACTGGATGATGGGCGCAGAGGCCACTCTGCAGCAGGCGGACCCCCGCGAGGAGGACATCCACCGCCTGGAGCTGGACATCCAAGAGTTCCGGCCCGTGCTGGACTCCATCAACCTGGTGGGGCCACGTCTCTGCCAGATGTCGCCCGGTGAGGGCGCCTCCACCATCGAGGGCCTGGTGACCCGGGACAACCGCCGCTTCGATGCCATCGCGGAGCAGATTCAGCGCAAGGCGGAGCGCATCCAGCTGTCCAAGCAGCGCTCGCTGGAGGTGATCAGCGACATCGACGAGCTGCTGGACTGGTTCCGCGAGGTGGAGAACCAGATCCGGGAGGCCGAGCCGCCCAGCTCAGACCCGGACGTGATCCGCGTGCAGCTCAAGGAGCACAAGGCCCTCAACGACGACATCTCGTCCCAGAAGGGCCGCGTGCGCGACGTGCTGTCGACGGCAAAGAAGGTACTGCGCGAGTCGGCGCAGCAGGACGACACGGGCACCATCCGGGAGAAGATGGAGGACCTGCGCGAGATGATGGAGGTGGTGTCTGGGCTGAGCGCCGACCGCCTCGGCATCCTGGAGCAGGCGCTGCCGCTGGCGCAGCACTTCCTGGAGACGCACGCCACCCTGGCCAGCTGGCTGACGGACATGGAGAGGCAGGTGACCATGCTGGCCATGCCCGCGCTCAGACCCGACCTGATCGCCCAGCAGCAGGACCGCAACGAGATGTTCCTGCAGTCCCTCAACGAGCACAAGCCGCTGCTGGACAAGCTCAACAAGACGGGCGAGGCGCTCATCAGCCTGGTGAACGACGAGGAGGGCTCCAAGGTGCAGGACGTGATGGACGGCGACAACGCACGCTACAACGCGCTGCGCGTCGACCTCCGCACCCGGCAGCAGGCGCTGGAGAAGGCGCTCCAGGAGTCGAGCCAGTTCGCCGACAAGCTGGAGGGCATGCTGCGCGCGCTGACCAACACGGCGGACCAGGTCAACAACATGGAGCCCGTGTCGGCGCACCCGCCCAAGATCCGCGACCAGATCGACGACAACAACGCCATCGTGGAGGACCTGGACAAGCGGCAGGAGGCGTACGACGCCGTCAAGCGCGCTGCCACCGACGTGATCAACAAGGCCGGCAACCGGTCCGACCCCGCCGTCAGCGACATCAAGCGTAAGCTGGACCGCCTCAACAGCCTCTGGAATGACGTCCAGAGGGCGACCAGCGACCGCGGCAAGTCCCTGGACGAGGCACTGCGAGTGGCGCAGAAGTTCTGGGAGCAGCTGCACGCCGTCATGGCCACGCTGAGGGACCTCCAGGACACCCTGCAGTCACAGGAGCCGCCCGCTGTCGAGCCGTCCGTCATCCAGCAGCAGCAGAGCGCGCTGCAGGAGATCCGCCACGACATCGACCAGACCAAGCCCGAGGTGGACATGTGCCGCCAGACGGGGCAGAAGCTGATGAAGATCTGCGGCGAGCCCGACAAGCCCGAGGTGAAGAAGAACATCGAGGACCTGGACAGCGCCTGGGACAACATCACCGCCCTGTACGCGCGCCGCGAGGAGAACCTCATCGACGCCATGGAGAAGGCCATGGAGTTCCACGAGACGCTGCAGAACCTGCTTGCCTTCCTGGACAAGGCGGAGGACAAGTTCTCCCGTATGGGCGCCCTCGGCTCCGACATCGACGCCGTCAAGAGGCAGATCGGCCAGCTCAAGGACTTCAAGAACGAGGTGGACCCCCACATGGTCAAGGTGGAGGCCCTCAACAGGTGAGTCACGCTCCTGTCGCACTACATGTCCCCTTTCCTCAACTTCCATAGCTCGTCCTCATATGTAATCTGTACTAACCCTTTCCTGGAAGTTAATAGCAAACTCACTAATACATCTTCCTCTCCTCCACGACTTTCCTATTTCCATGCAAACCTCAGGAGTTTACGAAGGCAAGTTCCCATTTAATTTGATAGTGGTTCTGCCCCCAGAGTGGTAGTATGTTGTGTAGGTCTTACCTCCAGCATGATTGTAGTTCGTTTAAGTTATAGGGGTGGTTAGTCTCGCCCCATACCGAATTGCAGTTTTACTTTTGTTGCCTGTTTTATTTGGGAAGTATTTTTAATGTAGGTTTCCATCCATGTTCCTCATATAATTATTTCTGTATATATTTTTATTTTTTTTGCAAGTTTGTAATTATTATTTTTTTGACTGGTAGTTGTTGCTCCTCGTAGTGTTTGACCTCCCTCCTTCTTACAGTTTATCATTCTTCGCTTGTTTTAATTTTTTTTTTTTGTTGAATACCTGCTAAAGCAGAGCGATCCCTCGTGCATGTCTTTGAACTGTTTCTGTGGCGTTTGCAGACAAGCCCAGGAGCTTACGGAGCGCACGTCGGCCGACCAGGCAGCCGCCATCAAGGAGCCGCTGGGCGCCGTGAACAGGCGCTGGGACGATCTGCTGCGGGGGATGGTGGAGCGGCAGCGGCAGCTGGAGAACGCCCTGCTGCGGCTGGGTCAGTTCCAGCACGCCCTGTCCGAGCTGCTGGCCTGGATCGACAACACGGAGCGCACACTGGACTCGGAGCTCAAGCCCGTGCCCGGCGACCCGCAGCTCCTGGAGGTTGAACTCGCCAAACTCAAGGTGAGCGCCGGCGACGTAGCCTCTGGAGCCCCTGACGAGTCGAGGGTAGGCCACTGGCCTCGCACAGGTGCATTGCGGGTCGGCCTACCCTCAGGTTCGCAGGCGCTTGTCAGGGGCTGAGTGTGGTGGGCCCGGCCCGGCCCGTACCTTACCTGGACCTCACCCCTCACTCGCTGCCTGTTGTAGGTTCTCGTCAACGACATCCAGGCCCACCAGTCGTCCGTGGACACCCTCAACGACGCCGGCCGCCAGCTAATCGAGAGCGGCAAGGGCACCTTGGAGGCGTCAAGCACTCAGGAGAAGCTGTCGACGCTGAACCGGCGTTGGCGGGAGCTCCTACAGAAGGCCGCCGACCGCCAGACGGAGCTGGAGGACGCACTCAGGGAGGCGCAGAGGTTCCACGCCGAGATCCAGGACCTGCTGTCCTGGCTGGGAGAGGTGGACGGCATCATCGCCGCCTCCAAGCCCGTCGGTGGGCTGCCCGAGACCGCCTCGGAGCAGCTGCAGCGCTTCATGGAGGTGTACACCGAGCTGGAGGAGAACAGGCCCAAGGTGGAATCGTGCCTCGCCCAAGGCCACGAGTATCTGAAGAAGTCATCGGAGCGGCGCGCCAGCAACCTGGAGCACAACCTGCGCACGCTCAAGCAGCGCTGGGACTCGGTGACGGCACGCGCCAACGACAAGAAGATCAAGCTGGAGATCGCGCTGAAGGAGGCCACCGAGTTCCACGACGCCCTGCAGGCCTTCGTTGACTGGCTGACGAACGCGGAGAAGGTGTTGAGCAACCTTAAGCCCGTGTCCCGGGTCATGGAGACCATCCTGCAGCAGATCGAGGAGCACAAGGCGTTCCAGAAGGACGTCGGCGTGCACCGAGAGACGATGCTCAACCTGGACAAGAAGGGCACGCACCTCAAGTACTTCAGCCAGAAGCAGGACGTGATCCTCATCAAGAACCTACTCATCAGCGTGCAGCACCGGTGGGAGCGCGTCGTCTCCAAGAGCGCCGAGCGCACCCGCGCCCTGGACCACGGCTACAAGGAGGCCCGCGAGTTCCACGACTCGTGGTCCGGCCTCATGTCCTGGCTCACGGACACGGAGAAGGGGCTGGAGGAGCTGCAGGTGGAGGAGGGCGTCGGCAACGACCCCGAGCGCATCAAGCAGCGCCTCGCCAAGCACCGCGAGTTCCAGCGCGCGCTCAGCGGCAAGCAGGCCACGTACGACGCCACCATGCGGGCGGGCAAGACCCTCAAGGACCGCGCCCCCAAGACGGACGAGCCGGCGCTGCGCAACATGCTGACGCAGCTGAAGAACAAGTGGACCGCGGTGTGCGCCATGTCCGTGGAGCGGCAGCGCCGCCTGGAGGAGGCCCTGCTCTACTGCGGACAGTTCAAGGACGCCGTCCAGGCGCTCATGGACTGGTTGTACAAGGTGGAGAAGGTGCTGGCCGAGGACGGACCTGTGCACGGCGACCTGGACACGGTCATGGCCCTCGTGGAGCAGCACAAGCAGTTCGAGGAGGACCTCACCAGCCGGTCGGCGCAGATGGAGTCGGTGAAGCGCACCGGCAAGGACCTGATGGACAAGGCCACGGCGGCGGACGCCTCCGCCATCCGGACGCAGCTCAGCGAGCTCACGTCCCTCTGGGACAAGGTGAGCCGGCTGTCGGACCGCAAGACCAAGCGGCTGGAGGACGCCCTCAAGGAGGCGGAGCAGCTGCACAAGGCCGTGCACATGCTGCTGGAGTGGCTGTCGGACGCAGAGATGAAGCTGCGCTTCGCGGCCACGTTGCCGGAGGACGAGCAGGATACCCGCGCCCAGCTGGCCGAGCACGAGAAGTTCCTGAGGGAGCTCCGGGAGAAGGAGCGCGAGAAGGACTCGACCATCGCGCTGGCGCAGCGCATCCTGGCCAAGGCGCACCCGGACGGCGCCACCGTCATCAAGCACTGGATCACCATCATCCAGTCCCGCTGGGACGAGGTGTCGAGCTGGGCCAAGCAGCGCGAGACACGCCTCAACGACCACCTGCGCTCCCTCCGCGACCTGGACTCGCTGCTGGAGGAGCTGCTGTCGTGGCTCCAGGGCCTGGAGAGCAACCTGGTTTCGCTGGAGGCCGAGCCCCTGCCCGACGACCTGGGCACTCTGCGCCAGCTCATCCAGGAGCACCAGGAGTTCATGGAGAACACCGCAGTGCGCCAGGGCGAGGTGGACGCCGTCTGCAAGAGCCGGCAGGTGGCCAAGGCCCCCGTCGCCAAGGATAAGGACCGGCGGCTGTCCAAGCCCAGGACCTCGCTGTCATCGTGAGTACCACCCCGTGCACGAACTGGATAGAAATAGTTACCATCATTTCGTCGAATTTTGCTTTGAAAATTATGTGTTTGCTTCAGTAGTCATCTGTATCAGAATTTTAGACGGCTACTGTTTGAGTAGCTGTTTGTGAATGAAAGGAATTAGTTCGCATTTGTCAGTCAGACCCCTGAATGTCTGAGAGAGTTTAGAGGCCTGTGCTTTTAGAGTGTGTGTTTGTTTGTTGTCGTGGTTGCTTTTTTCTTCTCCTGAGCCTTGCTTTTGTTTTGTCCACCCCGCCCGCCCCGCTCTTGTGTGCCTGCACCTGCTCCATGCTCGCTACCCGCTCGCTCAAGCAGAAAGGACCTTGACCGTGAATCGTCCCCAGAGTACGAACCTTTGGGCCGCAAGGGCAGGTAGGTCATGCTTGTGCCAGCCTCGTTTGTCAGCCTTGAAGCTGCTTGTTTCATATTGTTAAGAACATGATGATTTGTTGATACGTTTTGTTTAGAATCAGTTCAATATCACTCATATTATTAGTAGTTGCACTTTGTATGTATGTATGTATTTTTATATTTAGCAGTTTGAAGCATGTTTTGACTTTTCCCTGTTTTTTCTTTTTTTTTCTGCTCTTCTGTGTGCTCCCTTGCATCATCGATAGTCGTGCCAGTCCTGGACGAGAGAAAACTCCAGACATTTACCCACACATTGGACCACGATTCCCACCGAAAGGAAGGTCAGACTTCATTAATTATTCATGAAGTTATTATAATCAAGAGTTATTTTCCCTCAGAAATGTCCATTGCTGCAACTTTGTTTCGGCTCATTTGTTTCGTGTGGTATAAGAGAAAGTAGGATTTAAGTTTGATATTTTGATTCTTTCCAAAGTATTCTTGTGCACGATGTATACAATTTAATTGACAATGTAGGCAATGGAATGCCGCTGTAGAGTTTTGTCTTTTACATCATTTAATTATTTATAGTCCTTGATAACATTTGAAATCATGCTCTTTCAACTTTTCTCAGTAGCATATTTTTTGACTCTGTTCTGTTCTTCCGGACACTCAGCAAAGGGGCTGAACCTCAGTTCCGCAGCCCGCGGGTGAAACTTCTTTGGGACAAGTGGCGCAACGTATGGATGCTCTCATGGGAACGCCAGCGACGCCTGCAAGAGAAGTACAACTACCTGCTTGAAATGGAACGCGTCAAGAACTTCAGCTGGGATGACTGGAGAAGGCGGGTATGTATAGCGGTTTCAAGTTGTCTTTTTTTTTTTTTTTTTTGCTGGTAGTAGCTTTTTTTTTGTTCAGTTACTCATTAACTTGTATTTCTTTCTTTTTCTAGTTCCTGAAGTTCATGAACCACAAGAAGTCTCGTCTGACAGATCTGTTCCGTAAGATGGACAAGAACAATGATGGTCTCATTCCACGTGAGGACTTTATTGACGGCATCATTAAAACCAGTACGTTTTATTTTTTTTGTATTAATTTTTGTTGTGTAAAACCTGTCCGAATCTTTTTCTTTTTAATGAAAATTTTGTTTCCACACTTCCAATTCTGCATGGCTAATGGAATTAACAATTTGTGTATTACAGAATTTGACACCAGCCGCCTTGAAATGAATGCTGTGGCAGACATGTTTGATCACAACAACGAAGGCCTCATTGACTGGAAGGAGTTCATTGCTGCACTCAGACCGGACTGGCAAGAAAAGCAACCATCCACAGAGGCTGAGAAGATTCATGATGAAGTCAAGAGGCTTGTGATGCTCTGTACCTGCCGACAAAAATTCCGTGTGTTCCAAGTTGGAGAAGGCAAATACAGAGTGAGTGTTTTACCTGTACACACAAAATATTGAGTATCGTCAGCTTTCGAGGATGTACATTAAAAATTGTGTTGCTATCATTTTATCCATTTCAGTTTGGTGACAGTCAAAAGCTTCGATTGGTGCGCATTCTCCGTTCTACAGTCATGGTCCGAGTTGGTGGTGGTTGGGTAGCTCTTGATGAATTCCTTGTCAAGAATGACCCGTGCAGAGGTAAGCTTTATTCTAGGACAGCCAGAGCCCTAATATATATTTTTCTGATACAGGAATGTCATGTTAATGTATGTGCTCTCCAATTCTGTGTCAAAAGAGTCAATATATAAACATAACTAGAATTCAAAAATTGATCTTGACATGACATCACTCCAATGTGTATTTCAGTATCTGTTTAGAGGTGTCTTTAAGGGACCATGTCTCTCACATCTTCAAAAATCCAGTTTTGCAGTTTCCTGTTGTCTGCAGAGGAATGTATTTCATGTGACATTTTTAACTTTCTAAAAAATTCCTAACTTTGTCGTATGAATTTGACTGTTACAACTTGAGGAAAATTGTATCATGAAATATGTCCCTCTTTTGTCTTAGTGTTACACTAATCAATATTTATTCCAGGTTCCTTTGTAAGTGTTTAAGTGTTTTTCTTTTCTTTTGTGCCTCTTGGGATACATTTAAAAATTTTCAGTTATGGTCTGCTGTTGGGTTTAAAAAGAAACTCTCCATTTTATTTTGTATGTGAGTGGGGTGCTCTCCCAAATTGGATCTTGCAGTTTGGTGAATGGACTTAATTTATGTTCCTTCCATTGTCATCATTAACATGTTGTTGTGTGTACTGGCAATAACCTATTCCCAGTCGCAAATTGTGTTAACACTGTGTGGAGTTTGCAATTGATAATTATTGCCAGGCTTCTAACCCCACATTGATCGTTCCATACATAACAAATGACTGACATCAGGTGATGAAACTCTTAATTTAAAACGCATTTAATCATTGATCAGGAATTGCAACTAATTTTACCACATTTGCTCTACCATCCTGTAGTTTGAGCAGTAGCCTTTGAATTTAAGTTTTTAGTGTTAGGTACAGTACTTCTGTGACAGGGCCTGCTAAAAGTAACCTCGAGATAATATTAATCTCCACTCCTGCTTTTATCGTCGTCACTATGAAGCTTTTTGTTACTTAGGTTCTCATTTTTTCCTCACCACATTGGAACATCTGTCATTGTCATCTGGTAGATATTACTTTCATTTTTCATCATCACAATCATCCTCATACACCCATGGCATTACTTGCTAACAAAAAAGAGGCAGCAACTCTCTGGAAAAGGTGTAGAAGCCATTTGGGAGGTACATCTCATTTCAGCTAGTAAGCTAACAAGGGATCTGACATTTCAAAGCAGTGGCATAGTGTTCTATGGTTTTGTTATGCGTCATAGCTTAAGCTTGAGTTCCGTCATCAACTCTGCTGATGTGTACTAACTGTGGTCTGTATTTCTTTCTCTCTCTTTTTGCTTTTAATTTTTCTTCCCTCCTACCCATCCTATCCTATTCTGCACATTTTGTTTTCTTGCATTCCCTGCTGTTTTTCTATTTTTGTTGCCGTTTGTTTTGTTGCTCAATCCATCTGAATGTGTGTGTGTGTGTGTGTGCTTGCCTACCTGTTATATCATTGAAGTTGAGTTATACTTGCCAATTCCTGATCCTAATAAACCTGAGGAACATGAACCGTGGTGCCCATTGGGCATCATTGAACGCGGTAAGCACGGAGCATTCTGGTATTGTTTGCCTTCTGATAACTTTTTACAAACTACTAAATGAAGTAGATGCACATTCTTTTTTGCTATATGAAACAAGCAAACAGACATTGACACACTTTCCATTGAAATTGAAGTCAGTGTAATAAAAGTATAGAAATGGAAAAAGAAATGCATCATACCTCTGTTTGAGTCCCATGTTGGTAATGCATGTTTTCTTGTGATAGTTTCTGTGCCTTTTCTCCTTGTTTTTCTGAGTATTTTGTTCCTTCCTCCTATCCATCATCTTTAATTCATTGCATGAATTGTTAGTTGTCATAAAGACAATGAATGGGAACATTGTCTATTCACTGATTTCAGTCTTATGCAAATTTGCTGTCTCAGTGCTTCTTATTTTAACTTTTAGCTCACTTGCTTCTTTAACTGCAGTGCTGTTCTGGTGAACCCAGTTCCACCTATGGAGAAAACCATAACTGGATGTATTCATTATAGTGTTTCAGCTATAGTTAGATTGTAGTTCTGAACTGGAGTTGCATTTTCACAAACATTTTATTATTTTGGCTTGTAGTATGATGATATGTATGACGCAAGAAAGCATTGTTTATTATGTTATTTTCTTTTCAATATTTATGTTTGCATCATGTACCCAATATGCCAAAATGGGTCTTAAAAAATATTTGTGATTAATCCAGAGTCGGATCTGCTTGACTTGCCTCGTACATCACTGTTTGCACAACATGGCTGTGTTTTGCACCAATTTCAGAAGACTGTTTGTGTTTGTTCTATAAAACTTTTCTTTGAACAAATTTTTATACAAGTTCTGTTACTTAAATGTAATATTGAATCTTCTAGCTAACTGAAATTATTTACGAGCTCAAATGGTCTTCTTGAGCTGATACTAGTGTGCTATTAGGCATTTGTTTTTATTGGCTTATTGATTGCTTGTGTACTTCGCATGAAGCACCTTACCACCTGTACTGTAAAGGAGGGGTGACAAGGCTTCATGAGCAGTAAATGAGTAAATAGTGCTGTGTGTTTTATTTTTATCTGTGAAAGATTAGCACTTTTTAAGAACGTTTGTTTGGTTTGTGCTTTTACTTATCTATTTTGTTTTGCTTTTTTCTCCCTCCTTCATTACTCTTTATCCAATCCTTTTTCCTTGATCCTTCCTCTCTTTGAACCCCACCTCCTTGTCCTTCCTCCTTTTTTATCCCATTTTCAAATCACGCTATCACAAACACATTGGACCACTGCACGGATGCTGGATAATGGGATATAGCCAAGGGACGCACCAACATCGAGCTACGAGAACAATTCATCCTGGCTGATGGTGTGTCACAAAGCATGTCCGCCTTCAAGTCTAAACACTCTTCGTCCAGCAGCCAGCGATCGCAGTCAATTTCCAGCAGCGCTGGTCCAATCACAAAGGTTGGTCCCTCTCGCCACCTTCACTATCCTGTCTTTCATCCCTTATGCTGCTTTTCACACTATATTTACACAAATTCAAAGTGCAGACTCTTGTCCAGTTTTTAATATAACACTGGAAATATTACAATTGACTTACATGATATTATACACGTGAGATGAGATATCATTTCAGCAACTTGATTTTGTGTGAATATGGTAGTATTTTTCCAATCTTCAGTAAACCTTTCTAAACAGTTTTCGAGTTATAATGCAGTAGTTTGTTCATAAATAATTAGTGATTTCCAAAATGCTAGTACCTAGCTGTAAGGTAGTTATTGCTGTCCTTTTCTATCTTCCCTCTTTCCCTAAACTGTCTCTCTTCCCTTCTAAGATTCTAATGAGCTTAGAAATATGGCTTTGGTGAAGGTATGTATTGACAATGTGCCATGCCAGGAATGCTCTCCTGGTGGCATACAATGACAAAATTGTTGGGTTTAGTTCAGATGGATACTCTTAGCACTCTACTTCTGATCCTCCATCACCTTTGTGTTTAAAATAAAATAAAAAAATAATTGAGGAACCTCAATTTTGTCATTGTTTCTCCCTCGCTTGTGCAAAGAACAGATCCGTAAGGTCTGCCTCCATGTTGCACTTTCGGAAAGGCTGCCTCCACTGGCAATTCCCTCTTTGCATTTTGATTACCAATGCAATATACTTCAGACCTGTCAGGTTAGTACTTATTCTGAGCTGATTTGCTTCAAGCACTTTGGAACGGTAGCAGCAACCAGGTTAGTAGTTATACCAATCCATTAAGGTAATGTAGAAACAACTCAGAGCTCTCAATTTCCCTCTGAGTCCCCAAAGGAAAGTTATCTTCATGAGTATTTCCTCATTTTAGAAACAGCTTCTAGTAGATATTTTTGTCAGCTGCTCAAAGAACAATCACAGTTACAATCACAATCCATCACAATCACACATCACGGAGGGTCAGCCTTCCACCAGTCTCGTACACTTCTGTAGAATAAGTGACTTTTGATTCATTCACTGTGCTCTGTTACATAGATGGCTATGCTTCTAGTACAGTAGCAGCAATGTCATCAAAGTAGATGTATGAACACATGCTTCTTATGAGACAAGGCCAGAGTTTGTTGTGACGCTGAAGGACATGGCTTTCTCGTTGGCTTTGCAAAAGCACTCCTTGAGTGATTTCCTGATCATGACTAGCATTTTTTATAAGGTGTGGTTTTTATGGGGGATGATTATATTTTGTGATATCACCATTGTTTGTTGTGTGTGGTTCATGTGTGTGGCAAATGCGGCTATCCATCTGCAAAGCAGGATTTTTTTAAAAGCTTCATGTCGTCGAATGTTTGCTCCATGTTTGTCCATTTTTAATTTATTTATCTACTCTTATATTTGTATTTTATTTTTGTTCAATTTTTTAAAATGATCTTCACCAATGCATTTATGGAGAGGTATCCCAACACCAACACTGTCCATGCGTTCCACTGACCATAAAGTGTCACCTTTTCTCCTGGTCATTCTGAGGCACAAAGGACTTGAAGAAATTGTGGGGTGTGGGCTGAGCTCCAAGTAGTGGGGTTAGCAGTAGCTTTATGTCTCGGACCCTTTTACAGCGGAGGAGCTGATAAGTCAGCTGATGCCAATATTTGAGAGTCTTCGTCAGAAAGAAGAAATACCATGCTCCTACCCGTTGGCTATGGGCACCCGCACCAGTGGGCCTACATACCATTGGATTAATAGAACTCATTGTCATGAGGCAAGTTGTGTGATAATACTCTTGGCACCAGACTTACACATGGTTCCAGAGATATTTCCCATATTTATTATTTATTTATTTATTGTCTTTTGGTTTGTTTGTTTTGTTTGAGTTTTTTTCCCTTGTTGAGTTCTTTCTGTTTTTATTTTAGTCATTACTTTCTTATCTTATCCTGCTAAAAGCATATGTCCATGTTGCTCCATGCATCATACTGTGTGTGGCATGGTTTCCTTTAATGTTCAGTTAGCTTGACTAAACCCATGATAGACCTATGAAAGCAGTCTAAAAGTCTTTTTCAAAGATGAAAAGGAAAAAGTAATGATGCCATGCAAGTGTATGAAAGAAGTAGCTAATCTGTGTGTGGAATGGAATTGACTGGTGCTTTCAGTAATAGGTGATGCCCTTCCTACCGCCTTCCTTCCTCAGACCTTATCCCGACATTGTGTTTTCTTATTCCTGATGGTGCAGTTGACACATGCTGAGATTGCGGTCTTGTTTCAAGTTCTTCAGTCTTGTACTGTATATGCACCTTTCCTATGAGCATGGTGCACCCTCCTTAGGAATGCAGCTGCCTGATGGTTTTGTAGCTGGTGGACCTTACCTTATTAAACACTGTCGTAAACTGAAACTGGTGGCAGATCTGGTTCTGAGCAAAAAAAAGAGTTTTTCTACAAACCTTGAAATATTGTCATTTTCATGGCTTTTCATAGAGAATCCCAGAAATTATTTTAAAATCTACCATAATTTTTGGAGAGGCCTGCTGTGCTATGCCACCAGTTTTAGTTGAAAGAGGGGTGAGCAAAAATAAAGAGGTGACTTGGTTTTTGTGTAGTTTGGTTTGTTTGATTGTGCTAGCAGTTTTGCCTCTTTTGACTTGATGTATGTGACTTGATCAGTTGTACTTGACCTGCCCTGTTGAGTGCATGTATTGTAAGTACCCCCTCTCCATAGCGTAAGTATAGCAAGCATCGTGCCCTGTCCTGTCCTGTCCAGTCCAGTCTGTGGTATTCTTTTCTGACCTGATTGTCTTTGCTGTTGTGTCCAGTCACGGTCATTGGCATTGAGGATGACCGCCGACAGCTGGTATTCATACAGTCAGGGGGTGAGGTGGGTCTCTTAAATAGGGTAATGTTTGCACCAGCACCTTAGTGGTGTTTGCAAGTGTAGCTTTCACTTGGGCAAAATAAAGGTATTCATGTGTTTAGAGTCACTGATTTCAAACTGGGATGAGGTTCCTATGCTTGTAGTGAGCTTCTACTAATTACAACAGAGTTCGACTAGTATAGGTTCCATATTTTCTTATAACTTGTAAGTAAAAGACAGGGCCAGTTTAAGTCAAATCTTATCCTCTAGTTTGAATAATCTACTAGAATAAACATAAATGAATATAAGTTAAATAATTGTACACACTGTTTGTTTTTTTGGTTGAATATTGTAAATTTTTATAATGAGCATATTGCACGTGTTATGAAATTGTGTTCAACCTCTTCTGGGCTGTATCATGTTCTGGTAGTTGCTGCTTCAAGGTACGTATTGTAATTCTCTTCCAAGATCACCAGATCAAGTAAGTATTTGGGTCTTGGCTGCTGAGAATGTTCTGCATTTTTCATGTGCTCACCTGTTTGGTGCTTTGCATAAAAATATTGTTTTAGAGAAGGCTATATAAGAAAAATTTAAAAAATGGATACAGTATAAATCTACACTATCCACTCAGATCTGTAGTGAAGTGGAATTCCAGTGGAAGTGGAATGTTCCAGTGAAAATTCCAATGCCTTTCTTTTGAATATGTTGTAGAAACTAAAAACAAAAGTAGAATGCATGAAAATAGGACATTAGGCTTGATGCTTTTGCTCACACATAACTGCTCATGAGAAAACCTTTTTGGCTATGCAGATTCGAGAGCGCAGTGCCAGAAGTGTGCCAATGGGCAAGACATCAACTGGACGGTCATCATTCTCTGCTACCTCCGATTCTCTGAGTGACAATGAAGGTTCATTCTCACGGGGACCCCCTACAAGAAAAGCATCGGCACCCATTAGATCTTCACTTACACCAGGTACAACAGGAATTTTGTGCAGTCCATAAGTTAAATCAAATTGAAATGTACCTCTATTTATCTTGTCTCTCTTTTTGGTTATTACAAGTGTTCTCTAACATTACAGGAGGAAGTTTACCTGGTAGCCGAAACAATAGCAGACCCCCAAGCAGACAGGGCAGCAAGCCCCCTAGCAGACACGGATCAAATCTCTCATTGGACAGTACTGGTATGAATCTAACAGAATTTTGTTATTACCCAAAAATTTCATGTAGTATGAATGTACTAATTTTATTGATTTTGTAGATGAGGGCACACCTAGCCGTATCCCAACAAGACGGTTCACCTCAACACCATCTTCAGCTCAACGAAAGTTGACTGCTCCTGTGAATGGCAGTGCGACTAGACCGAGAACTCCAACATCTGGTCTCACAAGTCCTGCAAGTGGCTCGGTGTCCAGGTAGGAACCTTGCTGACATAACATTTGTGTTTGCAGCATTAATTGTAATCAATAGCTTATTTACTTAATAATGGCTCAATTGTGTCTAATTTGAAATGAAACATTAACGAAGCAACTCCTCATGAAACAGGACAATCCTAAGATTTTCATTCAATTCAGTTTTATGTTTCTTAGAAATTAAATTACTTCTTGATAATTTGCTAAGAACAAAAAGCAACAATAATCAAGCATAACTAACTGTTTGGCAATACTAAATCAAATACTTACTTTTGAACCACTTTAATTTTAACCTCATATTAATTTGCAAACTTATTTTTTAAACCAAGTAACTACGCTTCTAAACAATGTCTGTAACATCATCTGCAGGTTAGGGACAATACACCGTGCTTCAAGCATACCCACTCTCACGGGTGTAGGATCAAGGTATGAACATCGATTGTTTCTCACAATATTAACATTAACATATTATAAAGAGATATTGAGTTTGAGACAAGGGTGACAGTGCAACAATACTCATAAAATGACACTGGAGTTTGGTTTGCACATTCAAATTTCATGTCTCTAACTTGATGATGCTGTTCTTTACCTATCTCTCTTATTTCTTGACGCATGTTGCATTGACTTGGGTCTCTGGTGTTTGTCACAAATTCAGCAATTCGAGGATACCAATCTATGTTGGAGCATCGTTAGACACACAAGATGAACGACTTCCAGCTTCATTTTTCTCTTGTCCAACTTCAGGGTAAAGGAAATACACTGCTTGTTGAGTTCTTTAGCTGCTTTTGTTTTTCCATGTGTTTTGTCGTTCCCTGGTGGTATACGTGTTCGGGTTTCAGAATTTTTGTCATTTTATCCCTGTCGGTTATGTCTGATTTTCTCAGATGTCAGTCATGGTACATATCAGAACATAGCATGTTTCTGGGAGTATATTGCTGCTAAGAATTACGGTTCTCATGGAACCTGCTGAAACTTAACTTCCTTTCTTCTGCATGCTTCTATACTATGATCTCCATATGAACTTGATGTAGTTGAATGATCACATTGTTTTGCAAATTATTGTGTGAGCTTGTGACCTGTGGTGATTGGGCTTGTTCTATACGCATGCAGCAGGAGCTCTGGTCGAAGTTCAGTGCGAACAAACTCGTCTTCTAACATCCCTGTGCTTGTAAAGGCATATTACTATTACAGGTAAAGGGTTTCACAAAATTTTCTAAGTATCCATTTGAAGAAACTTTCTTTTCCTCTTTTAGAACTCTGTCTCTTTTTCTTTTAAATACCTACTTTATTTTTCATTTGTAGTTCTATTTATACAAGGTTGTGGAAAGTTATGGATGCAGGGGGAAAGCTCAGTTCTAATGCCTTGATGTCCTTATTTTATGTTGCCACCTCCTTATCCTTATGACATGCAGAAAGATGCCATTGTGTCAGCTCTGCTTGAGAGTGGTTTCCCCTGGCTTTTGCCTGTTTGTGTTGATTTTTTTGTGCCCTGCTTAGAATGATTTCATGCCGTAGATCTGGAAATAATATAATTGTCATTTTCAGGGCTAGGACTCCATCTGGCTCGAGCACTCCAGCCCCACCTGGTTTGGGGACGAAGTTGACTCGTAGGACATCGGGTGCTTCAGACACTTCGACTGGCGCATCACGAAAAGAGAAAACACCACAAGCCCCCTTCCGCCTGTGATTGAGATGGCCCATCCTGAAAGGAAGGCCTTGCTCAAATGAGATGTGTGATGGCAACTAGAGAGACTGAATGAAAAGTTGCCCACACTAATAAGAGTTTTTTTTTGTGTTTTTTTTTTTTTTTTGGTAAATCATACTTAAGATTTTATAAGAATGATTCAATTAGAACCTGGTAGATTTCTTACCAAATGTAGAATCATTTCTTCCTTAAGTATATGAAGGTAACCAACCCCTTGGTAATCAACCATTCTTTCCATGAACGTTTTGTATTAATTTTTTTTATTACGGTAAAAATGCTGATTTTTTTTGTTTTTGTTTATCTTTATTATGTCATGAAGGGACCATGATTAATTACTTAAACAGTATTTGGCTGTAACGACGGCTGTGTTGCTCGTTTGTTTTTGCTGTCATCACCAAACTATGTCTTGCTTTTGTATGTCTTTTTTCCGTGTCTGTGTCTTTTTCTTCAAATTTTATTGTAAAAAGTATTCTGTGGAAACACAACTGTGATCATGTTCTCAATTGTTTCCTTCTCAGCTTTCATGAGAAATCAATTGTGCTTGAATATTCTTTACTTGGTATGTTCTTTTTTTTTTTTCTTATTTTCTTATGAAAACATGCATGAACTTGGTGCTCCTAGTAAGCAGCAGCTGTCTTGAATTGAAGCTGTTCTTAAAATTGTCAATACTGATTGTTTTGCACTTAGCTACCATATTTATTTATAAGAGGAGGATATAAAATAAATGTTAATGAAATTAACTGATCCCCATAACTGGAGTAACAAGAGCTGTGCTCTGCTAGTGACTTGTGAGAGGTTGGGACTAATTTCTTTTTTAGTAACCACTCTCCTCTTGGAGAAGTTTCAAATGTTCTCACAACTGCCTCTTCAGCTTGAAGACTTTAGTGAGTTATTGGTGCCATCCTTTGTAATGGATGTTTGAGACGACCGAAAGCTTTGAATTAAGGAAGGAGGGGGCGAATGCTCCTCACATTTGGTCCCCTCCCAATAACTAAAGTGTTATTCAATGTGGTTGCTAGCTTTAAGATGTTGTGGTGTTTTTATACATCAATGTCTCATTTTATTAGTCACATTCTTAAATTATCTGAATACTCCTACTTAAATTATTTGATTGTTTTTGTTATTAACATTGTATTAATATTTCTTAAATCAAACAAGAACTGAGTCAATTGATTGATAGGCCATATTGTAAATACCTTATATTTTTTCCTCATGTTGGAGGAAATGGAAACGTCCAGTGAAAGAAGTAAGATTTATTTTCTGTACAAAAAGTAAGTAATAGTTCGCTGTTGTAGAAATCGATTTCTAGGTACCTCAGTGCTGTCCACATTATTGTGCGCACATAGTTGCATTGTAAAATTTGCTTCCTTCTTTTCTTTTTATAATTTTGATGTTTTTGTACAGTATTGTGTTATGAACATATGATCATTGGTTTATAAGAAAGCAAATCTTGCCTGCATATGGTTTGCAACTGCGTTACATAAGGGTCATATTTTTGCCAGTCAGTCATTGTACATTGTATTCAAGTAATTTTGTATGAATTTAGAGTTTATGGAACACAAACAGCATGTATGATTTTATGAAAATGTTTAAAAGCATGCTCACATTTATTGTAATTAATAATGGCAAAGAAACTACCTGTAATTTAATTGTGTTGTGTAAGTCTATTTAACAAATTGCTTATTAAAAACATCTCACCATTTAACCTTTTTCTTCATTACCTGAACACCCCATCATTCATTCAAAACAAAAACAAAAATGAAGCAAGAGACTAGATTGAAAAAAGGAAGTCTAAAAACTAATCAAAGAAATGGGAGCAAATGAATCGGGTCCAACCCAGAGACAACCATTCAAATTTCGCGGCACTGACAGGCTGCCAACTGTCAGTCCACCGCACGCCCGCATTTCTTCTAAATAGTCATTACACTCAACACAGATGACTGGGTTTAGACAACGCAACACATACCCGCGAAGACTACGCAATTCGAAGGCTGTGCTGTCCACTCTATCGCCCCGTAAAAATACAAGTGAAACGCACGGCACGTTCGCTGCAATGCCAAATGCGCCGAATTTGAACTGCAGGGGGCACCACAAGAGAACGCGGCGAATCTGCCTGAACCTCAAACGAGGGGAGTACGCAACCGGCTCAAAGAAGTGTTGTTGGAGTCCACGGAATTTCTATTTACTGTCGTACTCGCTGTCGCTACTATTGTGCCAACTGCGCTAGTGGTAAGTGAAGAAGGTGGGACCGTACCGTATTCCGGTATTCCCCGCCCGACTCTGCTGGCGACGACGGCACGGCGGCCGGCGCCAGTTGCGATTCCAAACTTTAGTGAAACACAGATTTCAAATTGGCGTCATAACGTGAGTGGTGTCCATTACGGCTGGTTACCGGCGATGCGGTTCGTCCTGTTCGCGGGGTAATCGGGGGTGTTATCAACAAAGTCGACACTTCGTCAGGTTAGGGTTGATTCGCTGGATTGTCGAGTGTCGATTCCACCGTCGGTGGGAGGCCGAGGCCCAGAGGTAGGCGTTTGCTGTTTGGGCAACACAGGTGAGTGTAAAGGGGTGGGCCTGGATTGTTCAAGTCGTCAGTCATGGAGCCGGGCTAGAAATGTCTCGCCGGTGTGTAGCGTTTGTCTCAAGTGAGTCACCAGTGTTCTAACCGTGTCAGTGACGGCCAAACACTAAACATTGTCTGTTATTGTTCTGCGTGCGTCGGGAAGGAGGGGGCGGAGGGGGGCGTTTGGCGATCTCCGACTCCTTTCGGGATCAAATCCATCAAATCTCACGACA
Source organism: Odontothrips loti (assembly GCA_038380765.1). Lineage (NCBI taxonomy): Eukaryota > Metazoa > Arthropoda > Insecta > Thysanoptera > Thripidae > Odontothrips > Odontothrips loti. Next base: position 11,841,674 of record CM076256.1, read on the forward strand.
GCAACAGGTGGCTGTGGTTATGGCCGTGGTTGGGTTTGTTTTGGCCGTGTTTCAGCTCACGCGACATCTTTTGAAAATGTCAGTTGCCTATTTCAAAGATTTGGTCGGTAGTTAGCTGCGACCGTGCCGTCCTCACACACAGAGTCCTCACAGCATCATGGTGGTGCAGGCGCAGGCAGGCCGCGGACGCAGGTCCTGGACACACTGACGGCGACCCCCCACAGAGGGTCCTGGACAGGCGCCGACGACGTCGTCGTCCCCCCCAAGAAAGCCCACGCTCCCTGGATGACGCAGTCACGGCACGGCAAGAAGGCCAAGAAGGCCAAGAGCGGGAGGAAGCCTCAGCAGCACAAGCAGCAGGGGAGCGGCCACGGCCACGGCCACCATGAGGACAAGCAGGAGCAGGTGAGCGGATCTCGTGCTCTGGATCCTGTGCTTGGCGCCAACCTCATATGCGGCTGTTCTGACAGGAGGCCCCCGCGGGCCGGGAGCTGCCGCTGCCCCCCTGGCCCCACAAGCCCGGGGTGGCCCCGCTGCGACCCTTCGTCCCCAGCGCCGCCCGCGACCTGGTGCACAAGCGGCCGGACTTCGTGAGCCGCGGGGCGCAGGGCCGGTGCCGGGGCGTGTGCAGCGACCTGGTGGAGCCGCTGCGACACCTGCAGTGCCCCTTCCTGTGGCCGCCGCCGCCGGCCGCCACCCTGGCGCGGACCAAGGCCGAGCCCAAGGCCGAGCTGTACACCAGGCTGGACAGCGCCCCGCACCGGCCCACGCTGTGGCACGTCGCCGTCGAGTACATCCGGATAGCGTACGAGTTCGCACGCCTCCGCGTCCTGTGGAAGAGCCGCGAGCTGCTGGAGGAGGTGTACGCCATCCTGGTGGCGGACAAGGACGGGGACCTCAACGCCGACGTCGACATGAACGCCAATACCGTGGACCCCGGTGAGTATGAGCGCCCGCACACGCTGGCGACAAACTGCGGCTAAAGTTGGGGGGAGAAAAAATGTCGCGTCGGACTAATTTTGGAAAACATGGCGACGATGAAGGTGTCGTTGACCACGACCACGAGGCGTTCCTGCTGCGGAGGTACCGCACCGGCCTCAAGCACGTCCTCGACGCCTGCTGGCTGATCGTGCGCGACGACTCGGACATGCGGCGGGGGCTGGCGCTGCCCGACGGCACGCCGCTGACACACGTCGTGCTGTACGAGGAGCTGGACGCCAACCAGCGCGCGTCCATCTGGGCCATGAGGTCCTTGATGGCGCAGGGTGAGTGGCGCGACAGTCGAGGGGAAAAGTTAAGTGTTCAGTGAGGAACGGAGTTGTCTGTCCAGGGGACATCGCGGCCGCCAAGAAGGCCGTGGAGCTGGATCCTGACGAGGGCCAGTGGCTCTACGTCCTGGGCCTGAGCATGCGCTCGGCGCGCGCCCGCAAGGACGACGTGAGGCTGGACAAGCTCAAGCCCTCCTACACCCCGCACGAGCGCACCGTGTTCCTCAAGGTGAGTACCGGGTTCGAGTACCGGTGTGGCAGTGATGGCATACCCCCAGGGAGGAGGTGCCCCCCGGTACACCATCCCTAGGGGCCATGTACCCCCCCACCAACCGACTCGGGGGTACACCATCCCTAGGGGCCATGTACCCCCCGGGGGGTACACTATCCCTAGGGGCCGTGTACCCCCCCACCAACCGACTCGGGAGTACACCATCCCTAGGGGCCATGTACCCCCCGGGGGGTACACCATCCCTAGGGGCCATGTACCCCCCCCACCAACCGACTCGGGGGTACACCATCCCTAGGGGCCATGTACCCCCCGGGGGTACACTATCCCTAGGGGCCGTGTACCCCCCACCAACCGACCGGGGGGTACACTATTCCTAGGGGCCGTGTACCTAGAGTTAGTGTACCCCCAGGGGGAGGGAGTGGGAGAGAGTACACGGCCCCTAGGGATAGCGTACCCCCTCCACCGGGGGGGGGGGGGGGGAAGGGGTACACGTCGCCTAGAGATGGTGTGTACCCCCCGGGGGGTACATGGCCCCTAGGGATGGTGTACCCCCGAGTCGGTTGGTGGGGGTTACACGGCCCCTAGGGATAGTGTACCCCCCGGTCGGTTGGTGGGGTGGTACACGGCCCCTAGGGATAGTGTACCCCCCGGGGGGTACACGGCCCCTAGGGATGGTGTACTCCCGAGTCGGTTGGTGGGGGGTACATGGCCCCTAGGGATGGTGTACCGGGGGTACAGTTTCAGGGGGGGGGGGGGGGGTAAGTGGTCCCTTTTACACCGGCTGGCGGCGGTGGCAAGGGGGGCGTGCCTGATTTTCATCGCCACCTCGTCCGCTTGCAGGCGTACGGCAGGCGGCCCAACCCCCAGACCATCATGAGGCTGGCCCGGTGCTACGTTGACGGCAAGGAGCCGGACCAGAAGCGCTGTGCCGAGCTGGTCAGGTGAGCACGGTGCCCGGTGTGACGACGGTGGCCTGGTTGATGTGGGTCAGCGCACTAACCGATACTTGACGCACAGGCAAGCCCTGGAGCGGTTCCCTCGGTCGGCGTACGTGTCGCTCCAGAGCGGGCACATCCTGGAGGGTCTCTTTAAGAGTCGGGGCGACGCCCGGGACGGCCGCCGCGCCCAGATCTGCTACAAGCAGGCCCTGCACCTGGGGCCCGAGTGGCTGCGCGCCTGCCTGGAGTACGGCAAGTTCTGCCTCCGCGAGGGCTGGGTTCTCGAGGGCTTCGCCTACTACAACATGGCCAGCAAGTTCTTCCCTGACGCCGCCGCCCTCCACTTGTTCTTCTAGTGTGTGTTTTGCTGACCTGACCTGGTCATTACTCCGTGCTTTTGTGAACGCCGTGTTACCTGTATTCAAGTTGGAGGACTAGGAGCTCTCTCTCCCGGGTATATATTTAGTTTATAGTTATCACAATATCTATTGTGTAGTTTAAACATTGACGTACGTTTAGTTTCCTTTCCTTCCCTTTGCTTTTATCCTTAAGTCAAAGAAGACTGATTTCTGACTGTAGTAGATGTTGATTTTAGGTGTGATAACGTCTGACAGTTAATTTTAAGCATAGATGTGTGTGTGTGTGCGTGTTGATGGGAACGTGTTTTACTTAAAGGGAGCAGTACTACTAAGTTTGTGTTGTACTTGATTTAGTTATATGTGCCACTACTGTATGGTGACGACAGCTCCCTGACACATGACTTCTTTCATTGTAATAATGTTTCTGCTTTGCTGTGCCCCTTTCGCCGTGCGATGCCTTTTCTGTGACAAAGAGCGAATAAAAGAGACAAGGGCTCGTGTTCATTTGTTTTTTATTGTCCCGTCCCGTGGAGCGCCCGGAAGGTAGGCACCCCTTCCGACATACAGGCGTGGTGTGCTGTATCCTGCCGCCTGCCGCTCACTCCGTCCCCCCTCCCCCTCCTCCCTCGTGCCTCCTGCGTTGAGGAGGCGGTGGGGGGGGGGGGGGGAGCCCGTGCCCGCCACGCTTGCCCGTCCCGTCCCGTCCGTCTCGGTTTCGGTCGGCTCGGCTCGGGCTCGGCTCGTCAGTTGAGTTTCCGTGGCTCTCGGCAACAGGCCACGGAGTGTACGGTCCGTGCCGCTCCGCCCGGCGTACTCTGCACGCCACAGCGTGAACGTAGTGTGTGTGCATCAACAACTCTTTTTGTTGTTGTTTGTGAGTGTAAATAAGTGAACTCGTTCGCGAGTGACTCGACGGCGGCTGAGTGACCCGTGTGTGTGTGTGTGTGGGTGTGTGTGAGGGGGCGTGTGCCGCCTCAGTGGCCGCGGCTGTTGTGCAGCGGCTGGCACTACTTGTTGCGGAGGGCAGTGGCGGTGCCGTTGCTTTGCGCATGGCTCCAGAGGGAGACGGGGAGGGGGAGAGAGGATAATAATAAAATAAAAGCCGCCATGACGGGGCGGTCGTGAACTTGGAGGAGGAGGAGAAGAAACGGCCGTGTGTGGATACAGCACGTCTCAACAGTGGATACCGCCGCCGAGTGGATTACTTTGATTACTCCGTGACCTACCTGACGCCACCCTGTTTTGCGTGCCCAAACAGCGTGGGCCGGCGATACCCCGCGACGATGTAAGTACCACTACCCCATGTTACAGGATTGTCGCGGGTTCAAATACTGGCGCCTCCGGTGGGGTCGGAGAGGAGAGTGGGGGACTGTCGCGTGCACGCCACTGACAAGACGTCCTGGTTTACTACCTACTTGGAAGTTGAGTGTCTTGCGTGATTGACTAACGCTGCAGCTGAAGGAGTGGGTGTGCCGTGCTTATTGCCTGACCCTGTTTTGAAGGGGGGACCCCCCCCCCCCCCCCTTGGATACGCCCCTGCCGCAGCCCGCAGGCGCCTCCGCCTCCAGCGACGGAAGACAGACTATTTGATCACTTTGCCTGTCTCAGATCGCTGTTGGCACTCGGCCCGCGCAGTTCGTGCCGCCAGGACCATCTTGGAAATTGCGTTCATTCATCTTGGTGCCCCCCTCATCCACCACCGCCGCTCCTGAAATTATAGGGACAGACAATTATGCAAAGGCACTGCCCTCTCATTTTCTTTAGTTGTGGCTCTATATAAAAAGAAGAAGGAGAGGAAGATCAGAGGGAGAGAGAGAGAGGCCGCATTCCACACGTCGCTTGTCTTATTTATCGTATAGTGAGCGTCCGCTGCGCCGCATTTCCTGAATGCTTCTGTCCGTATCGGCGGCACCTAATCGGGGGATAGGATGTGATGGGATCGCTGGGGCCGAGACCACGATCCCGTCTTGGTTGGAGGAGGTGCCGTGGAGTGGCCGAGGCTGCCGAAGCCGTGTTGGTGCATCTTTTCGGGGTGCAGCGCGGCTGAGGTGGGGCGTTACCGGGGCCCCGGCTGGGGCAGCGCACTGATAAGCTATCGGTAGGCAAGGGCTGTGCTGGCTGTGCTGTGCTGTGCCGGCACTGGCTGCTGCGTTGGGTCGGCCAGGCCGCGCTATCGCTGGAGTTGGCTTACGTTACCTCTCCGCCCGCCCCGGCTCGGCCCCTGGCGCTGGTGGGGGCGCCGCCAGTCCCCAGGTCCGGTCCGGCCCCAGAGGAGCCCATCAAGGACACGCTCCCGTCATGTCAGCCGGCGAGCGCGCAGCGGACGGGACAGGCCGACGAGAAGGATCAGTTTTCACCCCGATTTCAGGGTGCCGACGGCGACCTCGGCCTGCTTCCGCAAAAGGACACGGCGAAAAAATGTGTGGAAGAAAATAAAAATAATCTGAACTTGCGTCGCCGCTGGTGCTTCCGGAAGAAAGTGAGAGGAAAGGGTGGCGCGGAGGAGTGTCATCGTGGTCCCCTATCAGGATAACGCCCATCGACGGGGCAGCGGGGGCTCGCAACGCCCAGTCACTGATAACAGCGACCCTTTATTGTTTTAGAGGAAACAGAAGGGGCCCAGTCTGGCGGTCGGTCTAGCCTGGTCTAGCCGGTCCGAGTGATTTTTAATTGTTTTTTGTGCCCCGCCGTCTCCGCTCGGCTCTATCGTCCGTGATCTAGGCAGTAATGTATGAAATACCCGAGTCGTCTGGGCCTGGAAGGGTGGAGGCGGGGCCCGGGGGCCTGGCCGAAGCCAGGTAACTGTGCGGGGGCCCCCGCTGTAGTTACCTGTGGCTGTGGTTAGGAGGAGCGGCAGCAGGAATAAAATGGGCCTCGGTCACTACGCCGTGCTGCGCCGCGCCACTCCTGTAGTACCGCAGCTGACGTTGTGGCTGACGCCATCGCATCATCACGGCTCCGGCTGCGGCTCAACAGGTAGTCGCTCTCCCTTCTCCGCCGTGCTGCCCTGGCTGCCCTGCCCTTTCCCTTGTCGGTCGAAGAACGTTGCGTTGCGCGCCGCCGCCCTGCCCGGCCCTTCCCCCGCCCCGCCGTGAAGCAAAAGGGCGGCGTCAGGGTGCGTCCGTAAGCCACGACAGGGAGGGTAGGCAGCCCGCGCGGCACGGCATTGTCTTGGCTTCCCGCGGCCCTCTCGCTCGCACCCATTCTTCTCCCGACTCGGACGCGGACGTGTGCGACAAGGACGGGGGACTCTGTGATGTGTGACGCCGGGCCGGCGGCCCTGATGTGCCACCTGTGCGCGCTGCGGAGCTGCGGCCCGTGAGAATCCAACCACCACCGCTACCGCAGCGGCGGAGGCCGGAGGAAGGGAAATGCGTGTCCAGGTGCAACAGGATGTCGTCGTCCTGATTGAAATCTGCCGCGCCGTCCCGGACGTCCCCGCCATGACTAAGGGCTGGGGGCCGGGGACAGGTCCCAGGCTACTCCAGGACTAATGATACTCCTGGTCATAGGATACTCTAGGTTATAGGATACTCCAAGACTTATGGCACTCCAGGACTTACTCCAGGTCATAGGATACTCCAGGATCTACGAGACTCCAGACCCTAAGAGGCTGAAGACCCTAGGATACTCCAGGACCAACTCCAGACCCTAGGATTTTCCAGGCCCCAGGTCTACCCCGAACGCCTGGACACCTCCGGAATGGCCTACTCCATGTCATCCTCCAGACCACATTCCTGGAGTCCGCGGGCCCTACCGCCCCGCCCTGCCCCGCCCTGGTTCCGAGGTGCCGATCCCGGTGCTGGGCCCGGCAGCCGACAGCCCTTCCCGGCCCGCTGCCCGCGGCCATGGCGGCGGCACCGCGGCCAGCGCACGGCTGACGGCCCTGTATAAAGTCTATGTATTATGTATGGCGGATGCGTGGCACCGTAGCCCAACCAGGCCGGGACGTCGTAGGGGCTCGGCCGCAAACCACGCAGCGCCATCTGCGCGGCGGAATAACGCACTGCAGACCCTAGTCAGGCGCTCGCCCCGTGGCGCCAGGGCATTTCAAACACACGACAGGTCACTTGAGCCCTTGTTGTTGATGGGCACCGCCTAAGTTGGGGTTGGCCGCGGCCCCTCAGAGGGTGACTTCTGGACGGCCCCTCACGTTGGGGGTGTGGCATGGCATGGCATCGCGATAAGACCCAGCGGGAACTGGCCTAGAGAGTGATTTCAGTGTTTAATTGGCCGCTGAGAAGAGATTCTGCTCGCGCGCGCGCGTGTGTGTGTGTGTGTGTGTGTGTGTGTGTGTGTGTGTGTGTGTGTGCTGGGCTGGGCTGGGCTGGGCTGGGCTGGGCTGGGCTGGGCTGGACGTGACGAAACTAAAACCACGTAAACTGGACGGACGTGGCTCATTCCAAGAGCGGCGGCCGCACGGTCCCGGCGTCCTCCTCTACAGCGAGGAGTAATCGCAGGCGGCATCTCTACGCCGCCGGCTCACCACCACCGCTCCCTTTCGCCCTTCCTTCACCTCCTCCAAGACCCCCGGGACCTCTGGGACGTGCCCGCGCCGTCCGGACGGGTCAGGGCCGCCGGGCGACGCCGACGTACCCGCCGGGGCGGAGCTAGGCGGTGCGGCGGTGCGGCGGTGCATGCGGTCAGACCAGGGTGTCACGTTGCACTGATAGCGAGGCCAAGCCGGCCGGACATGAGGACGACGAGGATGTGGTCGCGGGGGGACAGCCCCGGGGCAGCCCCGGGCAGAGAACACATGGCCGCACCAGCACCCTGCCCTGCTGCACCGAGAAGGGAGCACACAGCGCCCAATAGAGTACTCCGGAGAAGCCCGAATCGGAAGTGACAAGTAACGTAAACGTAGAAGAGGAATCGTGGAAAAAATGGATATAAGAAATCGTGTGATTTTTGAAGGGTAGTGTGTTTCCGAATAATCGATTTCTCATACTTCCCCTGCATTGTTCTTCTTCCTTACGACTTCTCACTCCCCCAATGGGGTCACATGGCCGTTTTTGATACAGAAGATGAGTAAGGTGGGGTTGGCTGTATCGCCCAGAACCGGGCGATGAGTGTCTCATTCTGTGTGCGGGGAAGCCGGGGGCAGCGCCGGGGGCAGCGCCGGGGGCAGCGCCGGGGGCGTGTCCAGCCTGTCCCGCCCCGCCGGGCCTCCGCCAGGGCTGCCCAGTCAGGGAAGAGAAGAGAAGGGATTCATTTTCACCGAGCAGGAAAGTCCATTGACGACATGAACTACAGGGTGCTGCTGCTGCGGCCACGACAGCTTGTGGACCACCCTGTGCCACTACAGGGACTAACTAACTAGGCCACCGATAACAACAACGGCACAGTGTATCTGGACGGCGGCGCGCGTTAACCCCCTCCGCCCCCTCTCCCTGCTTCCGCCCCCGCCGCCCCCGTGCTGCAGCCGGGGGGCGTACAGCTCTGGCGTGTCAGGGCAGCAGTACCGAGACTCCCGCGAGGTTACGGCGTTCTGTCCAGGACCACGGCGACGACGTGCTGGTCGGAGGTCCAGGAACTCGGGTCTCAAATTTCGCGCGCTCCGGAAGTGAGGGTCCTCGGGTCTTGACGCCCCCAGCATCCGTATTTGGTTTTATTAGCGTTTCCAAGTCGGGGGCCACTGGGATTGGAGTGGGCTCGGCTCTCGGCGCGAGACGTCGGGGACTGGAGGGATTCGGGTTCAGTTCCGAGGACGTGGTGACGAAGACGACGCTTCTGCGGCGAAAACGATGAAGATGACGTCGCCGAAAATGGTCGTCCGCGGTGGTTCTGCTTCTGCCGCTGCTGCTACTGCAGCTGCTGCACTCGGACAGGAAACCTGTCCACATGTTACGTAACGCTCCCCGGCGATGGAGGCTCCTTGTCACTCGGACCTCTCAAGGCCTTGACGTCTCAGTCTGCGTGACGCGAAATACGAACCGCGCGCAGCGATGTAGTAGTGTGATGCCGCTCGTGTTTTGAGTTTTTTATTTGAACGCTCCTCTTCCCCCTCCTCCCGAGTGGTGCGGTATAGTGCGGTTGCTGCTGGCTGGTGTCTTACAAACCGCCGCGCCACGCCACGCCCGACGGAAATTGAAATGATTATACTGGCCGAGTAAAAAGACCAAAAGAGGAATGAGGCGAGAGAGTGATAGAGAAGGGGAGAGAGAGAGAGAGAGAGGATCTGAAAAATGCCTTCCCTAACTCTGTGTCCGAGAGCCATGACAGCCCGTGTGTGATTTCTGGCGAAAAGGCCGCAGGTGTGGTTAGCAGTGTACCCGCGCTACTCCGATGCTGTGAGCTCATGAGACGCATGAGCCGCCATGGACTGGTGCTGCCGGCTGCCGCGGGCGGTGGTGCTACGGTCGGGCCGGGCGAGTTGAGTTGGCACGGGAATGGGCTGGTATGGCCACTTGCCGGACACGACCCGTCCGGTCCGGGCTCGGGGTATCCATCCGACGAGGAATTTGCGTGGGCCACACGACGTGGTCAAAGGAGGAGGGGAGGGGGGAGGGGCGTCCGCGACCGGCAGCCTCGGGGGCCGCGGGGGCCGCGGGGGCCTCGGGGGCCGAGCCGCTTACCGCCGGCCGCCACACCACCTCGGATCACTTGGTCCTGTGTCAAAGGGTCGGGAGCGGAGCGCCCAAGAGCAAGTGGAGGCCGTTGGAGTCCGCTGGAGTAAGCCGCTGAAGTTAGACCACTGCTACAGCAGTCCGTTGAAGTCTGGGCTGATGTTTATAATGATGATGATTGGACGATAGTACGAAAACGGTGACCGTGTGCATGATCTGCGTAGCGCCATGAGCATCACCATTATCGTCATTAAAATACACACACACACACACACACACACACATTAGGTGTACGTTTCTGCGACGCCAGCTTCTGCACTGGGCGATGCGTAGCGTGGACACGTGATGGAGAGAGAGAGAGATGGGTAGAGGGAGAGAGAGAGAGACGCTCTGCATTCCTGCAGACACCGCAGCGGCGGCAGCATCATGGAGCGGTAGTGGTGGTGGTGGTTGTAGTGGTATCGCCGGCCGTCCCGCCAGAGCCGAGCGGAGCGGACCGGAGCCGGGTTCCAGCCGAGTTCAGCCGGGCCGGGCCGAGCCGAGCCGGAGCCGAAGGGTCCTCCCCTCCCAGCGGCGGCAGGTGGTGTGGTGTCTGAGGATGCAGGCTGCCGGCCACTCTTCACTAGGCATTGTAGAAAAACGGAGGGGAATTCTTATCGGCCGGGTGCGAAACCACAGCGACCCAGCGAACGTCTGGGGGAGGACACTAGACACCGTCGGGGACCTCCGGGGACCTCCGGAGACCTCCGGGCCGAGCCGGCGGCAGCGGGGCTTACGGAGGTCACCGACGGAGGCCCACGACGGAGGCGGTATTGATGAATGAGGTACCGGCCTGTGGTACCCGCCGGCTAACCCGGAGGACCCGGAGGACCCGGAGGACCCGGAGGACCCGGGGAGGGGGAGAGTCTCTGGTTGGCGGCGGGAACTGGAGTGAGCTGAGCTGAGCTGCCGGAGCCCCACTGTGTCGTCACGGGCAGGCAGGCACCGGAGGGCACCGGAGGGCACCGGAGGGCACCGGCGGCTGCGGGCAAACCGGTTGGTTCGGTGTGGTTCGGTGCCCGAGCCGACCGGCGGCGTGTGGCGGGTACCCGTACCTGCAGGGCCCGGACCTGCTCCGTCTGCTGTCCGCCAAGGGCAAGGTCTGGTTCGAGTTGCACACGCCGCACAGGTGGTGGTGGTGGTGGTGGTGGTGGTGGTGGTGGTGGTGGTGGTGGTGGTGGGTGGTGGTGGTGGTGGTGGTGGTGGTGGTGGTGGTGGTGGTGGTGGTGGTGGTGGTGCTGCTGCTGCTGCTGCTGCTGCTGCTGCACGTCCAGTCAGGAAACAAGGAAGAGAGAGAGAGAGAGAGAGAGAGGGAGGAGAGAGGGAGAGAGAGGAGAGGAGAGAGGGAGAGAGAGGGGAGAGAGAGGGAGAGAGAGGGGAGGAGAGAGGAGAGAGAGGGGAGGGAGAGAGAGAGAGAGAGAGAGGGAGAGAGAGAGAGAGAGAGAGAGAGAGAGAGAGAGAGAGGGAGAGAGAGAGAGAGAGAGAGAGAGAGAGAGAGAGAGAGAGAGAGAGAGAGAGAGGAGAGAGAGAGAGAGAGAGAGAGAGAGAGAGAGAGAGAGAGAGAGAGAGAGAGAGAGAGAGAGAGAGAGAGAGAGAGAGAGAGAGAGAGAGAGAGAGAGAGAGAGAGAGAGAGAGAGAGAGAGAGAGAGAGAGAGAGAGAGAAAGCGAGCGGGAGGAAGAAGGAGAGACAGAGAGGGCGATGAGCAGGGCGTGCCGGCCGCCGCCCCCCGCAGAGCTGGCGCCACCGCGATCGCGGCTCGCACCTGTTTCGGCGGCGGTGTTTTGAATGGGAGGGGAAGGGGAGGACAACACAGGGAAAGGCACCGTGCCGTGAAATAGCAGCAGCAGCAGCAGCAGCAGCAGCCCCTCTCTGGTCCATTGATGCTCCCGGCGGCGGCGGATTGGCGGGGGAGGAGGCGCGCGGCGCGTGGCACGTGCTCCTGGAAGCGACAGGTGAGTCCGCGTGTGTTTCCCGCGCGGACGGCGTTGCGCAACGATCGTAGGAGGCGCGGCTGAGGCACACGGCGCGGCACGGAGGAGATTGCGATGTCGGCGAGCGACATGTCCGCCGCGGTGTGTGCCCTGTCGTCGCGGCCTGTAGAGGTATGATAAACTTGAATGGCATTTTGAGTGAGTTGGTGAGGTGGTTTCCCAGATTTGACCCGGGCCGCGTGCAGCAATGTTTCTCATACCGGCCCTCCTCGAGGGTTTCCACTCTGGGAGCATATTTTTTGTTCTCCTACTTCCGCTCTCGAGTCTCGTTGGAAACGCCTATTTGCCACGATGACAACGACAGGGTTCCCACAAGTTTGGAAAGTCGTGGAGGGAAAATGTGGTCATGAAGTCATGGAAATCTTTGGGTGGCCGTGGAAAAAATTGGAAAATCTATGAATTTATTTTCTACTGTATTTTCTGCTGGTGTGCACTGTTGCCTATGGCGGCCTATGGCGGCCTATGGCGCCGGGCTGTCAGGGGCAGCGCAGTGACGGCTCATGGCTCCGCGCTCATGGCCCTTGCATGGCTTCCAGCACGGGCGCCACTCACTCACCTGCACGGCCAGGGCGACCCTCGGCACGCGGCACAGTTTCCCGGATTGAAAAATCTAGTGTCGTCGTTACTGTCAGGTTAGCAGCGACACAGGTAGTTAGAAGTTACAGCCTACATGTATACTTCGCGCCGTTCTCTTGAGATTCCCCCTCCGCTGCTGGGGCTGTTGGCGCCGGAGCTAGAAGTGTTATTCCTAATTCTCTTGTCTGTTTGGCAGTGTACGGCCGCCATTGCCCCGTTGTTGGCGTGCCGGCGGCTGGTGCCGGCCGGGCGGCGGTGCGTGGTCCGGCAATGTGTAATTTGACCTGTTTAGCCCGAGAAATGAATTACGGAAACTGCTCCATCACTGGCAGAGCGAGCGCGTGTGCGCGTCCTAGATGTGTGTGTGTGAGAGAGAGAGAGAGAGAGAGAGAGAGAGAGAGAGAGAGAGAGAGAGAGAGAGAGAGAGGAGAGAGAGAGAGAGAGAGAGAGAGAGAGAGAGAGAGAGAGAGAGAGAGAGAGAGAGAGAGAGGGGGGGGGACCGGATGTTCGTGTCGCGTGCTGGTCGTCACGGCACGGATGGACCGCGGGCCCCCTCGGTGGTGTGGTCCTGCCGGCCAACTCTTTGCTGCCGTCCGCGTGACGGCGTTCGGTTGGTAATCGTACGTACTGTGTCACGCCTGCTGGATGCGCCACCAGCGGCAGGCGTGCCACCGCCCACGCCAGCGCGGCAGAGTCTTTTCTCTCTCTCTCTCTTTCTGTAATTTACCTGTGCCACTGGTACCCTCGTGAGACTTTTTAGTCTTTTTGTATACCTTTTTATGAAATAAATTTTAATTTTCTTTCTCTCTCTCTCTCTCTCTCTCTCTCTCTCTCTCTCTCTCTCTCTCTCTCTCTCTCTCTCTCTCTCTCTCTCTCTCTCTCTCTCTCTGCCGAATGGTCCCACCTATATTTTCCGTTATCGCGGGTGACTCACGCCCGTGCCCGCAGCCTCGCGGCCCGTCGCCGCACGCCCGCCACGCTCCCGCCACGCTCCCGCCACGCGCCGCCACGCGCAGGGCGGGCAGGGGCAGGCGGGCCCCGCAGCGCTGCGACTTATCGCTAAGTGTGTAAGGCCAGGCCGGGCCGTCCGGGCTGGGCTGGCTGGGCCCGACCGGACCGTTCCGCTCCGGAGGCGGCGTTGCCACGTCTAGGCCTCCCCTCCCCTCCCCTCCCCTCCCCTCCCCTCCCCTCCCCTCCCCTCCCCTCCCCGCCGATGTCGGTGTCGGGCCGGCTGGGCCCCGACCGCAGCGCGCTCCGACTCCCTCCGCGCCGCTGGAGGAGACGAGGACCAAGACGAGGGAGGAGAGCAGCAGAGATGACGACGCCAGGAGTTCCCGCTTCCTCGTATCGTCCTTCCTCGACGGCGTCCTGCCCGCTGGCCCCTCTGTGCGGCCGCCCCCTGTACTTTATGACGACACAGATGGCCGTGGGGAGATGCAGCAGCAGCAGCAGCAGCAGCAGCAGCACCCGTCTGACTCATCCGGCAGCCGCCGGGGGGGAACAGAGAACTCGGGCCGCGACGACAAAGGCAAAGGCTGGGAGCGGCTCTAAGGCAGCGCGACGACAGGCTGACCGGGCTGACGCAACGCCATGGGATCTCAGGCGACAGCAGCAGCAGCAGCAGCAGCAGCAGCAGCAGCGGCAGCAGCAGCAGCAGCAGCGGCAGCAGCGGCAGCAGCGGCAGCAGCAGCAGCAGCAGCAGCAGCAGCGGCAGCAGCAGCAGCAGCAGCGGCAGCAGCAGCAGCAGCAGCGGCAGCAGCAGCAGCAGCAGCACTAACGCGCTATCGGTGGGGGATAAGTCCACGCTCTCTGCCGCCAACTGCATCGAGGCGCTGGATGCCGCCAGGAACAGGGCCACCTTGGCGGTGGCCGCCGCCGCAGCGGGTTTGCAGTGTCTGCTGCCCCCATGGAGTGCACTGTAGACCCTCGCCGGCACCACCGCCACCCGCGGACGCCGCGCCATAAAAATTAGAGAACGTTTTGTGCTCCAACAACTTGCAAGGCAGTGCAGCTTGTGCAGCTGCGCGGAGCGGCGGGCTCTGAGCGGCTGGTCTGATTCTATGCCGGCCGAGGCTGCGGATGCGAAATTGCGGATGCGGTGCGTTTATGCAGACACTCTGTGTGTGTGTGTGTGTGTGTGTGTGTGTGTGCGTGCGCGTGTGTGTGTCTGTGTCGTAAATGGCCCGCCGACGCTCCGTGAGAGGAAATAGCGCAAGTAATTTGGTCCGGGAAAAATGAAACTGTTTGCGATTGCAGGCTGCGCGGCGGGGGCGGGGCTGCAGCCTGCAGCGCTCTGTGCGTCTCGCGCGGTTTGTGTGGATGGGACTAGGGGGAAGAGGAGGGGGTTGACGTCGACGAGGAAGAGTTCGCTGACGACGAGGTGCTAGACGGCGTTGACGGCCAGGGGCGGCGGGTCACCCCTCCGTGAGTCGGATTCTCAAGACGTGCTCCTCAAGCGGCGGCTCGGCCCAACAGGCCAACAAGTGGGCGTGGCCCGGTAGCGCCCCCAGGCTGTCCCGCCAGTGGCCCCCGCTGCCCCGCTAGCGCCAGTGGCCCCCGCTGCCCCCGCTGCCCCGCACACCGGCCATCCATCTGGAGTCGGGGAGTAATTCGCGCGATTTGCGTCCACGCTGCGCCGCCGGGGGCGTGCGGTGGCTCCGTTTCCAGGAACTGCGTGGAACAATGCCGGAGTGTTTCTCGGCCCAGTCTCAGTTCTGTCTCACGTCCGCCCCGGCTAGCCCAGCCCCGGCGGCACGCCGATGTGTCTTCCGCTCCCGATCGGTGTCTCGGTGTCTGGCCTCCGGGCCGTGTGGTCGGCCTAGTGAGTGAGGGACAGGGACATACGCACGGCGCTCGGCCATTGACCGCTTTTTGCCGCCTGGGTTGTGCCCGGTCCCAATGTCCCGGCTGTCCTGACACGCGGCCGTCGCGATATGGATCCGGATCGGACGAGGGAATCGGCCTGGAATGAGATTCGAATGAATTCGCGGGGCCGTTGGCGGCCGCTGTCCGCTGCCGCCGCCGCCGCTCAGTCGCCGGCCGGCGTGACGGAGATGGAGCGATACGGCCGGCCGCGGGTCAGACAGAGATGGAGAGGGAGCTGAGCTATCGGAGGTGAGGCAGGGCAGGACGAGTGGAGGTGTGCCGTTTGGAGTTGAGTGACCTCCCCGAGGCGGCACCCAACGGAAGCAGAGCGGGTATGAAAAATGTTCATGCGCAGAGAAGTTTCCAGCGGAAGCTACAGCCTGTATGAGAAATGTTCGTGCGCAGAGCGGTTTCTAACGGAATCAAGAGCCTGTATGAGAAATGTTCATGCGCAGAGCAGTTTCCAACGGAAGCAGAGCTGCCCGATGGAAGCCATACGGGGTAGCTTCGGGGGATTAGGCGGGAACGGGGCCGGGGGGGGGGGGGGGAGGAAATCTCAATTCTCTTGTCCGGACGTCTCTGGCATGCCTTGTGGTAGCCAGCCCAGCCATGGATGCGCCTTAATCGGCCTAATCGCCATGAACCCCATCGTGATTTCCTGACTATCAAACTCTCTCTCTCCCTCTGTTGTCTTCCATTCTCTCCCCTCTCCGTCTGCTCCCACAAACTTGCGATGGTCCCCGTTGCTTTGCCTCTCTCCCACACCTTATTCCGTAGCGTATTCTTTGACATTCGGCAGATTGGCGCCGTTTTCTCACCGGAGGCGGGGTGATGACGCATGCAAAAGGCATTGCACCACCACCACCACCTGCAGCCGCGTGTCCTTGCAGTGTTGCCAACCGTGCCGTCTCTATAAGCAGTGTTGCCAATCCATTTGGCTTACTTTGGTTCATACTATAAGCAGTTTCTCGCCGCGGGCTGATTGGAGACAGCCTTGTGTTGGCCTGCCTGGCTGGCTGGGGAGTGGATCGGTTCCGTTTCCTTGCGGGTCCCGCCATGGGATTGGCCCGGCGGCGGTGCGGGACACCCAGCCATGGGCGTCCATGGGCTGGCAGCGGTTGGCAGCCATGAGAGAGTCAAGCGCCCAGCGGGCCCTGTCGACATCTCCTTTCCTCCTCGGGCTAATCTCCGTTTTTGTGGCTGTGGTGGTACCCTGCGGTACTTCCCTCCCAGCCTCTGCCGCCGCCGCCGCCGACTTCGTGATTTCAATATCGATGAATGCATAATGGATTTTTTTTTAGAAACGATTTTATTTCCTAGCCTCCCCGGAGAAATGATTATTTAGCGGTTTTCGTGTTTATTTCTTTCGTCTGTTTTTTTTTTAAATTTATTTTTGGCATGCGTGGTGACTTGATGAAGATGGCTGCTGGGCGGATGGGAGGGGTCCGGGGGGGGGGGGGGGGGGGGGCGGCACCGCGTGACGGGCTGCGGTCGTTGGCTGGCGATGCGACACCTTGTGCGTCCGTCGTGACCCTTCTCCCCCCCCCCCCCTCGCTCTCTCTCTCTCTCTCTCTCTCTCTCTCTCTCTCTCTCTCTCTCTCTCTCTCTCTCTGTCTCTCTCTGTCTCTCTCTGTCTCACACACGGCCCACAGGTCGTTAGCAGCTGGCCCGGTGGTCATCGGGGTTGTTGTGCGTCGTCGGCCACGCCTTCGGCTTCGGCCCGTCCAATATTCTTGTTTGGGACGACATTCTTGGGTCTGATTCTCTCTCTTCTCTCTCTCTCTCTCTCTTTTTCTCTCTCTCTCTCTCTCTCTCTCTCTCTCTCTCTCTCTCTCTCTCTCTCTCTCTCTCTCTCTCTCTCTCTCTCTCTCTCTCTCTCTCTGTCTCTCTCTCTCTCTCTCTCTCTCAGTAGAGGTGCGCGGATTCAGAGGTCGACTCGACACGGGAGTTCAAGGTTCGGTTTGCTGACACTGTTTGCTCACACTCGGGGGCATATACTGCTGGACAAGGTACAGTAGCTTGAATGCCTTGCACGTGGAGGCTGAGCGCAGAAATGGCGCCTGCCGGGTAGGCAACCGCGGCTGGTGCATGCACGCGTGTCGTGCGGGCTGGCCTACCCTGGCATTCGCAGGCGCTCGGGGTGAGGAGGAGGAGGAGGAGGAGGAGGAGAGAGGGGTTGCATCTGCGGAGACAGGAGGGGAGGGGAGGTGCCATCCTCATGTCCCCCCCTGCCCGGCCACCCGCAGCCGGAAATGCCGTGCTTGCGTCACCCCGGACCGGACGGTAGCGGCTGTAGCGACCAGCTCTGTGCTGCCGGCTGTTTTAGCTTGTGGTGTTGAATTTGATTTGGGGGTGAGGGCGGTGAGGAAATAGGAGCAGCCAGGGCCCAGGGCTGACGGACCCGGTTTCCGATGATGCCCGCGGTGGCGGCTGCAGCGGAGCCTGGCCGAGGCCCTGCAGTGCGTTCCCCAGGCCACCACCACCACAGAGGCCCCCGCGGCGGTGGCTGCAGCAGACCCTGGCCGAGGCCCTGCAGTGCGTCCCCCAGGCCACCACCACCACAGAGGCCCCCCGCGGCGGTGGCTGCAGCAGACCCTGGCCGAGGCCCTGCAGTGCGTTCCCCAGGCCACCACCACCACAGAGGCCCCCGCGGCGGTGGCTGCAGCAGACCCTGGCCGAGGCCCTGCAGTGCGTCCCCAGGCCACCACCACCACCACAGAGGCCCCCGCGGCGGGGCGCAGCTGCAGTGCGGCGCACCCGAAACCCATTTCCGTTGTGCACACGGCGCGGGCGGCGGTGGTCACAGCGGGGTCAACGACCCCCCGGCGGACATCGGGGGCCCTCGGAGCACGCCGTCAACGAGGCCGCTCCGAGGGAAACTTGCCGTAGTCAGGGTATCCCACAAGTCTGGAAAACCTTGGAAAGTCATGTAAAGTCGTGGGGGGGGGGGGGATACGGTCATGGAAGAATCGAAAAATCTACAAATCGTATTATTTTTTTGAAACGCTCGGGGACGCAATGAAAATTTCAAAACCAAAAAATTCGTGTGGGAACGGTCATGGAAATTTCCAAAGTTTTACCCGGAAAGTCGTGCTATGTGAAAATTAGTGGGTAACCTGGTATTGCACTCATCAGATTGGAGTGGGACTGGAGTGGGACTGGCCTTGGCGCCGGGGATCCGAGGTGTCACCAACGACCACCGGTGACCACCCCATCCCGGCGCCTCTGAGCAGCTGAGTCCATTAGGATGGTGCTGTCTTCGTCCCGCTTATGGGGACGACGGACGGCCCGCGGCCCGTGTGGGCGTCGGCGGCAAATTTAAATTTGACAGCCGCCGGGACGGGACAGGACAGGGCGGGGGCCTTGGGACCCGTCAGGTCCAGCCCGGGCCCGGCGCCCGCCTGTGCGAAAGGTCACGGGCGACGCCAGCGCCTCTGCCGGCCGCCGGCGACACTAACGCCCCGCGTCTGAAATGCATGGCGAATGAGGTCTCAAGACGGGCTCTCGCCGAGCTCCCTTATCGCCTGAAATGGGTGACGATCACGACCGTGTTGTGGGTGCGCGGCGCGGACTGTACCGACCAGATGGCGGCCATGACGGCCACGGCGGGGGAGTCAGGACTGTGCCGCGGGACTGTACCGCCATTGCATTGGTTCTCAACACGGCCGTGGAGGTGTGTCAGCACCGGGCTGGGCTGGGCTGGTAGGTGGTAATGCCACTTCATAGGCGCATCAGAATTCGAGTCCAGCGCGGACGCTTGGCGTGTCGTGTCGTTCCCCCACGGGCCCACGGGCGGCCCTTGCACGGCTGTCTGTCTTTCTGTGTACTGTGTACTGTGTGTCTTACGGGTCGGGTGTGCGCGCACTGTAGTACTGTACATGTGTGGGCAGATAGAAACACAGGGCCCGCATCTACGCTACGGACGGCAGCGGCGGTGGTGGTGGTGGTGGTAGTGGTGTACGCTACTGTATGTCGGCGGGGGGACAGGAGAGGGGGAAGGAAGTTGAAGGAGGGGGGGGGGGGTACAGCAGGGTGCCAATGAGGCCAAACCGGAAGAAGAGGCAGATCCGGTGTGTGTGTGTGTGTGTGTGTGTGTGTGTGTGTGTTTGTGAGGACGTCCCGTTATAATGACTACACACACACGCGCGCGCGCGCACCGGGATGTGTAATCGGTCCCCACACATCATCATCATCATCATCATCACCATCATCAGCTGGCCGTGAATATAATGATGAAATAAAACACACTGCTGCGGGGGGGTTCGTCGAGAAATGACGTCAGTGATTGTGTGTCACGGTGTTTGTGGCCGGGCCCGATCGCATGCACACGGCCTGACCACGCCCCAGTGTGTGTGTGTGTGTGTGTGTGTGTGTGTGTGTGTGTGTGTGTTATGATGCAGTACGTGCTGCACATGTCCTGTCCGTGTCCGTCCACCCCCTCCCTCCGGTCGCTGCCCTTGCCGTGCCGTGCCGGGCCCCGCCCCGTCCAACGGGGAGTATTACCATGATTTGATCCCCCCCCCCCTTCCCTACCCCCCTCGATGACTCCTCGTCTGACTCCCAAATGACGATGACAGCACGGCGCGCCGGTTTGAAGTCCGTCCGCAAGGTTTCCTCATGCATTTTCTTTCCGGGCAAAAAAAAAAAAAGATTAGTGTTCGCAATTCATGTTTCAGTCGATTTCCCAGACTGGGAACTAAAGTTTTGTTTGGGGAGCTAACTTGTTAGTTGCACCAACGAAGAGAGGTACGTCGCGGGAGCGAAGCTACAATTTTTGCTACAACAAACGGATAGTTCCCTCAGGTTTCAGTTCTCAAAACGAAGATAAATACGGCTTGTCTGGAAATGAACTGAAAGACTAATTACCTTCGGGTTTTTTTCTCTGTGCTGAATAAAACAAGCTGCTGAAAGAAAATAACCTGGGCGGGGAGAGGGGGGGGGGGGCACTTGCGCGTCACACGTCATACTGCAGAACAAATACCACCCTCTGACAACAGAAACCGCCACTCGCTCCTTTTATCACTTATCAGTCAGGCGACACGCCCAGATTGGACTGATAGGGGACCCGCTCGCGGGTTCGATGGTATACGATTACTACTCGTCCCACCACCACCACCACCACCACTACTGCCGCTGCTGCTGCTGCCCCCATGGTGGTGCAGTGTGAATATATTTTTTTTGTTCGCCGCTCAATCCATACCGGTTCGTGTTTTTACCCACTCCGTGGCTCTGCACACCACTAACAGTCCGACGTGTGCACAATGTGGGGTCGTCTGTCAGGATCAAAGTGTGTAAATCTTCCGAAAAATATGAAATTTGGGTGAAGTTTTTCAACTTTTCGCGCGAAATCTTTCCCGTACAGCCGGTCAAAACTGGCAATTCCTGGGGCGAAAAAATCCTTTTAAAGTTTTCAATTTTTCTTTGAAAGATTTCAAGTTTTCAATGAAAGTTTTCAATTTTTCAACGGAAGTTTTCAATTTTTCATCGAAAAATTTCCTCATTCGCATCTCTAGTCAGGATGACGGCCCAGGGGTCGTCCAGTTAGGACGGGATTGGTGGGCGCCCCCTGCAGTGGCCGTACTGCAGCTGCCCTGCCCGAGCCGAGACCCCGCCCTTTAGACCTCACGAATGACGGCGACAATGCGCCGGCGTCGTGCGATAGGAATCTGAATCTGAATCCGTCGGCGGGACAATAATTTTATGCGCGCGCGCCGCGTGTTCTGTCTTGCGGTGCGGGTGGGACGGGCAGACAGACAGACAGCTACACATTCACATTCGCGTTCGTACATACTCGTGTGTGACGCGTCGGTCGGCCGCCGCGATGAATAGCAGGAGCAGCAGCGCAACGCGGCCACCTCTATCGGAACCCGAATCTGAATCACGCACAGTTGCGGTCTCTCTGGCATCGCCACGGGAGGGGTGGTGGGTGAGGTGAGAGAGAGAGAGACTTGTTGGGGATGAATGAGGTCGACTGTCAGTAAGAGATGGTGCGAGATATCGCCGAGTGCGAGCGGAAGGCGCCGTTTTGGAACTGTCATGTTATTGTTCGCGTAAAAGTGTGTGTGTGTGCACCCTTCCGCTTCTCTCTCTCTCTCTCTCTCTCTCTCTCTCTCTCTCTCTCTCTCTCTCTCTCTCTCTCTCTCTCTCTCTCTCTCTCTCTCTCTCTCTCTCTCTCCCTTCCTCTTTGTCCCTCTGTCTACCTCTCTCTCCCTCACCTCCCACTCGTACTCTCTCCATCTCTCTCACTCCTCGTCGACAGACAACGAACGCCGATCTGCACCACCCATCAGTGTATTAGGAGGCGGCGGCTTCTTGTTTTTCGTTCTTTTTTATGAACACTAAAACTCCCACCAGCCCTTAATTTGTCGACGCATCTGCCCGACGCACCGCCGTCGTGGCGGTGCGTGGCTCTTGTGCGGTGGTGTGCGTGTGTGTGTGTATGTGTGTGTCGAGGAGGGGTGGGGTGGCCATTCAAGGTTTGGTCATTGGTGTACAGTCCTTATCCACCAGGATATGTAACTCGGCGTCACGTAAAATATACACACGGTCCCCAGCAGCAGCACACGTGTGTGTGTGTGTGTGTGTGTGTGTGTTTGCGGAATGCAGCGTGCGTGCACCGCATATGTGTGTGGGAGAGGGGGGGGAGGCGAAGAAGGGGTGTTATTTTGGGGGGGAGACCGTAACTGCGGTGCGGGTCTCATACAAGTCACGTGACTTTCTCTCTCTGACACACACACTCGCTCGGTCTCTCTCTTTTCCTCTCTCTCTAAGGGGGAAGTGAAGGGGATGGTGTGTTGTGTGTGTGTGCGGATAAATATAGTGCGCACACACACACACACAGTGCACCGTGGCGGGGCGTCAGCCCCCCCTGCGTTGTGTGCGGCAGCTCGGTATGTATAGGACTGATGTATGTGACAAACACACGGCACTGGTCCTCCCCCGGCTACTGACCCCCCTCACTGCGGCTCGCGAGCTGACCCGTGCATGCGGCGGGTCCCGGGTTCGACTCCCGTCGGGTCCTCATTGTCTCTCTCGTGGTCATCGGTGGCCCCGCGCACGGCACGGAGGGCACGGCCTTGGACTTCTTTGCTTGACGCGGAGGTTCACGTCGTCTGCCTGATGATTGCCTTCCGCCCGCGGCGCCAATGAAGGCGAAGACGACGGCCATTACGGTGCCGTGCTGGGCGCCTCGCGAGCCGTTCGTGCCATCCCTGCGCCTCCGCCACTTTAGATGGCTTTTATAAAAGCTTCTCAAGTATATAGTAGTGTCGCGTCATTCGCACACGTGTGTGTGTGTGTGTGTGTGTAGGGTTATTATTGTCAGGGGTCATCCCCCCCCCCCCCCCCCACCACCACCACCACCACCACTATCCGAGCCTGAGTCGTGATCACGACGTTAGAGGAGGGGCGGCATGTCGGCTAACTGTTCCTGATCGGGTCACGTGGCGGGCCTCCTGGCCTCTCTCTCTCTCTCTCTCTCTCTCTCTCTCTCTCTCTCTCTCTCTCTCTCTCTCTCTCTCTCTGTCGTGCTCTCTCTCTCTCTCTCTCTCTCGTGCTCTCTCTCTGCTCTCTCTCTCTCTGCTCTCTCTGTCGTGCTCTCTCGTGCTCTTTCTCTCGTTCTGTCTCTCCCTCTCGTGCTTATTATCTCTCTCATGCTCTCTCTCTCTCTCTCTCTCTCTCTCTCTCTCTCTCTCTCTCTCGCGCTCTCTCGATCTATGCCACACACACACACACACTCGGCTGTGAACACTGGAGAGTCAACACCATGCTAGACTTGAGGAGAGCATTGGAGCAGCAGCGGCGGCAGCAGTAGCAGCAGCTGCAGCAGACGGATCTGTGTGTCGTGATATCTTCTGGCTGGCGGGTCGCTTTTGGACTTAGGCTGCTTCGCGGCGGAGTAAGTTCGTTAAGGCAGTCTCTGTTAGGGAGTGGGCCACGGCGGAAAGCGGGGAATGGGTATGACCCCACCGGGGAGGGGAGGGGGAAAGGCAAAGAGGAGGAGGAGGTTAGCAGGAAGGCGGTGCCCCCGCCCCCAACCCGCTTAACGGAACTCGGCCTGTGCCGCGCGGCCGCGCAGTGATGCGTCCTACTGCGGGATGGGCTCACCGCGGCGCGTGGAACTTAACTTGAAGCACCCCATCGAGAGAGACGAGGCTGGGGCTTCGGACAGGCGGGCCGGGGGCGGGCCGGGGGCAGGCCGGGGGCGGGCACACTGCAGTGCCATGCCCTCGATTCCACGGGCCGCGACACCCCGATGGCGGCGCGGGGAGAAAAAGAAAAGCGCCCACTGCTCGAAACAAAGCTAGCGTAACTTGTGTGCGGTCGGGGGCGGGCTGAGACAAGGCAGAGGCGCCGCAGCTACCGCAACAACACCAGGAGCTATGGCCTGCCCTGGCCGTGCTGCCATGTGAACCACATGCATACAATCAGTGCGGCGGCGGCGGTGGTGGTGGCCGTGCGAACCTAGCTGCGTCGGGAAAGTGCAGGGCTCACCAGCGGCACACCGACCTGGGAGTGAGGAGTGAAGGAGGCGCCACTACCGCTGCGTCTGCTGCTGCTGCTGCTGCTGCTGCTGCTGCTGCTGCTGCTGCTGCTGCCGCCGCTGATGTTGATGTTGTCGTCCTGTGCAGTTTCCTTTCCAGGACCCCCCAAGGCCGCGCTGCCACCACCACCGCCTCGCGGAGGCGCACTCTGGGACCGCGTTCACTAACTACGTGACGCCCAACGGAGATGCGCCATCAGAGAGAGAGAGAGAGAGAGAGAGAGAGAGAGAGAGAGAGAGAGAGAGAGAGAGAGAGAGAGAGAGAGAGAGAGAGAGCGAGAAACACATGTGTGCCGCGCTGGTGGCGGCGGCGGCTTGTCCCTGGAGTGTCGTCCCCTTACAAGATACGCGCCGTGTAAGTCTGTGGAAGCTCTCTCTCTCTCTCTCTCTCTCTCTCTCTCTCTCTCTCTCTCTCTCTCTCTCTCTCTCTCTCTCTCTCTCTCTCTCTCACTCTCTCTCTCTCACTCACACACACACACACACACACACACACACACGGTGACCGCCCACGCAGACACATCCCTTTAAAGGTGTCCGCCCGAAAATGGCCCACGGCACTGGTGTGTGGCCCAAGCAACCGAAACGGCAAAAAAAAAAAAATGAATTCGTGCAACAGGTGAGAAAAAGACAAGTCCCAAACAGAACTGCGGCTGCTTCTGACCTGCACGGGCTGAAGGAGGCGGCAGCTGCCGTGGCCACTAGTGCACACCGAACCTCTGGGAAGGAACAGGTTGTCAGGACCGGACCAGAGCTAGTTCGTCCCGCTGCCGCACCGCGGCGCCACTGAGCAGCGCGGTGCGGCGTTACATTTCGCGCTCGTACGTTTCTCCTTTGATAAAAATCGTGGGTCTCTTATTCGCACGACTCGCGTATAGTAGGAGTATGGTGAGAGATTGCCTCACCTCGTCAGTCACTGTGCGCCCCGCTTTCCTCACAGCGCCACGTCCAGGCCCGGGACGGCTGTCTGTCTGTCTGTCTTTTTTCTGCACGTGAGATAAATTTGCAGATCGAAGTGGCGATCTCTCTCTCTCTCTCTCTCTCTCTCTCTCTCTCTCTCTCTCTCTCTCTCTCTCTCTCTCTCTCTCTCTCTCTCTCTCTCTCTCTCTCTCTCTCTCTCTCTCTGCGTGACTTTGCGTCCAGCAAATGTCACTCTCGGACGCAGCGCGGACGGCCTGGCATGGTGTCGGCTCGGTTTTGTCCGGTGCTGCTGCTGAATAGTCTTCCTCTCTACATATTTAGCACGCCGACGTGGAGCCCCGCTCTTGGTCACGCCTGCCCGCACCGTGGGGGGCGTGGCGTAGCGTGCGGAGGCTTTGCCTCGCGTGACACGCGCGCACCGCTACCGGGCGTGACATTGGCGTGACGAGCGCTGGAGTGTGTGACGGGGGCAGCGGCCGCAGCGGAGCGCCTGCAGGGTAGGCCGTACCGCCCGGCACCGGTGCTCGACAGGCCTGCCTACCTCCCAGGCGGCCCCAGCGCCTGCAGGGTAGGCCGTACCGCCCGGCACCGGTGCTCGACAGGCCTGCCTACCTCCCAGGCGGCCCCAGCGCCTGCAGGGTAGGCCGTACCGCCCGGCACCGGTGCTCGACAGGCCTGCCTACCTCCCAGGCGGCCCCAGCGCCTGCAGGGTAGGCCGTACCGCCTGGCACCGGTGCTCGACAGGCCTGCCTACCTCCCAGGCGGCCCCAGCCGGAGACTTGTGCGCAGGGCAGCGCCAGCGCTCCCTGTCGGTCGGACACACAACCAAAGAAATTGAAATCATTAATCATTTCAATCAGCGTATCGAGCTGTCCGGGTCGTGTGAAAGTGTCGATATTCGCCTTTGCTGCCGCCACGGATCGACTGGAACGGAGCGGCGTTTGAAATATGGCCGCCATTTTTCTACCGGGCCGCGCTGCCGGGCCGTACCCGCGTCGCCTGAGAAAACAGCTGATTTTGCACAGTTTGCAGGACTTGTTTGCGCGTCGGGCTGGCCACACTGGCGCCCGCTGCTGTCTCTGTCTGGCCGCCGGGACGCCGCCTGGTGCTGTCTCTGTCTGGCCGCTGGGACGTCGCCACTCCCCGCCTCGTGCCGCTGTGAGTGACTCATTGCGTTCAGCGAAATGCCAAGTGGGTGCGGTCAGTCTGGACCCGTGTGTGCAGCACGCAGCAGCATAGATTGGGCCGGACTAAAGGACGCGGATAGACGGATAGACAGACGGGGACTGATGGACGAACGGACGCGGAGAGCAATCAGAGTGATCCGATGGACATGCAGATAGGAAAACAAACAGGCGAACGAATCGAGTCTGTGTGTTCCGTGCGGCGACTGTGAAATTGGTCGTCTGCGCAAAAGCGGCATGCGGTAATCGCCGTCAGTGCGGGAGGTCGGAGCGGTGGTGGGTGGTGGGTGTGGCGGACACTTTTGACGTGTACGCTATACCATGTGCGTTGTGCCGGTACGCTACTCTAGGTACGCTTCAGCGGTACGCTACACCTCGTACGCCAATAATGGTACGCTACACTTTGTACGCTACACCTTGTACGCTACACTTTGTACGCTACACTTTGTACGCTACACTTTGTACGCTACACTTTGTACGCTACACTTTGTACGCTACACCTTGTACGCTACACCTTGTACGCTACACCTTGTACGCTACACTTTGTACGCTACACTTTGTACGCTACACCTTGTACGCTACACTTTGTACGCTATACCGGGAGCTGCCCCTAGTGTAAGCCGTGCTACGCAGGACCCTCGGCGGCGTCCCCTGCGCCGCTGGTGGAAATGAGAGAAAAGACGTCTTGATGAGAAAGCGGACGCGGTGGGTCCGAGAATCTGGTTCGGCCGCCGCTCCGTATTTATGTGCTACTGTTGGGAACACAACAAATGACGAGGCGCCGTGTGTGTGTGTGTGTGTGTGTGTGTGTGTGTGTGTGTGTGTGCGCGCGCGCGCGCGTGCGCGCAGCCATTAGAGTACTACTCAGAGGCGGGTTTGGGACGCTTCGTTTTTATCCTTGCGGTGTGCAAAAAGTGAAAGAAAAGAAAAATAGGATGAATATATGGGAAAATGCTATGCTGCTGTTGCTGTTTTTTTTCGCGATTTCTCTCTCTCTCTCTCTCTCTCTCTCTCTCTCTCTCTCTCTCTCTCTCTCTCTCTCTCTCTCTCTCTCTCTCTCTCTCTCTCTCTCTCTCTCTCTCTCTCTCTCTCGCTCTCTCTCTCTCTCTCTCTCTCTCTCTCTCTCTCTCTCTCTCTCTCTCTCTCTCTCTCTCTCGCTCTCTCTCTCTCTCTCTCTCTCTCTCTCCCTCTCTCTCTCTCTCTCTCTCTCTCTCTCTCTCTCTCTCTCGCTCTCGCGCTCTCCCCCCCTCTCTCTCTCTGTTGGTACAAAGCACCGAGACGACCACGACGACCCTTCTTGTTGGTCTGCTCGGCGCTCATGCGCACAACCGCGTAAGTGATGTCGTGGTTTGTTCGAGTTGCGGGCCGAGTGGGAGCGGACAAGTGCGGCAGCAGCAGGTGAGGGAGCGAGTAGGAAGCGATCTCTTTGTGTGCAAATGGTTGCAGTCCGTGGCGCCCCGCTAGGCTCCGACTCTTTTGGGGCCGCCGTGAGCACCGGAGAGGTGCATTGCGTACGAGGTGGAGGTGCCTGCAAGAGAAGCAACCCGAACGGAGAGGTGCTGAGAGGAGCTCCGAGGTCCGGCGTGGCTACCACTGAGAGTGTGGAAAAGCCACGACCAGCGCTCGAATGAAGAAGCTGATTTTTGAAAACGTTGACGGCACTCTCGGGGTTGGCGCCAGGGTTCCAAAAGTGGGCTGACGTGACCTTTTCTGAGACTAACTAGGTCTCAAATCTCCAATGTGAGAGACCTTTTCTGAGACTAACTAGGTCTCAAATCTCCAATGTGAGAGAGCAAGTTCAAATTTTGGGCACTGATCATGGCTGTTACTTTGGCAGTGTCAGTGGAGGGCCTCGGTTATCCACTTTTTGTACACTTTTTCCGCCGCCGCCACGCACGGAAGTGACTTGCCCGTCGGTTCCGGCTGCCTCCGGGGTGCTGTCCGAGCGCCGCGCCGCGCCCTGTTGTCCGGCTCACACCGCCGCGTCGCCGCTCGGACGCAGCCGGTCGCCTCGTTAGGCCCTGGATGCGATGACACGGGTCCGCTCGCCAGGTGGCTGGGCTCGGCTCGGCTGGCCTGGGCTGGGCCCATTTCATTTGGAGCCCCGCGAGACCCTTGCGCGCCCTCTGGTGGCAGTACGCCGTGATAATAATTGGGCGTGGCGTATAGGATTAGCTGGTTGGGGACGGTGCGGTATTCGAACCCGCGCACAGCTCGTTGACCCCCAGAGTTGCAACGGAAAATGCACTTATGCCGCGGGTTCAAATACCAGAGCGCTCGAGGTGTTGGTACTTTTTTGTCTTCTGCTGCGGTCTGACCGATTTTTTTTTTTTTTTTTTTTTTTTTTTTTGTGAGTCCGTGGTCTGACCGAAGTCACGAAGCGCTCTGGTGGCTGGTTGGATGAGTGCGGGTGTTCTATGCGGTGTGCGCCGGCTGCATGAAAGTTGCTGGTCACACTGACTTGGCCGAGTGCAGCAGCAGCAGCAGCAGCAGCAGCAGCAGCAGCAGCAGCAGCAGCAGCAGCAGCAGCAGCAGCAGCAGCAGCAGCAGCAGCAGCAGCAGCAGCAGCAGGCAGCAGGCAGCAGGCAGCAGGCAGCAGGCAGCAGGCAGCAGGCAGCAGGCAGCAGGCAGCAGGCAGCAGGCAGCAGGCAGCAGGCAGCAGGCAGCAGGCAGCAGGCAGCAGGCAGCAGGCAGCAGCAGCAGCAGCAGCGGACGGCTCTGCCATGGGCCTGCCATGGGCCCTGCCCATCCGGACAGCCGTCTTCGCCGCGCCCCGCCACGCCCCCTCCACCAGGCGGGGGCGTGCGCGTAAACCATCAGTGATCCGAAAGTGAAATCTAAAAATGAGATCTGAAAACGTGATCCGACTGGGGGTCTCTGCTGCTGTCATGAAAACGTGGCCGCAATGACATATTCGAGATCTGACACGAGAACTGTTGGACTCGGCTATTTGCGCCACCGTCCCGAAAGTGGGGTCACTTATGACCTTTTCGGCATTTAGTTTCTTTCGCAATTTTCGTGATCAGGAGCAGCGGCGGTGGTTGCGTTGGGTGTAGTGTTTGGACGGCCCACGGCCCGCCGCTCATGTTCGTGTTGCAGCTGCTCCGCTCTGTTTATCCTGCTGGGCAAAACCTTTACTGCGTTCTGCGAAAGTCCACGGGCAGTTGTGTGTGTGTGTGTGTGTGTGTGTGTGTGTGCGTGTGTGTGTGCTGTGCATGCACGTGTGTGTGTGTGCGCGCGCGCGCTCAGGCCGGACATGGTTTGCCCGCGTCCCCCCTGGCTTTGGCCGGCTTGTCGCTTCCGGTCCCAGCTATGCGTGACCGCCCGCCCGCCGGTCGCGGGCTGCAGCAGCTCAGCGCTTTACTGGGGGGGGGGGGGGGGGGGGGGTCGCGGGGGCCCTAGGGGAGCATCTGACCAGCCGAGCAGGACTTGGCCGCGCGGAGGAGCGTCTCGGCACACAGCGTTTATTGCCCCCCTCCCTTCCCCTTTCCCTCCCCTTCCCCTTCTCCCCCCCCCCCTCCCTTCCCCGTCAGAACTTCTCTTCTCTTCTCTGCCTACCGACCGGGACGATGGCCGCCGTGTCGATATAAAACAAAACAAGATTAAAACTGGCATCCATCAAAGCAATCAGCAGCAGCAGCGGGGTGATCGCCGGTGATCGCTCCGGAAAAACAAGTTCGCGGGAATAGAGGTTTCGAATGAGGCCTGGAAACGGAAGTTGGACAACAAAAACACTTCCCAGATCAGACCGGAAACTTTCCATGGGGCAGGTGTGGGAAACTGAGTGAATTTGGAGATTTTTTACCATATTTGGCGCGGCCCCTGTGCATCGAAATTTCTCATAGCCGGTGATGGGTTTCCGGCGCGTCCGTGTGAGGAATGTTGACATCGCTCTGGCGGCGCGGCGGCGTGTCCGAATTTGAAAATGACAAAACAAAACAATAATTTCCCCGGCGACGATCCATCACGACGCAAACATTCTCATCAACGCGGCCACAGGACTCGTGGCGCACTATTTCTGCGCTCCAAACACGATCAATCAAAATGTCGTCCACGACTGGACTCTTGAACAACTGGAGGTTTTTGGAGGGGAAAGGGAGGGGGGGGGGGCGTCATTCAAACTCTTCCAGAGCCACGAAACTAAATTGAATAAATTTAAAAGCATTCATCGCCGGACACACACACACACACACACACACACACACACACACACACACACACACACACACACACACACACACACACACACACGACGACGCGCCCGTGATGGACTCCTCTCGTCCTGGTCAGTACTACTTTATATATATACGACTAATCTGATCAATCTGACACCTCTCTTTCTTTCCCCGCTGCCAAAGTGGAGCTGCCGCCTGTCTCCGATACCTGTCCCTGGCCTGTGAATGGTTTGTTAGATCGGCGGCAGGGGGCAGCAGAAGCAGCAGCAGCAGCAGCGGTAGTGTTGTGTCTTGACATTGACTCGGCAGCAAGCAGCATTGCCAAACAACAACAACAACAACAACCTGTTTGGGAAAGGAAGGCTCCCGTATCGGTAATAAGGAGATGGCTATCTCAAGGTGGCAGCGCCCTGCCGTGTTGAGCCCACTCCCTCACCCTCCCTCCCTCACCCTCCCTCCCACTCACTCACTCCTGCCCTCTCATCCGTGTATCTATATATCCCAAATTTTTCCTATTTTTCGTTAGAATTATTCTGTACCTTTCAAAACCCTTGAAAATTTTCACTGAATATTTTCCATCCATCCATCTCTACCTGTAAGTTTGCCTCCTCCTATGTCGCTAATTGACCCGCTTGTCTTTGTGTTGCAGGTAAGTTCGTCGGCGCGCGGGCGGAGGGAGGACTATGGATGCGCTTTACGCGTGTATACAGGTAACGCTAGACACGGCCCCCTCTAAGCATGACGATGGGTCTAGGTAAGATCTAGTGGGAGTAGAGCTGCTCCTGCTGCTTGTAGTGTAGTAGTGTAGTATGTATAGTAGTAGTAGTGTAGTTAGTAGCTGCTTTTGAACGCTCGCTCTCCCCCTTCACTGCTAGAAAAAAAAAATAAACTCGACCATAAGAACATCGGTATTTTTCGAATGAATGTTAGTGCGAACATTTTTCTTGGTGCTTGTCGCGATATTATTTTTTGTTATCTCTTCCTTAGAGTGTCGCCACGTCTTTGATCGTTTAAAAAGAGCCCAGCATCGCTCTGGCCGCCCGCTCGCCATTCCCACAGGGGTACCGGACGCGGTGTCACGTGGTTTGTGCACGCCCCCCGCGGGAGCCGCTCGCTCGCGTTGCGCTAATGCGTAATAAAACCGTCTGCGTTTTTCCGTCGATTGCCTCCCCGCTGCGTTCACCGCCGCTGCCGCCACCACCACCACCACCGCTGCTGCTGCTGCCACCGGGACCTCGGGAAGGCAGCGCATCAGTCAAGGGATCGCTAATAACTGTAGAAAGTCCTCCTCCTCCTCCCCCTCCTCCTCCTCCTCCTCCTCCTCCTCCTCCTCCTCCTCCTCCTCCTCCTCCTCCTCCTCCTCCTCCTCCTCCTCCTCCTCCTCCTCCTCCTCCTCCTCCTCCTCCTCCTCCTGCTCCTCCTGGCCATGGCAGCAGCCGTTTCGTAAAAGGATAGGCTATGCGTCGGTTGACAAAGTGTTTCTCCTGCGGCTCATCACCGCAAGGCTCCGAGAGTCTCTCTGCGCATGCGCAACCACGACGTGGCACGCAACGCCCTCTATACTGCCGGTCCGAAAACGTTTCACGAGCCCCTCCCTTTGACAACTCAGAGGACGGGCGCGGGAGGGCGAAAATAAATTAAAATCGACACGGGGGGATTTTGCCAGCAAATTAAAAAGGTCACATCGACTGGGAATTCCGTTGTTCATATTGATTTTCTTCATTGACTTCGTTCTTCTGAGAGTGTGGTCGCCCGTAAAAAATATCTAGGAATGAAATGAATTTAGATATGGGCTAGACCGCGCCACATATGGCCCAGATTTAGATTAGGATTGCGATTCGCTTATTTCCTGTTAAAATGCGCGCGCGCTGGGCTACGGTACGGGTAATTTCTAGTTCCTGGGGGCATGTTATGACCGAGCACACATACGTGTTGATTATCGTGGTAGATAATGATGACCGCTAGATAGCCTGGGGTAATAGCCGTGCGTGTGTGTGTGTGTGTGTGTGCGTGCGTGTGTGCGCGTGTATGTGTGCGTGTGTGTGTGTGTGTGTGTGTGTGTGTGTGTGGATGGGCGCCGCCTGTGGGCTAAGGCAGGCTGTATAGGCCGGTAGCGTGGCAGGTTGGGGCCGTAGCGGAGGGTGGAGGGGGGGGGGCTGTCGATTTGCATGCTAATGAGACCATGTAGAGGACGCAAACCCGGCGGATGGCCGCTGTGTAGAAAACAATGTCTCAGGCCCCCGCTGCCCCCCCCCCCCCATCGAGGCCCCCGCTGCCCCCCCGAGGTCTTCCCCACGCCGCGCGGTAGCACCCGAAATCTGAAGACCTTGTCCTTGTGTGTCATTCACTCCCGACACACTGGGTCGATATTATACGCGCAGACTCGATTTTTCATACTTATTTCCCCTAACAATTTTAATTTGCCGCATAGAATGATATACCGTTCGCGCGGCGGGTCTGAAACCGCCCCACATGTGCTCGTGCAGCAGACCTCATTGGTCCACGTGCCGCACACGCACACACACACACTCACACACACACACGCACACGCACTGTACTGTATTCGTTCCCCAGCTGGCAACCTCCCGCACCGCTGCTCGGCTCGGAGGGAGGGGCACATGTGATGTGTTACGCCCCCCCGTAGCGTAGGCCAGCACTGTGTGAGAGAGAGAGAGAGAGAGAGAGGAAAGGAGGGGGGGGGGATATATATCGAGCCAGAGAGAAAGAATGATATGACAGATGAGAAGAAAAAGGAAGAGGAGGGATGGCAGTTTGTTGGTCGCTGGGACATTTTGTACAAAAGTTTCAGTGATAGTGCAGTATGTTGCATGCAGAAGAGAGAATGCGTTTTCTTAAAACGATTCGAATCGGACGCGTCGGTGTTTAGTTTTTGCCGTGTGCTACTTGCAAGGCCACAGCGCCAATGCAGTCACGTCGGCACCTGCCGGCACCTGCAGCTGTGCTGTGCCGAGCTGTGCTTCTGCAGTGGCGCGGCGTGGTGTCGAGCGAGCGGGAGAGGAGGCACCAGGAGGCACCTGCAGCTGCATGGCTTCGCTGCCTTTGCCCCCCCCCCCCCTCCCTTCCCCCGGTTCCGTCCCACCCCACCGCTCAAACAACCCCCTCCCCTTCGACTTTCCTATTTTACCAACCCCTTTCCTCCCCTACCCAGCGTAGCACCTGTTCAGTTCCTCTGCCGGAAAATCCGCAGATATTTTTCAGATTTTTCCAAACTTGTCTCCTCTCTTCTCCTCTCTTCTCCTCTCTGCTCCTCTCTTCTCCTCTCTTCTCCTCTGTCCTTCCTATGATGAGTCGGGTGGCCATTCATCAGGGACAACGCAATAAGACAATACGATACAGTGCCAGTGGCTCCCTTGGCACCCCCCCCCCCCCCTTCCCCTCCCCCCTTCCCCTCCCCTTCTTTTCCTCCCCGTAAGAAAAACGAGTTTGAAAGTTTGGGAAATTTTCCAAGTAGGTTCACATTTCGGGAAACGCGAAAATTGGTAATAAACTGCCAGATGCATGCGGGGGGACCCCCTCTCGCGGAGGAACGGGGACTTTTGACAGAGATCGTTCTAAAGTTGTGTCGGGCACGTTTTTCTGTCTCGGAGGGGGCGTTGTGGCGGTGGTGGCGGTGGTGGCGGTGGTGGCGGCTCGGCTGCGCTCTGCGCATGCTCAGTACCGTAACGGCAGCCGGCTCACTGGCTGCTCCGTGCGCCGCTCAATGGGAGCGCTCAGTTGATTGGTCGAATCGGTGTCCATTCAAGCGGACTGGGGCAGCGGAGCCGGTGGGGTCAGAGCGGCCGGCTGGAGTCCCCCTGCCCCCCGCCGCCCCCGCCGCCCCCGCCGCCCCCGCCGCCCCCACCGCCCCCGCCGCCCCCGCCGCCCCCGCCGCCCCCACCGCGAGAAAGCTGCAGACGGACCGTACCGCTGGTATTAGAGCAACTGTCGCTGTCGCACCAGTTCGGGATCGTCCACTACACTATCTCTATCTCTCAAAAAAAAAAAAAGTGGAGAAAATCAATATGATTGCATCTCAGGATCTCGATCATCTCGACCAAAATTTACTTAGTCGGGAGATCGACCAAAATTTTGCTATCAAATTACTTCCTAAATTTTATTTTTCTGAAAATTTCCAAAAATTTTCACTAGACATGACTCATATTCGTATTACGTCTAAAGAAAAAATAGTCGGAAAATCGTCGATTTCGAATTTAATTTATGTCACTTGTTTCTGGAAGTGTACTACGCGCCGGGAACAGAGGGTATATAACTCCCTCTGGGAGCTCCCGGGCTCCCGGATTGGTGGCTGCGTACGTGTTTATTATTTCACCGTTTATTACCGAGTTGTTCACCGGTCAAGGGCCGCTGCCGTGATGGGCGGCTCCCGGAAGGGTTCGCCCCCGGGCTGTCCATGGCTGCCCTCTGGGCCCTCTGGACCCTCTGGACCCTCTGAGCCCTCTGGGCCCTCTGAGCCCTCTGGGCCCTCTGGGCCCTCTGGGCCCTCTGAGCCCTCTGGGCCCTCTGAGCCCTCTGGGCCCTCTGGACCCTCTGGGCCCTCTGAGCCCTCTGGGCCCTCTGAGCCCTCTGGGCCCTCTGGACCCTCTGGACGCGTGTGGTTCGCTCGAATCAAAAACCCCTCTGCCCATTTCATTGCATGCTCATGTAGTCTTGGAAAAGAAAAATTTATTTAAAAAAAAAAAAAAAAAAAAAGAACTCCGGTAGAAGTACAGTCTGCTGGTGTAATTTTTCAGCTGGATCATATTTTCTCCGTGTGCTATCTTCTGACATTTTTGTTATTTCAAATGTTTTCCTCTTTTCTGTTTTCAGGTGAGTGTCCCAGGACTTCGCGGGTCGTCCCCGGCAGCCGCAGGAGACTCTGACTTGGCAGATCGGAGGAATGAGCGTATGTAGTAGTAGTGTGTGTGTGTGTGTGTGTGTGTGTGTGTGTGTGTGTGCGTGAGTGTGTGCGTGAGTGACGCTAGTTAATTTAGCACTTGTAGCAAATCGTAATTGGGCTGCACTAACATTGCATTAGGGTACAGCGCGCGTGCGGGGGAAGTAAAGGTGCTACCAAATGAGTTGACACGATGAATTCTCAGATCCTCGTCCGTCGATACCTCAGTCCGTTTGCAATTGGATGTTGTGGCACGTAGCGAGCCTGGGTGTGACAAAAGTGGTTCTGTTGCCTGGGGGTGAGGGAGGGGCTGGTAAGGGTGTGGGGCGGCACTAAGCTTGGAGGCGCCTGTGTCGTCACGTATATGCTGGCGTGGCCCTGTTTGCTTCCAATACTAGCACTACACTCACAAATTAATTCGGGTTTTTAATTCTTGTGCGCTCGTCACACAGGTACTGTGACATGTTTTTAATTTTTATTTTTTTTATCATTTCGAAATTCACCCCTGCCACAGCCTTAATAACTGGTAATCGCACTGGTGGACGTTTTCGTA
The DNA here is from genome assembly GCA_038380765.1 of Odontothrips loti. NCBI lineage: Eukaryota > Metazoa > Arthropoda > Insecta > Thysanoptera > Thripidae > Odontothrips > Odontothrips loti. The sequence continues at coordinate 11,876,775 of CM076256.1, forward strand.
GATAGAGGAATCTATTTTATCTCGAGACCTTGTTCGATTCTTCGGCCTTGTGTGTGTGTGTGTGTGTGTGTGTGTGCGCGCGCGTGCTGCTTTGCATGGCCGGAGACTTAAATGCAGGCACGCGCTTAGAGCGCCGCAAGGACCCACTAAACTTACGGATTTATTTTATTGTCTTATTTTATGAATTTGCTTTGTTGAGTGGCTTATAGGGTTGCTAGATCTGAGAGTGCGTTCCACACACACACACTCACACACACACGCACACACACACACACACACAGTGTCAGATGGGAGTTAAGCGCCCCAATGTTCCCACGTTTTGCTTACAGCCCCCGCCCCCCTCCTTCCCCCAGCAAATTGTGCTAACGAAACCGTGTTTACTCCCACGTTTGTCGAAATGACCGGCACCTGTTGCATCGGGGACGGGCGGACGGATGGGGAGGACAATGTGACACACACACACACACACACACACACACACACACACACACACACACACACACATACATACATACACCAAAAAAATTGAAAAAGAAGACCACACTGACCGGCTGACACAGATTGCTCTGGGCTGGGGGGGGGGGGGGGGTGGAAGAAGGACGCGCTGGGAAAGCATAGTCATGACTGTCGGTACACACACACACACACACACACACACACACACACACACACACACACAGACCCTCGCGCCGTATAGTGGTAAATTGGAAACGCGAGGAGATTCGCACGACCAGCAGTTTTAGGAGGAAAGGTGTGCGTGCGTGCGTGTGAGGCACAGGAGGCAGAGAGGCACAGGCCGGCGTGTGAAGGACGAGCCGTCTGATTCGCACCGTGGTGTGTCTCATGACTCATGTCTCATGGCCAATCAATATCGACGTGTGTGTGTGTGTGTGTGTGTGTGTGTGTGTGTGTTTCTCGCAAGGACTCCCATTAATGTGTGCGCCTCTTTGTGTGTGCACGGACGGAAGGTGAATCAGAAAGGAGCGTGTGTGTGTGTGTGTGTGTGTGTGTGTGTGTGTGTGTGTGTGTGTGTGTGTGTGTGTGTGTGTGTGTGTGTGTGCGCGCGCGTCTATCTGCCTGTGTGCGCCTGTGAACACACGACTGTAGTTATGGCCGGGAATCGAACCGCAGACCTGGCTTCCCTGCCCCCCCATGCTGATGTCTTGCCGTTGTCTCTTGCAGCCGGTGGGGCGCAGCTCGCGTGAGCGGGCCATGCAGGCCGTGGAGTACTACAACAGCTCGGTGCTGCGGGCGCGCGCCGGGGCGGGGCTGGTGGGGCCCGGGCGGGTGGGGCACGGCCACGGCGCGCCCCTCGGGCCCCCGCAGGGCCCCCCGCAGGGCCCCCCGCAGGGCCGGCCGTACGCCGCCGCCAACGACGCCCTCTACAGGAGCAACTCGAGCCTGGAGCTGACGCCCGACCACAACCATCAGCAGCAGCACCACCAGGGTACGTTCAGTTAGGCTGGTCGCTGCCCGGCCCGCGCCTGCAACGCCTGCTGACTCTTCGCTAACTGGATCTCCTTCTGCAGGCTCCGGGGGCGGCGGCCTTCGTAGGGAGTACGGCAGCCACGGCTCCATTGACGTGATCGCGTCGGGGCCGTCGGGACCGCTGCAGAACAACCTGTCCACCAGCGAGAGCTTCTTCGCCATGCTCAAGGACTACCGGCCCGCCGTGCTGGACGACCCCCCTCTTGGCCACGGCCACGGACATCGCCACGGCCGCTCGCCAGCCTCCCCGGCCGGCCCGGCGCACGGCCACAGCGTGCCGTCCCCCGCCAACAACAACCAGGGCGTCTCGGTGACGGACGGCCCCGGCCACGGCAGCGGCCATGGCGAGGAGGCGCACTCGCCGTGCTCGGATAGGTATGGGTGCGGGGGAGAGCTTTGGATAATTTTTTTATTTTTCGTAAAACTTGTGCTAAACTTGGATCCCTTTATGCTCCAGGAACCACAACCCCACGACCACGAGCCCCAAGATGCGGCTCAAGATCCCCCGGCTGTGGGGCGGCGGCGGCAGCGCCAACGGGTCCGCCGCCACGCCCATGCCCTCCACGGCCGCCGTCATCGGCCCCGGCCCCGTGTCCTCCGGGCCCGCGTCGTCCTCCACCGGGGCCGCCCCCGGCCAGGCCAAGCCGCCCCGCGCCCTCGCCGCGGACGACTCCGCCGTGGCGACGTGGGGCGCCGCCGCCGTGGGGATGACCGTGGGGGAGACGGACCGCGAGGGCCGCCGACGAGGCGCCGCGTTCGCGCACTACGACGTGCAGAGCATCACCGCCAACCTGAGCTACGCGGCGCGGCTGCGCGGCCTGCTGCTGGCCCGCCGTCGCAACACCACGACGGGGGCCTCCGCGGCCTCCATGCTGAGCGCCCCCCGCTCCTCCACGCCCGACGCGGCAGCAGCGGTCACGGCGGCGGCCGCGGTCACGGCGGCGGCCTCCAGCGGGGTGGACTCTGGCGACGAGGACGCCGGCGACGGCAACTCCAACCACCTCCTGGAGAGTTGCCCCTACTTCCGGAACGAGGTGGGCGGCGAGGGCGAGCGCGTGGTGTCGCTGACGCGGTGCCTCCCCTCCGGCGCGGCCGCCCCCGTCCCCGCCCCCGGTGCCCCGCTGCACCGGCCGGCCCTCGCCTGCGGGGTGGCCGTCCTGGAGTTCTCCCCGGGGGAGACGCACTGGAAGGCCGGCGTCAGCTGCTGCCCCTACCAGCGGCCGCCCCCACACGCCGCCATCGAGAGCGTGGACCAGGGTGCTCTCTATTACCGACGCTACTTCCACGGCCAAGGTGAGTGAGCTGTCCCCTGCTCAACATGACCCTGACCCCGACACCGACCCGGATCTGACCCTCTTCTCCTGGTTTCAGAACACCAAAATTGGTTCGGAATGGATGACACCTTGGGGCCAGTCGCTGCCAGCATCAAGAGAGAGCTGGTTGAGCGGCCAGGTAAACTGTCATCAGACTCGAGTGGAGGTACGACACCTCAGCCTGTGTTTCAGTACAGAGTCCTGATCCGGACCAGCGAGGTAAGACTTTCATTCACTGTGTGTCCTTCGATGAATGGCTGTGTGGTGTTCATTTCATATAACTGTTTGGTTTTTCTTTTTCTCTTTCTCTGCCAGTTGCTCACATTAAGAGGGTCTGTTCTTGAAGATGCAATTCCAAATCTAAAAATTACAAACAGTGGTAGCAATAATAATAATACAAACAAAGATAGCAATAAGCCAATGATGAACACAAAAGAAGTTTTGGAATATGTTGCTCCAGAATTAAATTTGGCATGGTAAGAGTAACAACTTCTACTAGTTCTAGGGAGTGGTTTCTGTTTGTCAAGTTCATGATTTATATGTCTTTTTTGCAGTTTAAGGCTTGGCGTAGCGTCACCTCAGACAGAGGAACAATTATTAAAACTTGATGAGCAAGGTCTATCAAATCATTATAAGGTAGGCATTATGTACTGTCGAGCAGGCCAAGGGACCGAAGAAGAAATGTACAATAATGAGGATGCAGGTCCAGCGTTCCAAGAGTTTTTAGAAACAATTGGTCAACGTGTCCGACTGAAAGGGTTTGACAAGTACAAGGCAGGGCTTGACAATAAGAGTAAGTGCCATCTACTACACTAATACTTTTCTCGTCAGTTTTACTTTTAATATGTTAATTGATTGATTTTTTTCCCCACAGCTGATTCAACAGGATTATATTCAGTTTATGCACAGTACCAAGATTGTGAAATTATGTTTCATGTTTCAACTATGTTACCTTTTACACCTAATAACAGACAACAGGTAAGTCTCATGAGAAACCTTCCTTCCTTGTTTTGTCTTTATAATATGAGTTTGTGGTTTTCTAAAATAATTACAACTTACAGCTTCTCCGCAAGCGTCATATTGGAAATGATATTGTAACTATAGTATTCCAAGAGCCAGGTGCTCAGCCTTTCACACCAAAGAATATTCGCTCTCAATTTCAACATGTCTTCATTGTTGTTAGAGCAATTAACCCATGTTCAGAAAATACTCAGTACAGGTGAGAACTGCCAGGCACCTTGACCACCCTCATACTTTCTCAAAGATTTTTTGCTCCTAAATTGCAGTGTTTAAACAATACATTTTATTTCTGTTTCAGTGTCTCTGTCAGTAGATCAAAAGAAGTTCCAATATTTGGGCCACCAATCAAAGATGGAGCCACCTATAGAAAAGGAAAATCGTTTTCTGATTTTCTCTTAGCTAAAGGTAAATGTGATAGTCAACCTCAGCCAAGAACAACAGGCACTCGCCTGCCTCGCCCTTTCTCTGTTTTCATGTAGTTTCTTTTCTTCCAGTAATAAATGCGGAAAATGCTGCGCACCGGTCTGAGAAATTCGCAACAATGGCTACCCGTACCAGGCAGGAGTACCTCAAAGATCTGGCCAATAACTACACTGTCACGACTCTTGTAAAAACAGGCCAAAAATTCTGTAAGTATTCATGGGCATCATATTTCAAAATCCCTTTGTGCATTACTACAGCCTTTTCATTAACCATGAACTTAATTACTCTTCTAGCAATGCTCTCTTTTAGTAGTAAAAAGAACAAAGATAAGGATAAGGACAGGGCATTGAGCCGACCACCTCGGTTCTTACCAGACGCCACCCAGAGGGCAGCCCTGTGTTGGGGAGTCGTTTTGGAGGACAGTGGCCAGTCTGCCCTTGTTGACTGCTTCCTCGCAATATCTGCTGATTCTGTTGTTCTCGTTGAAGAAAGGAGCAGAGAGATTGTTTTTGTTGCTCCTTGCTCATCTGTTCTGGGCTGGGCAGCAAATGGAAATAGGTAGAGCTTATAGCATCCTGAAATGAATTTTCTCTGGGGTCTGATCGGCACTGTCTAATTCCTTGCCTTAATGTATTTTCAGCTTGAGGTTGTATCACCATCAAGGAGAATGTACAAGACTTCACTTGAAAGAATCATCAGCTGGAGGAACAGAGTTGGTGGAAGTGATGGTTCGACTACGAAGCGTGTCACCTGGTAGTGTAGCCCAGGAGCTAGCATTACGCCGTAACAATATGGGACAACTTGGTTTCCATGTTCAACCTGATGGGGTAGTAACTCAAGTTGAAAGTCACGGACAAGCTTGGCAAGCTGGTCTTCGCCAGGGTGCTCGTCTTGTTGAGGTAAGAGAATCTACAGCAATTGTAAAAAGCCCAGTCTTTTAAAAAATGTAGATATCTGTGGTTGTGAAAAGCCCAGTAATAATCTTTTAAAAAATGTATTTATCTGTGGTTTTAGATTTGCAAAGTGGCAGTGTCAACTCTGTCTCATGATCAAATGGTGGACTTGCTGAAAACTTCAGTGCTTGTCACCGTTACTGTGATACCCCCTCTTCATGATGGGTCTCCAAGAAGGTAAGCTTTTTGATGAAGAAAAGTCTATCAAAATTTCTATAACTGGACAGGACATTGCAACCAAGTTGTCTTCATTCCCTATTATCCAGGGGCTGCAATTTACCTAACTGCAAGTACAATGCAGAAAACTATGAAGGGGATTATGAGAATCTAGCAAATGGCACAGAGGATGGAATGGCAGCAGTTTCTTCTGGGACAGGTGGCTTAGTAAATGGAAAGAGCAGTCCCCGCAAAGGGTCTGCCCAGCTGCAGCAAGCTGTGCCTGGTAATCACAGAAGAAGGTAATGATGCATGCATCATAATTCAACATCAGATCTGTTATGATCTATTATATCTTATAGAAAAAAGTAATTAAAAACATTCTTTTTTCTTGCTTTTATCAGATATGAAAGAAGTTTCTCTCCCCCACGTTCCAGTAATAGTTCAGGATATGGCACGGGTAGCAGTAGCAAATCTTTTACTGGAGCAGACAGATTTTCATCTAACGTTGAGGTATGTTTCTTGTGTGTCTGCAATAATTACTCACGTCCCACCCAACTTCAACGGTTACTACAACATGTTACAATGTTGGTCCCTCAGGGTGCATTGACAAATTGTCTGGGTGGACACACTGATGATCGGTGGTATGAGCTCTTAGAATCATCTGATACATCAGATCCCCCAAGACGTGATTCTCCACCACCTTTACCTGCAAGGCTGGGTTCAACCTGCGCAAGTGCCTTCCAGCTGGTTGCTCCAAATGGGCAGGGCAAGGCTAGTGGCACTACTGGTCTTGTTCATCATAACAAGGTGTGTAGGTGTGGGAGGGGAGCTCAAGATGCCAAACAAAATTAATCCCCATGCCTCATAACAAGTTTTGAAAATAAAAATTCGGGTTAAAAAGTAATTCAAAATTTACTCTTCTACTATGGTGTTTGGTTCAATGCCATATTAACATTTTACTTCATGCTCTAAAAATCCCTTTACTAAAGTCTGTCAAGTCTCCTTAACAATGGAAAGGAACGTTAACAGTTGCTTCGGTGATGGCGCCCTCTTTCTGAGGGGTGTTGATAAACCATAATTGAAAATATTCTTCCTTGCCTGGGCTCAATACTCTTAACCCTGAGGAAACAAATTGAATGAGGGTCTTCTTGAACAAATCGAGCAAATTGATGACTATGTGGTACACAAAAAACACTTTGCAACTCACAGGTACAAGTCAGTCATTCTCTGCCGCTGCCTCATGCAAACTACTCACAACCCTTGGCAGTTTTACCAGCGAAGAGCTTGCACAACTTCAAAGTTGGAGACAGGGTACGGTGTGGAGATGCCTCTACTGAAAGAGATGCATTCTCTCGTCGTGAGCCTTATCCCAAGAGCAGAGCCTCCAAGGTGGGTGATAATACCCCAGCCGTAGGCTTCTTGCTTTACTTCACATCGCCCTACCACACCCTGCTGTTCTTGCACAGTTTATTTTTTTAACAGCTTCTGTGCCAACCATAACTCTGCTTCCCTTGCCTCAGCTTGACACTAGCAACCCGCATTACCCATTATTGCTAGCTATTAATGATGAAAAATTTGATTTTCCTTTGGATCATTTGTTTTGTTTTGCACAGTGCACAGTTTTGCAGTGCTGGCGTAGAATAGCAGCTTTGTCACCATTTCATTAGTCTCTATCTCTTCCTGTTCAGCATGTTTCGGTTATGCATCAGTTTGTGCTTGATGAAGCAGACAAAAACACAATTTGCGAGCAAACTTTGAATTCTTTTTTTCATTTTTTTACAGGCTGAGTACTCTGGTATGGGTGATATGAGTAAGTCAACCAGTCTTCCTTTGGAGGTAGCAAATGCTTGTCTGCGTGGTCTTGTGATAAGTGATGGTCATTCCACCGATACAAGTTCTGCCAGTGACCGCCTGTGCGGTGTGCACAGTGAAGGTAAATTTCTCAAAGCTACCCACTTCATGTTTCAATTAAGAGCGATTCTAAAGGTTTTTTTTTTTTTTTTTTTTAAATTTCCAGACGACTTGTCAGCAAGTAGCAACAGCATGTCACCTGGCATCCGCCGTTCCAGCAAGCCTTCTCATTCCTCCGGCACTCCCACCCCTTCAAACAGCAGTCGAAACCAAAGTCCGAGGCCAAGAGATGCCGGCGAGGCTCGGCTGAGGCCTGGAGTGACCGCGAGGTCTTCCCAGAGGAATAGTGCCAATCTGCACAACTCTACTCTTCAGGAGGACCTCATGAGGCTCATCAACCCAGACTATATGGCTGATGAAGAAGGCCCCAACAGCCGCGTATGTACTCCTGGCCGATGTGGATTTCCCTAGTGTGATGCATCTCTTTTATTTTGTGTGGTCTTCCTTGCAGGAGAACAACACGTCTGCTCTCGGGAAGATTAGAACTAGCGGTATGGGGAGTGTGGGTAGCTTGGGCAGCACAGGAAGCACCAACGGGATCACCCCTGACAATCTTCCCCACGCCAAGTCAAGATCACGAGAAAATCTGTGCGGGACAAGTAGCTCAGTGCTGGAGCCAACCCCAGCAACAGCGCCTGGAGCCGGAGCTGGGGCTGGAGCTGGAGGTTCGGACGCACCCACGCCCAGTGAGGTGATTTTAACGACCGCACGACCTGCCACTGTCATCTCGAATGCATCCACTGCCTCAAGCCCAGCCCCCAGTGAAAATAAGCTGAGCAAAGAAGAAAGGTATGTCTATGGACATAGCCACAGTGCTCTGAAATGTTTACTGCATGATTCACTTGTATAAATCCTGCTTCTTCCAGATTGTCTCCGAGGGTCACAAAATCTGTCACCAGCAATGGAGGTGGTAAATCATCACTGTCCTCTCTTTCGCCGTTACCTCTACCTGATGCAAGAGACATGGACTGGCCAAGCCTTGTGGACACCGCAACCAGAGCAATGCTCAATGTTTCCGAAGGGACTGATATGGCAGAAAGAAATTCAACCACCTCCGGCAATGAGCCTCTTGCAAATTGGGTGGATGATGTGGCCGAGCGATTGGGTCTGGACAGAAGGTGAGTGTTTTGAAAAATTGTTAAGGGCTGTTCTGAATTTTTAACATCTACCCTAATGCAATAATGAATTGTACTATTTGCAGTGGAGGGATACGTAATGTTTCTGATCTGGAGAGGCAACTAACACAACTTCAAGCACGCCTCTCAAGAGAAACTCACTTGCGTCTATCCTTGGAGGATGAAGTCAGACGGCTTCGTGATGAAAATAGACGTCTGCATGATGAATCTCAAGCAGCTGCACAGACAATTGAGAAGATTTACTGAGTGGTTTTTTCAAACCATTGATAGACAGTAGTCTGTTTGAAGACCACGCACTTGATATTTCACAAAACTAACAAAGAAACCATTTTCAAAATTTTGTTAATTGTATGTCAGTAGCTGTTTCAATGGGTTAAGCCACCATGGCTTTTGATAAATTTGGTGGAAGTCTTTCATAAAACTATTTCCATCCATCATTGCTCGCTGTGATTCACTGCTTACAAATGGTCACTTGAAGACTTGAAGTCCTCTTTTTCTTTTCTCTAGTACTATCCTGGATATGTATGTGGATTGAAACATTTCTTTTATTTTACATTATTTAACTCTTGTCTTATTTAATTCACGGACAATGTGCTTGATTGTAATGTAGCATGACACTAATTTTACTCCAAAAACTGTGAATTTCATTATGTTAATACATGAGAATTACAAGTGATTGCAAAAATGTGTTCTATTTCTTTGCTCACAGAATATTGAACACTTGCAATTTTAAAGTATTGGACATCCAAACCTTTGGTATTTTAATACTTTGTTCTTCACTTCTAAAATTTAAGAGGTAGGTGGTAAAAGTGCATCATTTGCTGTCATATTTTTGTATCTTAAACTTTTTCATTTGGCTGTACCTCAGTTTTGTGTATTCTTTTCTTATGTGTCTAGTCCTTGTTGGAAGGAGCCATTGGTTGTTTAGAGATTGTGTAGGAGAACTGTTACCGATGTTGAATTATGCCTGTAAGAATCAGTGAATCTTTCGCTCATGTATGCATCACTGAAAAGAACTTAGTCTTAGCAGGCATCATTCCATTTCCCGTCTCCAAAATTTGGAGCAAGTTAATAGCCCTTGTATTAAATGTAAATAAAAAGCACTGATGAATCAATTTGGATTCTTGTGATAGTCAATGGAACAGTAATTGTACATTATGTTTTATACTTTGTCAAATCTACATTTAAGTTGATGAAATTTGTATTTCCTAGATGTGTCCATGTTTCCTTAATTGAATATAAAATGTACCAGCCAAAGAGGAGCAGGGACAGGAATGTTAAATCCAGACAGCATACTAAAACAATAATTGATGTTGATTTCTTTTATTCTGGATTCTAGTGGAAATAGTGTTCATATTTTGAAGTATCTAGGACCTTTCTTAGGGTCTTGCAATGTAAACCAAAGATGGCAGTGCAGGAACAGTATCAGGCATGTATATTGTTACATACAGAAAATAAAGATGTATGATAAAAACTTTCACAGCAATTAAATTGTTTCATTTTTCACACGTTATCCACACATTCTCTCCTCTCCCTCGTTTGAATGTCATGAGACACTAAGTTCATGACGAAACCATGTCTGGGAGTCGGTCCAAACACACCGCCTGAAAAATCAAAATTAGACCTTGAAAAATGTGGTATTTTTCGGTAATATTCAGATTTGCAAACTCTGAAAATTAGCTGCGTTTGGTGTAAAAACAAAAAAAAACGGCAAAAATGGGTGGGTCCTACCTCGTCCCAGACTTCCGTCCGGAACCGTTCCTGCTTAACTTCGGTGTTCGGATGGGAACCGGTGTACCAGGAGTTGACCGCCGCTAAGACACAGGCACGACGCAGCCACCTTGGTAGGCAGGCTTCCGCAACGGCCAACATCGCCCCTTCCGCTGACCAGATTTCAGGAGTCAGCCCCCTTCGACCAGCCAGTTGGTCTGTGACCCTAAGGCCACTCCCTCGCGGATTGAGAGGGAGGTAGGATGCCCAGATCGTACACGGCCGAAGCCGATTGTACTCTACTCTTCTACGCCATGTATCCAAGTAGGTGTTGCCCGAATACTCCAGATTCCGAGGCCTTACGCTTGAAAAATGTAGAAGGCCGAACCCTAGGCCCCTACATTTAACTTCTGCCGAGTCTTGGCAAGCACCATTCCCCTGCTTGGGCGTCGAACCACTGCTCCTCAACAGTGTATTCAACCTCCGGGGAATGGCCGCGGCCCAACGTCCGCGGTCACTCAGACAACACACTTTGAACACGTTCTTTTGGTATATTTTACCCACCAACCTCGGTCGGCAGACTCCAGAAAAATTTTCACCCCGGCAAAGAGTTGAACCCCGGACCTTGCGGTCGCCGACCAGCCCACTAACCAACTACGCTACGATGTTGCGATGGAGAAGGTCGCGCTCTTGGTGCTTGCTGTGATCCCGCAGAGAGCAGAACCGATGGGATGATTTGGCTAAATAAATCTTTCTCATTTTTACCAAAACTACCCGTAACTTACCGTTGAATCTTACTGGTATTTTTAAATCCCTAGAGGAAACCATGTCGGTCCAAATACACTGCGCCCGAAAATAATGGAAATTTTTTTTATCGTCAAAATTCCAGCTCACCGGACAATCGGTAGCATTCGCAAAGAGTCTGTTGTTTTGTTTTTAGTCTGCAGGAAGCGTCCGAGGTGTCGTTCAAGTCTGGAGGTCCTGCTCATAAATGTGACTGGGAGTGTGTAAAATAAATGACCAATAGGGCTGAGTTGGCTTTGGGTTTATTCTTCAAAGAAAGAATAATACGGTACATACTGTAATAATAATAATAATAATAATGTAAAGCGCAGCAGTACAGATACCTCTATTTACATAAATTTACAACTTTCATACAAGGGGAGGTTTACAATAATTTGTTGATCAATAAGTTTATAAGTGAACAATGAATATAATATTTACAGAATTAGGATTAACAGACTTAACTGTACAGGATATGAATATAAGACAGCTAATTGATCAGCATGCCTCGTGACGGGAGATACTTGACTTAAATATTAGACCTGTTCTTGAGAATTGTATTGGCTGGCAAACACTTATTTCCCATAGGCCATCAACCGTTTTTAAATTATTTATTTGGTAAATGATTTGAGGATTACAGATAAAAATGTATGGGAAATGTTTGTCTGTTTCTTCCTTGGGGGAGAGCACCAAATGCTATGAGCATACTTAGATTTCATCTTGCACCCAGCATACAGGTTTTATAGAACCATGGCACATAATAGACCACCTCTGAAGGCTTTCTATGCCACTCTATGTTAAAGAACCTAACAACACATCAATTAAACTTAAAAATAACATTAAGAAACAAATACTTATGCAAACTATTTACAATCAGTCATATTCTGGTCTCTAAGTTAGATGTACATCGCAAAAACACTTCGTCCGTGAGACAGTCAGTGGTGTCTGAATCCAAACAAATTGCTTAAGCTGTGGTTCAAATTAGATGACTAGTTTAACACGAGAATCCCGTGAAATCAACGGGCTCACAGTTATTGCCACCCTGCAGTGCCCTGCAGACCGCAGCGAGCGATCACGTGACGACTAGTGTTTCTAGTTCCAGAAAACGTCCGGAAAATTCGGATTTTTTTTTCCTCCGAAACTTTCCGACAAAAATCGAAAATTTCCAGAAACCTTCCGGAAAAATTCTGGGGCGCTAGAACCGCTCGTGGCGACGGCGACGTTAGCCGCAACCGGTCCAGGGTCAGTCTTTGTGACGGTCCCATTCGTATGCCGTGGTCCTCGGGTCCTAGAGCTGTTAGATCAGGGGCATGGGGGGCATGGGGGCCGGCGGGAACGTGACGCGCCGAGCCCTCACCGGGATATGTGCTTGCCTGTCCTGCGGGACCCTCTCCGTGACGCCCTCCGGGAGCTCCCCCGGGACCTGCGCCGTTACCCCGGGCGCGCAGACGCTGACGACCACCCCGTCGGGGCTGTGTCCAGGACGGGTGCCGGGGGCGGGGGCAGGCCCTGTGCCGCCGCGGCCGCCGCCCGCACCCGGGAGCCGGCCTCAGGTGTCGTCCACGTCGTTGGGCGGGTCCAGGGCGGTGTGCAGCGTCACAGAGACCCCCGGTTGACGCTGACGGCCGGGTAGAACACGCCGTACAGGTCGTGGAATGCGATGGGTCCCTGCGGGCCAAACATCACCAACTTCACAACTTTGCTCCCCACGAACAATTTCTCATACTCCTTCAAGCTGCCCACTAGCGAAACTGGTGAAAACTTGCCACTCAATAGACGTTTCCAATGAGACAACAGAGAACAAAAGCAATTTCCTAGACTAGAAACTCTCGAGGGCAGGTATGAGAATGAATGGTGTTTTGAGCGAATCTGGAGATAATAAAACCCATATTCGGGCGCGGTCCTTGTGCACCAATATTTATTGTTGTGCTGACCTGCGGTTCCTCGTTGACGTAGAAGCTGAGCTGGTGTCGGTCCAGGTCCAGCAGCACGCCCACGGTGGCCCCGGCCTGGATGCCGCCCTCACACCGCTGAGCGTGCGCGTCACCGTGCAGGAACCACGACCGCTGCCTGTCGATGTACATGGCCCAGCCCTTGTCGTCCTTGCCTGGAACACACACACACACCGCTCCGTCAGGTATGTCCGGGTTGGGTGAGGTCAGTTCAGATCAGCTCCCTCACCGAGCATCTGGTCTTTGGCGACGTCCATCCTGGCCACGCCGAAGCTGGGGTCCGTGTCCGAGTCGTAGCGGTCCACGCTGAACTCCCAGTAGTGCACGCCGCGGCTGAAGCCCACCGAGCCGAGGGCGACACGGTGCTCGTAGCCGGGGCAGGAGAGCGCGCAGTGGTCCGCCGAGAACTGCAGGCCCGGCGACAGGTTGGGGTCGAAGGTGAACCACGCCACTGCAACACAGGGAGGACAACAAAAAACATTTATTCAACCCTAGAAAAAAACAAAACCACTTAGAAAGTGGTTAGAAAAGGCAGCAGCAAATTTTTTTTAAATGACATTTTTATGTTTTTAACATTTCCAAATTTTTTGAATCTCTTCCTGAATTTATTTTTCTGACTCTTGAGGTTTTGTTCTGTCTTCAAAATTGTCCTGATTTATGAAGTGCAACGGATTTTTTTTTCTAGGACAGCTGAGGACCCTCTACGGATAATTTGACCCCAGATTGGGTCTGTCTAGAGTGTCTAGGGTTGTACAACTTGTCTAGCTGAAGGCTCTGGTTCTCTAGGGCTCGCTCCGGGTTGAACGCCGGCCGAACGGGACAGAGGACGGGCGCTAAGCGTCGACGTCCTCTCTCTCTCTCTCTCTCTCTCTCTCTCTCTCTCTCTCTCTCTCTCTCTCTCTCTCTCTCTCTCTCTCTCTCTCTCTCTCTCTCTCTCTCTCCCTCTCTCCCTCTTGTCTCCCGGCTTCGCCAGTTGGAAACATTTATTCTGATTGCGCCCCGGGGAGGGGGAGGGGGGAGTGGGTGAATGTCACTAACACGCACGCATGTCTTTCCTTCTTCTTCCCCCTCTTTCCCTATCTTTTCCTCGCGCTCTCTCACACACACACACACACACACACACGACAGCAGACAGCCCCTGCTGCCGCCGACTCCTCGCTCGTACTCTTGCGCTTCCCTTCCCCATTCCCATCATCCCCATCCCCTTCACTCGCCTTCCTCCTCTCCTCCTCTCCCCCTCTCCTCTCCTCCTCTCCTCCCCTCTCCCCTCGCTTATTCGAGACCGCCGCTCCGAGGAGAGGAACTCCCATCGTCGCCATGCCGCCGCCGCCGTGCCGATGTCCGTCGCAGTCAACTCCCTCCCCCTCCCCCACCCCCTCCTCACCCCCTCCCCACCCCCTCCTCACCCCCTCCGACCACCACACCGGGGAGCCCTATGGGCCCTCGCCATGTAAGCCTCCCAAGTCAGTGTTTTGTCCGGCCTTGTTCAACTTTCCCTCCCTTCCTCCCGCCTCCTTTTCTTTCCCAATTCTCTGCCCCCTCCAATTCCTCTCTTTGTCGATACGTTACGGTTCTTCATCGAGTGCGAGCGAGAAAGAGAGACGCCTCCGGTCTGCTCTAATTTCACGTGCGCTCTAGAGCTCTAGAGAGAGCACTATAGGACGCGCAACCCGTCAGGTACTGACAGGACCCCCGCTAGAGCTGTGCATTCTACAGTGTGAGGCTGGATGGAAGCTGAGCCATTCGTCTGCTAGCAGCGCCACAAGGGGTCGGGGGGATCTTAGGGAGAGAAAACTGTCAGGCAGAGTGTATAACAATGTCTGAAAATGAGTGTGAGTGTGTGTGTGAGAGAGAGAGAGAGAGAGAGAGAGAGAGAGAGAGAGAGAGAGAGAGAGAGAGAGAGAGAGAGAGAGAGAGAGAGAGAGAGAGAGAGAGAGAGAGAGAGAGAGAGCGACACGATGTCGCGTGCCGCCTAATGAGTACTCAGAGCGCGCACTACCATGCGCACCGCCCTTGGAGGGTGTAACAACAACGGACCGACAACGATCCTGTAAGAGTACACACTCCTCTCTCTCTCTCTCTCTCTCTCTCTCTCTCTCTCTCTCTCTCTCTCTCTCTCTCTCTCTCTCATGTCTCGGCCTTGGGCACATCACGCGGTGGGTGGGAGTGAGAGGGAGCATTGCGGCCACCCCGAGCCTCCCCCCCCCCCCCCCACGTCCATGCCGCCACGGCCCTGTTTATTTTTCATACCGGGCAGTCGCCGCCGGAATTTCGCACCGACTTCTGTCGTCTGCTTGTGTGTGATCGCCCGCCCCACCCCCCGCCGCCGCTGCCAATCCACCCCTTTGTCCAAACCACCCCCGACGCCGACCGGCCCCGCCGTCGAAGTCTGTTCCCGTTCGCTCACGTCCCCTCCTTCTTTGACTTTTCTTTTTCCCCCTTTTCCCCTGCAATATTATTATTAGTTTTATGATTATTTTTTTTTTTTGAAGAGGATCAGTCATTATTATTTGCATTTTGATGGAAAAGGCCGCGTGGCGCCGACCGGCGGGGCGGTGCCGGGATTTACAACTAGGATGAAAGGGACGGCAAGGTCAGACGGACGGACAGACGGACAGACAGACAGACGGACAGAGAGGCAGACAGACAAACGGCTGTCCCACCCCGAGGTGAGTAAGCGGGCCAGCACAGACCACAAGACGGCTTGGCAGGCCGGCAGACGCCCAGACAGACAGACACACAGACGTAAGGTTTGGTCCAGTTAAGTGGGGGAGGACACGAGGGTGTTTCAGTAGAGTGGTCCGTTTGAACAA
This sequence comes from Odontothrips loti, assembly GCA_038380765.1. NCBI lineage: Eukaryota > Metazoa > Arthropoda > Insecta > Thysanoptera > Thripidae > Odontothrips > Odontothrips loti. The sequence continues at coordinate 11,892,436 of CM076256.1, forward strand.
AAGTTTTAAAATCTCATGACGGCTAGTGCTAATATTTGTCTATGACCTATAACATGAGTTTTAAAAAGAATTCGGGATTTTTCGGCCCACGGGAAAAGGTCGCGAAATCGTTTCAAAGATGGCGACGTCCAAAATCCTGAGAAATCGTCGCCAGCGACGCTAGGGTGGTCAAAATCCGCAAAGTGGGTTCGCGGTGACTCGTCAAAAGTTTCAATTGGGCATTAAAATCATGTGTGCGAAACCGGAAATCTGTCGGACAACATTTAGAGGTCGCGAAGGGTCACGAAGTGCCCTCATAAACAGTAAATATTAATGTTTTTTGAAAATTCAAAAAAAAAATTCCAAGGTCAATATGGCCAAAGTAGGACCCTAGGGCTAGTGTCGTGCCCCCAGTGAGGCGGTCGGCAGGGGGCGCACGGTCCCTAGGCGAGGGGTGCATCACATGGCAAAGTCACTGTACACCCAACGGAATAGTGTCATGTGCAATCACGTCTAGTCCCTTCCCAATCATTCCAATCACCAGACACCGGAGGGATTCCGAAAAAAAATCAGCGAGAAAAAAAAAGCCAGATGGCATGTTTGACCGCTGTTGACAAAACCTATGTCGTCCCAGCTTCCGCCAGGACCCCTGCCTTCAACTTCGGTGATCTTACGGGAACCGGTGCTTTACGGCTGCTAGTTGGCCCCGGGACACAGCACTAGAACCCGCTACCCGGCTTGCGCCGGACGGATCTCCCGGCAACCCCTAGCCCGCGCTAATGCGCGAGGCCCCCTCCGCTAACCACGGCCTCCGGGACTCCATCATACTGTAGTGCCCTTCGACCGCAGTCTGGTTTGGCCCCACTCATCGTGGGAGTCCGCCCCTGCGAAGATTTGGAGGACATAGGTTCCCTTCGTACACGGCCGAAGCCGCTGTACTCTACTCGCTACGTACCGAGTAGCGGCATGTCCGCACCTGCCAGATTCAGAGAGAGGAAAACAGAAGCTTCGAACCCTAGAAGCTCTGTACATCCCCCGAGTCTCCCCCCTGGATTTCTCCAGAGGCACAGAACGCCCCCCCGGGCGGGACCCTCGAATCTAGGGAATTGAACCCTAGACCCTCGGGACCGGGGGTTTGTGCCGGCGGCGCCTTAGCCCGCACGGTCGCTTGGACAGCCATACCTGTGCCGCGTTCGGAAGTATTCTCTAGCCACTGTCCTCTGAGCTGTGTCACAAGAAAAAGTTGAGCGACCGGCAAGAATCGAACCACGGACCTGTCGGTCGCCGACCGGTCCACTAACCCATGCGGCTACCGTGCCACGATGTTATTTGCTGCGCTCCCAGCACTCTAGCTCCACAGAATAGAGCTGACCATCGACGGACGCTGTCCCGGGATCAACTCTTGCCTACGCCTCCAGATTTTTCTTGTCGATGTTCAGCTCTACTATGTGTGTCTATCTAGCTCCACATAGTAGAGCTGAACATCGACAAAAAAAATCTGGAGGCGTAGGCAAGAGTTGATCCCGGGACAGCGTCCGTCGATGGTCAGCTCTATTCTGTGGAGCTAGAGTGCTGGGAGCGCAGCGAACAACATCGTGGCACGGTAGCCGCATGGGTTAGTGGACCGGTCGGCGACCGACAGGTCCGTGGTTCGATTCTTGCCGGTCGCTCAACTTTTTCTTGTGACACAGCTTGGCGGACAGTGCCTAAAATATACTTCCGAACGCGACGTAGGCATGGCTGTCCAAGCGACCGTGCGGGCTAAGGCGCCGCCGGCACAAACCCCCGGTCCCGAGGGTCTAGGGTTCAATTCCCTAGATTCGAGGGTCCCGCCCGGGGGGGCGTTCTGTGCCTCTGGAGAAATCCAGGGGGAGACTCGGGGGATGTACAGAGCTTCTAGGGTTCGAAGCTTCTGTTTTCCTCTCTCTGAATCTGGCAGGTGTGGACAGCCGCTACTCGGTACGTAGCGAGTAGAGTACAGCGGCTTCGGTCGTGTACGAAGGGAACCTATGTCCTCCAAATCTTCGCAGGGGCGGACTCCCACGATGAGTGGGGCCAAACCAGACTGCGGTCGAAGGGCACTACAGTATAATGGAGTCCCGGAGGCCGTGGTTAGCGGAGGGGGCCTCGCGCATTGGCGCGGGCTAGGGGTTGCCGGGAGATCCGTCCGGCGCAAGCCGGGTAGCGGGTTCTAGTGCTGTGTCCCGGGGCCAACTAGCAGCCGTAAAGCACCGGTTCCCGTAAGATCACCGAAGTTGAAGGCAGGGTCCTGGCGGAAGCTGGGACGACATAGGTTTTGTCAACAGCGGTCAAACATGCCATCTGGCTTTTTTTTTTTCTCGCTGATTTTTTTTCGGAATCCCTCCGGTGTCTGGTGATTGGAATGATTGGGAAGGGACTAGACGTGATTGCACATGACACTATTCCGTTGGGTGTACAGTGACTTTGCCATGTGATGCACCCCTCGCCTAGGGACCGTGCGCCCCCCTGCCGACCGCCTCACTGGGGGCACGACACTAGCCCTAGGGTCCTACTTTGGCCATATTGACCTTGGAATTTTTTTTTGGAATTTTCAAAAAACATTAATATTTACTGTTTATGAGGGCACTTCGTGACCCTTCGCGACCTCTAAATGTTGTCCGACAGATTTCCGGTTTCGCACACATTATTTTAATGCCCAATTGAAACTTTTGACGAGTCACCGCGAACCCACTTTGCGGATTTTGACCACCCTAGCGTCGCTGGCGACGATTTCTCAGGATTTTGGACGTCGCCATCTTTGAAACGATTTCGCGACCTTTTCCCGTGGGCCGAAAAATCCCGAATTCTTTTTAAAACTCATGTTATAGGTCATAGACAAATATTAGCACTAGCCGTCATGAGATTTTAAAACTTTTGTTCAAACGGACCACTCTAGTGTTTCAGGCCTGAGGTGGTGTTTTGAATCTCAAAAGGCGCGGCACGAGAGCGGAGAGGGACTCCGTCGTGCGCACACAATCAAGGCAGAACCACCCTCCTCTCTGGCGCTCGCGATTTTGCTATTCCGAGGACAACATAAAGACTAGCTGCTCTTTCCTCCGTCCCCTCTCCGTCATCACAGCCAGTCACCATGATTTCACCCATTCTTATATTTGAACACGCAGGAGAGAGAGAGAGAGAGAGAGAGAGAGAGAGAGAGAGAGAGAGAGAGAGAGAGAGAGAGAGAGAGAGAGAGAGAGAGAGAGAGAGAGAGAGAGAGAGAGAGCACGCTTCCCCAACTCTTGCCCTATTTTCATTCACGTGCACTTCTGCTGCTTTGGCACTTTTTTTGTGTGTGTGTGTGTGTGTGTGTGTGTGTGTGTGTGTGTGTGTGTGTGTGTGTTCAGAGATGTCGTTGAGAGCCACAGCAGCCACAGCAGAGGCGCCGCCTTGCACGGTTGTCCCGTGTCCCCCAAGACGGCAGCTCCCATTGGTTCATCCGTCTCCATAATTCCGGGTCGGCAAGGGCGACGGGAAAAACTCTCAAAGGCCGTGGCGTGGCGTGGCGTGCCGGGGCCGTGCCGGGGCCGTGCCGGGGCCGTGCCGGGGCCGTGCCGGGGCCGTGCCGGGGCCGTGCCGGGGCCGTGCCGGGGCCGTGCCGTACGCTTTCATTAAACCTTCGCAGAAATTAGATCATTTCGGGAAGTAAAGGCAGCAGGCCGGCCCTGCCTGGGCGATCCTAATTATTAGATAAGGCCTTTGCTGACTGACGCTTCATAGTGAGAGGCGTGGGAGGGGGGGGGGGGTTCCTAGTTTTGCCAACCTTAAATGGGAGAGAGAGAGAGAGACAGACAGACAGACAGACAGACAGACAGACAGACAGACAGACAGACAGACAGACAGACAGACAGACAGACAGAGACAGACAGAGACGGAGCTTCCGTTGACGACGCGTGATGAGAGAGTAGATTGGCAATATCAATGTCGCAGTAGTGACTCCAGCGCAATGTTTTATACGAGGACGAGGGCACCCCATTTCGATGACGAGAGGGAGAGAGACAGAGGCAGAAAGACAGAGAGGGAGAGCGCAAAGGTGGGGGTGGGTCTGTAAGAGGGCCACAGAGGGTCCTGTGAGAGGAGAGCGGCCTCCCAGGGCCCCCGTCCCTCCCCGAAGTGGTCCACATTTCAGGGAACCAACATGACAACCGCCAAAAACTCTTTGCCGACGACATCCGGAATCTCAGCGGGGGGTCTGGCGGGGTCCGTGTAGCCCCCCCCCCCCACTCCCCCTCGCAGATACATGGTCACAAATCAATCCCCCTAGGCTGCGACAAAGTTTGCCAATCACAGTGGATGAGGGAGAGAGAGAGAGAGAGAGAGAGAGAGAGAGAGAGAGAGGTGGACGACTCCAAACTCTTTCTGGGTGGTGTGGGTAATGCTAAAATGAAAAAATGGAGAGAAAGAAAAACACGACGGAGAAAATGAAAAGAGAGACGCCGGAGAGAAAAAAAAACCCTTTGAAGTGCGATGACATGAAGTCGTACAGGGGGTAAAGCAATATGTACCACCAAAACAAAAACAAAAACGAAACAAACTGAGGGGGGAAAAGGCAAACACTGCGGCACCACCTAGGTAGTTTGTCGCTATGCAGCCTCCCGGGAAAGACTCCGATTTCCGAGCTTGTCTGAATTAACACGCTCGCCAACTTTGGCCCAAAGTCAACATGTGAATTTTTTGTTTTGTTTTTTGTTTTGTTGTCTCGCACAGTTATTTTTTTCCATCTGCATTCTTGTTATTCCGTCAGTTTCCTGGGCAAATACAAACACTCACTCAGTCACTGACTGACTGACTGACTGACTGACTGACTGACTGACTGACTGACTGACTGACTCACTCACTCACTCACTCACTCACTCACTCACTCACCTTCGGCGGTCTGTAGCCCGATCAGCTCGCTGTAGTCACCCTCACCGGACGAGTTGAACGCCTTCACGCGCGCGTTGTACATGGAGTTGAAGTGGAGCCCATCCACCGTGCAGATGGTCTCCTTCCCGCAGTACACGTCCTGGAACAGGAACGACAAGGGCCGTCAGAAACTACCGTACATGGATTTAAAAAAAAAAAAAAATTAAAATAAAGTTTTCGCGTTAATTTTCAGTCAACTCGACATTTGCGGCGCGGTTGTAAGTGTATGAAACCCGAGGTCAACAAGTGATGTGGGACGTCCTTGGGGGATCCCTCGGGATACCCTTGAGGAAGCCGTCCTGGACCCCCCGCAGAGTCGTCTGGTGGACATCCTCTCCGGGCCATGGGGGATGCAAATGTAGGCCTTCGCTGGGCGGGAGAGAACTGTAATGGTGAGGGGCGGTGGTGATGGGGGGGCATTATGGTGGCTACGGCCCCCACGGCCCCCAACGCCCCCATCGGCGGAGAGGCCTCGCTGCCGCCCCCCGGAGCTCGGCTCTTTTAGCCGCCCCCGCCCCGCCCCCGCCCCGCCCCCGCCCCGCCCCCCGCCTCCCTGTAAGAGCTGGCCGCCGACATGCAGGGCCTCAGTTGTTATCCGGGGTGCTTGCTGGGAATTACCCCCTGCATAAGGTGTCGAGTGCGAGAGAGAGAGAGAGAGAGAGAGAGAGAGAGAGAGAGAGAGAGAGAGAGAGAGAGAGAGAGAGAGAGAGAGAGAGAGAGAGAGAGAGAGAGAGAGAGAGAGAGAGAGAGAGAGATACAGACAGAGAAAGAGAGACAAATAGACCCCTGCGCTGAAGACACTTTGGTCCGAGGGAAGCGAGCCCCGGCACAGCGCTGGCAGCCGAGCGCCTGCGATGTCCAGAGTAGGCCAGCCCGCACGGCAGCGGTGCGCTCGCAAGGCGAGGTTGCCTACCCGGCAGGCGCCATACACACCAGCCCAGCCAGCTCCAGCACAGCAACTTTGGAGTGGAACGCGGCGGGGCGGGGCGGGGCGCGGCGGGGCGGGGCGGGAGTTCGGCTAGAGCCCGCGAGTCCGGTCGCAGAGAGTCGAACCGAGCCGAGCCGAGCGGTCTTTTGCAAGTTTGAATTTGGCGCGCGTTTGCAAAGATGTGTCCCGCTTCGGTCCCCTGCTCCCCGGGCTGTGCTGTGCTGGGCCGGGCTTCCCCTTTATGCCGCCAGAGCGCGCTCCGCGCGTCGCCTTTGACGGTTCCGTTGACTAACGAGAAACTTTACACCCGCCGCTTAAGGCCCAAGGCTCGCCTAAAGCTGTTGCCAACTACGCAGCTCCGCCTCCGCGCGCGTGTCGGGGCTATGCGCGCGTATACGGAGAGAGAGAGAGAGAGAGAGAGAGAGAGAGAGAGAGAGAGAGAGAGAGAGAGAGAGAGAGAGAGTGAGAGAGAGAGAGAGAGAGAGAGAGAGAGAGAGAGAGAGAGAGAGAGAGAGAGAGAGAGAGAGAGAGAGAGAGAGAGAGAGAGAGAGAGAGAGAGAGAGAGAGAGAGAGAGAGAGAGAGAGAGAGAGAGAGAGAGAGAGAGAGAGAGAGAGAGAGAGAGAGAGAGAGAGGGCGGGAGAGCAGGAGAGAGAAAGGGAGAGAGGGAGAGACAGAGAAGGGGAGAGAGAGAGAGAGAGCTGACCGGTGGCGTCCACGTACTACGTCACGCCACACTCTCAGTACGGGATTGGATTCGTTCGTTGGAAAATGAAGCTCCCCCCCCCCCAACCCCTCTTTACACAGGACCAGAGGGTGGGGGGGGGGGGGGGGGCAGTCGGACGGCACAAACAGCGAAAGGGAGGGCAGCCCGGCTAGCCGCGGAGGAGGTCCCGGGGGCGATTTGGACCGCGACCGAGAACCCCTTCATTACATTGACTCTGTGACGTCCGACCGAACAGCGAACATTCAGCGGGGGAGGGGGTGGGGGGAGGGCGGGGAGAGGGACGGGGGTTGGGGAGGCGGCCGTGCTGGAGGCGGGACAGTTTGTCCAGCCGACCGTGAACCAAACCGGCCCTTTAGTAAGTTGCTTTGACTGATGTCAAACTGACCGATCAAGAATCCCGAGGCTCGGGGGCAGCGGCCATGGCGGGCCGGGGGGGGGGGGGGGGCAGGAGAGGCGAGGGCGAAGGGGGAGACAGGTAAGAATTCCTTTGACCTCCTCCAAGGTGGTGGAGGAGATTAACAGGGCCAAATTAAGCGCGAGTCCGCGTCCGTCCTGCAGTGCAGCCAACGTGGGCGGCGGTGGAGGGATACACCGCAAGCAGAGCCCAATTCCACACGGGGCCATTACTTATTCCCCCGCAAGTTGGCGGGCCTGGGGAGGGGGGCGCTGTCCGGGCCGTCCGAGAATATGGCGCATATTTGTCATGTCCTCTGGCTATTAACGGTTTCGAACGCCGCCCCCGCCCTCCTCGCTCACTAGGCCACGGGCGCGCGCGCGCGCACACACACACACACACACACACACAGCTCTGTCACGGACCGGAAGTGAGCATGCGCGCGCAGTTTGAAAAATCTGTCGCCGCTGCCAACGTAAGAGTTTTATCTTTTTATTTTTTTTTACTTGTTAGTTGCAGCAGTTGCTCACCCTGAAGTCGCCGCCGCTGCCGTCGTCCAGCTCCAGGACGTAGCCCTGCACGGAGGAGGTGGGCGGCGGCTGCCATGCCACCGTCACCGAGTTGTTCTCTGCCGAGCACTCCTCCGGGATGATGGTGGGCGCTCCGGGTGCTGAAACAGATGCCGACTCATTTGTACCAACCTCGGAAAAAAATATGAAAAATTTCAAAATGCGACCTGTTGTAAAAGTCTGACAATCTCTCTCTTTTTTTTTTGGTAAAGATTGTTATTTATTTCCTTCTACGAATACAGAGCGACCTTATAGGAGTCGATTTGTAATCACAAGTAGCTTGCTAAGATCGTACATAAACTCCAGAACACGGTTGAAAAAAAAAAAATCAGCTTGAAACTATTATTCGACCAGAGTAATAGATTAATAAATAGATGAATGTAAAATGAACTGTAGTTTCACGCTCACATCAATGTACAAGGATCTACGACTACATTTGCACTAGAAAAATAAAATAAGCAGAGAAAAAAAAGAAGAAGTACAGAAGCGAAAAAACGATCACCAATAGTGTGGCTTGATCGTCTTTACCTGCTGGACGTCTTTCCTCTCCGTCTTTGGCGGCTGTTTGGGTAGCAGCGGAAAGAGACAAACAATCAATTACTACCACAGAGTATCAGTACCGGCGGGCGAGCCTTGTTTACTCGGGAAAACTGCTGGACAACGGGGCTATCAGGTTCTCTTACAGGCGAGTCGGTGCTGTCACACCTCGAAAGGTTAGGCTGACGTCTGAGCCGAGAGATCCAACAGCCAACGTCATTTTAATATAATGGTATGATAATTGTGATGATTGTCCAAACTACTCAAGCGGAAAAAAATATACAAAAATGATATGCGTTTTATAGCTACAAGCGATGACGTACAGTCCAGGTGCCGAATGGTTGCTTGTTATGGAATTCAAAGCTAAGGAAGCTCATGTACTTGGTGGGGTTCTCCCCCCTCTAATGACAAAACGCTGTACAATTTGAATCAAACGGAGCCGCTGTGGCAGCAAAAGTTTACGGCAAACCCGCAAAACAATATGAGAAGACGGCAAAGAAGAGTTGTCCCCCTTCTTTATCTCGTTTCTTTCTTCTTGCTCCTCCCGTTTCGAAATTCTTTCACCGTATTATTGATACGGGAGGAAGTTACCCCGGGCGCGGGAGCCCGGCCCCAGTCCTCCCCTGTGCCTCCGCCGGGGAGTTTCCGAATGAGATTAGACACGCAAACTTGTGCTCAAACAGGCACAGCACATCGTGGTTCATTCTTGTTTCGTCCCTTACGGAGACGCAAATGGGAGACATAGAGAGAGGGAGAGAGAGAGAGAGAGAGAGAGGGGGGGGGGGGGGAGGACGAAAGAAAAAAGAAATAAGGCTGCCATTGTAGCCGCTAGGCTATAGCCTACTGTCACGGCCTCCGTATCGCACGGCCAGTCGCAGCGGTGTGTTCAGTGACTTGACAATAACAACTTCCCGCCTCTCTTTCTCCACCTTCCCTCTCTCTCGCCTTCCCCGCGCCGTCAACGCCCTATCTCTGTCTGATTGTCTTCCCTGCGTAAGGTCCCGGATTCACGGCCGGCAAACTCGACCGGTAAATACTGCACGGAACTATTCTCATACACGAGGAAGTGGGCCGACGACGGCCGGAAAGCGCTGAAATTTTCATCCGGGCCGTGCGAGAGTGACAACGCAGACCCCTCTTAATAATTCACGCTGCTCCTTCTCTCTCGCACTGCCGTCTGCCAACGCTGTCTGTCCCCCTCTCTGCCTTTCTGCTATTCCTCCTTACGTCCTTCAGCTCAAGGGCGAAGCGCCGCGCAGGAGCTCCGGCAAAGGCAGTGTTCGTTGTCATAAAAGTTGGGATGGAGTTGATGGTTCAAGTGCCGAGAGTTTTGTCGCGTTTCTCCCCGGGACCGAAAGATGAGAAAAGTGGCGGTATTTTTCCCCACCGAAAACGGTTTTCTCCCCCGAAGGTCGCATGTTGACGCGGTCCTACTCACGTTTCATCTGGATGAAGTTGAGGTGCTGGATGGCCCTCCTGGCGGACTGGTCGTCAAGCGTCAGGTCGGCGTGGGGCGATATCCTGGCCTGGGTGGCCACGTCCTTGTACCAGGTCAGGTCCGCGTTGGACACCCGGTGGATCAGCATAGAGCCAACCTACAAAAAAAAAAAAAGATTTTAAATTTTCGGAACTTTGAAGTAAAAAGAGAGGAAAAAAGAAAAAGGAAAAAAAAGGAAAAAATTAATAAGGAAAAAAAGGATAAAGGAAAAAAAGGAAAAAGGAAAAAAAATAAAAGGAAAAAAGGAAAAAGGAAAAAAAGGAAAAAAGAAAAAAAAAAAAAAGGAAAAAAGGAAAAAAGGAAAAGGAAAAAGGAAAAGAGGAAAAGGAAAAGAGAAAAAGGAAAAAGGAAAAAAAAAGGTTTGTTACCTGTAGGAATGCGGGGGGGTCCGTCTCCTTGAGCGCCTCGATGCAGAACTGGATAAGGCCCGTGGTCTGCTGCAGCTTGGCCGTGCACTGGGTGACCTGCTCGCGGAGCGCGCGGAGTCGCACGTCCCGGTCCGTGCGCACGAACTCCAGCAGCGCCGCCCGCCGCTCCTCCAGCGCCAGCACCAGCGCCCGCACCTGCGCCTCCACCTGCGACTCCAGCTCCGACGAGTTCTCCTACAAGAGTCGTCATCACCGTGATCAGGAACTTAAAAAATTTCCATCACATTTGAAATCGGGCCCGGCTGGCGGTTGGATTCTAAAAATATTGTGACATGACCTTTATGAGGACCTGTTTGAGGGAGTTGGCGTGATACTTACGTTCACTTTGTCCGCCATCCCCTTGAGCCGCTGGATGAACTCTGTCGTGGACTTGGCCTTCTCTGACAGCTGCTGCAGGTTCTGCGACAGCTCCGTCTGCAACACCACGGAATTGCATTTAGAAAAAAGCTTTCCAGGGTATCGGTATTAGAACCCGCGACAGGAATAAATATCGAGCGAGAGCGCCTGCGGGATACCGTGCCGCAACGCACCGCTGCTCGGCGGGACTGCCTACCCCCAGGCGCTGTTTGACCCGGCCTCGAGCGGACCGGCAGCCACGACCAATCAGGAGCGGCGTAGCAGCTACCAAGAAGCGTCCGTCTCTGTTACGTGGATCTGGACGTCGGCTGTCTAGCCCGGAGCGAGCGAAACGGCGTCACGACGGGCCTCAGGGTACGTTCCTCTCACTGTTTGCTTTTCATCCGGTCGTTTTCAGAAAGAGAGAGAGAGACAGACGTACAGCAGCAGTTCGAGCACCCAGTCCCCCGGCGCGCGGGGCACAACGAGCCCCGGGTCACTTTCTGTTCGCGCCTCGGTCACAAGTGGTCAGAAAACGGAACGACTTTTGGATCGCTTCGATAGTCTCGACCGCCTAATCTGATTACAACTATCTCACCTTACCTTCACACTTTCCCCCCTCAGCAATATGTGTGTATTCGTGACTACAACTATCTCACCTAATTTTTACACTTTCCCTCCCGTCAGAAAACAATTAGTGTTGCCGTGGCTGAAACAGCACGCGGAAGTAGAGCGCATATCAATGAGTCTGTCCCTGCGACCAGAGGCCTCGCCAGGGGCTCCTCCACGGGGCAGGAAGGAGGATTCCTCAAGTTGATCCAGTTTCTGCCCGCTGCCATCTCGGCTGAGGCGCGGGGAGTCCACTGTACCTCCCCAGAAACGGCTTGCTTCGTTTGCGAGAGAGAATACCGAATGAGAGAGAGCCACCTTTAAGCCCGGCGGCCCCGGTCCCTCTGGGCTCTGACTCCGGTCTATACCCCGCGCTCGAGCGACCGACAGTATGAGCTCTAGTGATACTTCCAAAGAAGAAAAATAAAAAATATGAAAAAAAATCATTTTTAAAATTTTTTACAACATTTTTTTCACTGAGTGCACTGTCACGCGTTATTCAGCTCTCTCTCTCTCTCTCTCTCTCTCTCTCTCTCTCTCTCTCTCTCTCTCTCTCTCTCTCTCTCTCTCTCTCTCTCTCTCTCTCTCTCTCTCTCTCTCTCTCTCTCTCTCTCTCTCTCTCTCTCTCTCTCTCTCTCTCTCTCTCTCTCTCTCTCTCTCTCTCTCTCTCTCTCTCTCTCTCTCTCTCTCTCTCTCTCTCTCCTTCTCTCTCTCAGGGAGGAGCTGAACAGGGTCGACAGCCCAGGCGAACGCAGACCTCTAGCGGGCTTCGCGACAATGCAAATGAAAAGGGATGAATAACAGCGGCGAGTCGCGGCACGGGGGAGGGCGGGGGCTGAGTTACCATCGCCTCTGCCACCGCTTCACTGGTATAATGAACAAGTTTGGAGTCGGCACCTCTCCTCCCCCTCACCTCACCTCCGCCGCTACGCTAGTCTCCATTCCCTTGCTGCCGCTGCTGCTGCTGCTGCTGCTGCTGCTGCTGCTGCTGCTGCTGCTGCTGCTGCTACTGCTCTTGGTTTGACTTTCCACTACAACTGCTCGGCTCGGCCCCGTCCCGCGTACGCAACAGTTGAAGAGTCGAGTCGTCAGACGCCCTAATTGGCAATGTTCACTGCCTGCCGCCCGCGTCTCGCGCGTCTTTTGTGTCACAACAATTGAGAGAAAGAGAGACAGAGAATGCGCAAGCAGTGCAGTGTACGGTGATAAAGCCGGGAACCAGAGGTGCCGGGTTCGAATACTAGATCAGGTAACACGAACGAATTTTCACTACAAAAAAAAATTCTCACGAACGAGTTTTTTTTTAAATGAAATATTTCACAGAGTGCAATAGCACTCCTGTACTAAAATCTGACAAAAAAAAACTGAAAAAAGGTCCTCTAAAAAATGTATTCGAATCCAGGTCGTTTCAAAATTTGTTGCGTACAAACCAGGGCACTCTTTACGGGAAGCGGGGGGCTCACTGCAGATTTCGTCTGGGGAGCCCTCTGGGGTCGGCGGGGATAAGTTGGGGGGTTACTTCCCTCACATACCGGGGCCCCCGGCCGCCCCCGGCCGCCCCCGGCCGCCCCCGGCCGCCCCCGCCGCCGCCGCCCCCGGCCGCCCCCGGCCGCCCCCGGCGGGGCACCGGGAGTGACAGGCGGGGCCCAAGAACGCGGTCGGAGCGGGGCGTGGGGGCTTGCTGTGTCAGGAGAACGGGGGAAGGCGAAGCCACCCCCCTCCCTCCCCCCTCGCTGCCACACCCTCCTCTCTCTCTCTCTCTCCTTCCTGAATTCGGGTGGAAAGGAAAGATTAGGAAGTATTACAGCACCCCCTGCACCCCCACCCTTACCCTGCGCCGCCTCCTTAGCCACAAGCCGATATTCGGGTGCCTGCCTGCCTGCCTGCCAGTGCTGCCAGCCCTGTCTGTCCCGCCGCAGACCCCGAGCTGAGAATGTGCGAATTCTGGTGGGACCCGCCGCCGCCAGCCAGCGAGCCAGCCTGGAAGACCTCAAGTCACCCGCCCCGGCTTTTTGCCCCTCCCCTTCCGCCCCCACCTCCTCTCACCCCCAAACCGACATAATTGCACTAATGCCATCGCTTCGCCAGCCATGAATGGCACGTGTGTGTGTGCGTGGCGCGGCGTGGCGCGAAACGGCTCATGAATCGAATCAAGCCGTCATCGTCTTCGCTGCCGTGCGAGACAGAGAGAGAGAGAGAGAGAGAGAGAGAGAGAGAGAGAGAGAGAGAGAGAGAGAGAGAGAGAGAGAGAGAGAGAGAGAGAGAGAGAGAGAGAGAGAGAAATACGGACCGACAGACAGACGGATAGACAGACGGACGAGGGAGTCCTCGGTCCTGGGGGAGGGACACAGCCCCCCGCCGCAAGGGAAGACCAAAGGGTTAAGGACCTTCTCTCCGGCCAGCCGCGAGAGGGGACTTTCCTGAGTGCGCTTGCTGCTGCCACGGCTGCCTACCCGCCCGGGGGCAGTCTTCTCTCTCTCTCTCTCTCTCTCTCTCTCTCTCTCTCTCTCTCTCTCTCTCTCTCTCTCTCTCTCTCTCTCTCTCTCTCTCTCTCTCTCTCTCTCTCCCTCTCACCGCGCTGCTGCTATCTCTCCGTCCTCGTCGACCAACATACCGCGCGGAAAGGGCCCGAAAACGTGTGTGTGTGTGTGTGTGTGCGCGCGCGCGCGTAAAGGGATACTGGACGTACAGAGAGGACAGACCATGCCACAAAATAATATTATGCGTAGTCGGAGGCACCTCCACCACCACCACCACCACTACCACCACATCTACCGCCTCTGATATTCAGAGATATTGAACTCGCATACGTTCCAGCAGTAGTGTGTGTGTGTGTGTGTGTGTTTCCCATTAGTACCATGTGTGTGTGTGGGGGGGGGGGGAGTCGGATATGTGCAATAAACGTCCACACTCCACGCGCCGCTTCATACGAGCATTCGAGTGGCAACCGAGTGGCAACCGAGTGGCAACCGAGTGGCAACCGAGTGGCAACCGAGTGGCCTGCATGACCGTGGAGTCGGTGGTGCCGTTTCCCGCGCTTTTGTTAAAACGGCCGCACCACATCATACCCCCCGCTCCCCAACCCACGACCCCTGCATGCGCGCGCACACACACACACACACACACACACACACACACACACACACACACCAAAGGTCTCCACGAGACGCTAGCGTTCCATCATTCTCCGCGCCGCGCGCTATACGAAAGAGAGAGAGAGAGAGAAAGAGAGGGAGGAAAAAAATGAAAACCACATCGTACTCCAGCGCGCGCGCGCGCATACACACACACAACCAGGAAAGTTATGAAATTATTATTTCTGTCGTCTGCCTCAAGCCAAATTACGGCAAATTAAATCCGTACGTCAGTGTGGTAAAAGGGGGGGGGGGGGGGAGAGAGAGAGAGAGAGTGAAGAAAAAGGGAAAAGTGAGAGGGGGATGCAGCAGGAGGGAGGAGGATGGGGAGACAAGGAAAAAGAAAACTTTCGTAGCGGACATGCGACCACCTGTCGCCAGAGTCAGTAGAATGAGACACGAGACGTGGTTGATTTTTTTTTATTTTAACGGAGTGACACGGCATGGGAAATGCAGACAATCTCGGAAAGTGGCAGGGGCGCTGAGAAGGCGGTGGTTCCGTCACCGCCCTCCACACACTCAATGCATCGCTTATGTTTCACACAGCCCCCCTCAGCACGCATTTCATCCGTCTTCATCCCTGAACTGAACATGCTTTTTTCTTTCAACATCTTTTTTTTTTCTGCCTCTGTCTCTGTCCCTCTTTTTATTTTCCCCGCGCCGTACTCTGTCAAGTGAGGGCACCGACACCCCCACCACAGCAGGGGCCACAGGGGCTCAAAACAAAACCAGCCCTTACTCTCTCTCTCTCTCTCTCTCTCTCTCTCTCTCTCTCTCTCTCTCTCTCTCTCTCTCTCTCTCTCTCTCTCTCTCTCTCTCTCTCTCTCTCTCTCTCTCTCTCTCTCTCTCTCCCCTCTGTCGCGCTGACCCCCCATCACTCTGTCCTTTCTTTCTCACTCGCTCCGTCGAAAAACACCCCGCTAAGCCGGGCAGAGCGAGAGAGAGGGAGCGCGAGCAGCCGCGAGCCAGAAGGGGAAAGGGAAAAAAAATTAACGCGAACAAAATCCATAAACAAGAAGTGGAAGGTCTAATTCATTAAACAAATGCGGGGGAATTCCGGGAACACCATGGCAAGGAGAGACAGAGAGAGAGGGAGGCAGAAAGAGAAAGCATCACAATGGCAAAACCCTCTCCGGCCGAGATAGCCACTCGAAATTACGGTTTTGCGCGCAAACTTTCCCCCCTTTTGTTGAGATATTGAGATAGTTATTTGGGGCCGTAATTTCATTAGGTCGCCTCTGCCTTTGAGTGCCGCGCCGTGCCGCCCTGCCCAGCCCTGCCCCTGATACTCCTCACAACAAATGAAGGAAATGCTTTTGTTTCGCTTCTGCTTGCGGCAGGCAAAAGGGATTCTTCACGAAAAAAAAAATAATTAAATTAAGAAATGAAGTGTCCGTGCACCTGGTGGGCCACTTTCACAGTTTTTCTTGCAGCAACAACTCTTTAAAAACAATAAAAAATGAACACAACAGTTAATAAAAAATAAAAAGCGGGGTATATTAATTCCCCCCCCCCCCCCCCCCCCCCCCTGGTTTCCCTATCCCCCATGGAGAACTCTTAAGACAGGTGGACACCTCATTGCTGCAGGTAATACTATACTGCCCCTACGTGCGTGCGTGCGTGTGTGTGTGTGCGTGTGTGTGCGTGTGTGTGTGTGTGTGTGTGTGTGTGTGCGCGCGCATCTACGGAGGAGGCCGAGCCTCGTTTCGGGGGTGGACGCTTTCCCATTTCCGGTCCAGCGTCGTATATCCGGTCACCCTTGAAAATACTGTCCTTCTCTCTCTCTCTCTCTCTCTCTCTCGCTTGCTCCCACAGTGTCGCGAGGCGAAGATTGCTTCCCTCACGTTTTCTTTACACCTCTGCCGCCTCCCGACCAGTCCTCGTCTCGCCAACGCGCTACCGCCCATATCCTTGCTCTCTCTCTCTCTCTTATTCGTTTGGCTCACCCCCCCGCACTCCATCCCCCTCCTCTCTCTCTCTCTCTCTCTCTCTCTCTCTCTCTCTCTCTCTCTCTCTCTCTCTCTCTCTCTCTCTCTCTCTCTCTCTCTCTCTCGCACGCTTTCCTACCCCTTGCGCTTTGATATAATGGTGTGCGAAAAGTATAAAAAACTAGAAAGCATAAAGGTGATGGAGTGAAAAGGCCTTTGATCTGCTTCCCTCGGCTGAGACAGAGGACGAGGCTCATTCGCAAGCCCGGGCCGACGCTGGGGACACTCACAGAAAAATGAAATGAAATCGGGGAAAATATAATTATGTGTCTAAACGAGTCGCTCGTTTAAAACAAAATGTAGTGGACGGGAAAAAAATCTTCGAGTAACATACATCTTCCTGGTCGATTCCGATTTGATTTTCGCTGGCAGTCTAGGCCGTTGAGAGCAGACGTTTTCCCGATCTTTTTCTGCAATAACCTGACTGCGCCTTCACCGGGACGGAACGTAGATACAAATCAATGGAGATCATTGCAAACAGTGTACGGCAAGGTGGTGCGATGGAGAATGTCACCCCATTCCCCAGGCACACACACTCGCACACGCTACATCGTATCGTTGCTCTCTCTCTCTCTCTCTCTCTCTCTCTCTCTCTCTCTCTCTCTCTCCCCCCCCCTTGCTATCACCTCCGCTCTTTCTCTCTCTCTCTCTCTCTCTCCCTCTCTCTCCAACCCCCTGAGCCCCCGCCCCCAGCTGGCCTAGTAGCACCGAGTTTGCTGCTCCCATCGCCTCAATTTTCTTTCACGTCTGCAAATACATAACATGATCCGGCTCGGCTCGGCCCGGCCTGGCCCGGCCCGGCTGGGATCGGCTCGGCTCGTCTCGCCCAGCTGCCGGCACAGTTTCGGAGCTGAGAGGAGTACAGGCCTCGCTGTATATTTCGGTTCTGCCGAGCCGAGTGCGAGAAGAGATAAGAGAAAACACGGGCGGAGATCCCCCCAGGCTGTACACGACACCCTCGGAGGAAAACGGAGAATCCAGGCAAACATCCATGAGACTCCTCAACTATCGCATTTATCGGCGTGTTTGGGTTTATACTGCAGAGGGGAGGAAAAAAGCGGTTTTTAGAGGATTTTCTCGGGGTGCTCTAGTGCGGGGTATGGACTGAGAGTAGGTGAGAGAGAGAGAGAGAGAGAGAGAGAGAGACAGAGACAGAGACAGAGAGAGAGAGAAAGAGAGAGAGGGGGCAGAGGGGGGAGTTTTAGGGGTAGACGATGTGTCGGAAACGCAACACAGTTGTATAACACGCTATATATGTGGGGCTGCAGGTGCTGCAGACAGAAAGATGTGTGCGCATGTGCCCGGGGAAAAATGGTGAGAGGGGAGCAGGAGGGGGGTTGGGGTGGGGAGGGGGAGGGGGGGGGAGGGGCTGTGCCCGGGGGCACGGAAGGGGAGCGCTCACTATCTGTTCTCCATGATGACTGGAAAAGGCGGAAGCCTGCAATGCATATGGGGAGACGCCGGGAGACGCACTTGGAGAACTTATCAGTGGCGCCCGAAGCCGCAGAGAGAGAGAGAGAGAGAGAGAGAGAGAGAGAGAGAGAGAGAGAGAGAGAGAGAGAGGAGAGAGAGAGAGAGAGAGAGAGAGAGAGAGAGAGAGAGAGAGAGAGAGAGAGAGAGAGAGAGAGAGAGAGAGAGAGAGAGAGAGAGAGAGAGAGAGAGAGAGAGAGAGAGAGAGAGAGAGAGAGAGAGAGAGAGAGAGAGAGAGAGAGAGAGAGAGAGAGAGAGAGAGAGAGAGAGAGAGAGAGAGAGAGAGAGAGAGAGAGAGAGAGAGAGAGAGAGAGAGAGAGAGAGAGAGAGAGAGAGAGAGAGAGAGAGAGAGAGAGAGAGAGAGAGAGAGAGAGAGCGCACACACACACACACACACACACACACACAGAAGGAGCACACAAAATATTTCCGCTACCGAACTTAGTTGTCTGCTCCCCTCGGTCTGTCTCAGTCTGGTTCTCATGAAATTTCATCGTCCTGAGGACGTTGGGTGGAAAGGAGCGGGTGGAGGGCGCGGGCGGAAATACGTGCAACGAAGCGTACGAAATGCCAACAACGCCACCGCCGGAAGGGAAGGGGGAGGGGGAGGGGGAAGGGGAGGGGAGGGCAGCCACCGGTAGCTTCTACCGCTCTAAGGGAGCTACGGCTCTGCACCCGCAGCGGCCGCCGCCTGCCCGCAGCCACGTCCGCCTCTCACGGCTGTCCGACGGGTTGCCTACCCTCGCCACTGCAGGCGCGCTGCGAGGGGACCAGTAGTGTAGGCAGAGGGAGATGGAGAAGGAGGGCGGGAGAGAGAGAGAGAGAGAGAGAGAGAGAGAGAGAGAGAGAGAGAGAGAGAGAGAGAGAGAGAGAGAGAGAGAGAGAGAGAGAGAGAGAGAGAGAGAGAGAGAGAGAGAGAGAGTGAGAGAGAGAGAGAGAGAGAGAGAGAGAGAGAGAGAGAGAGAGAGAGAGAGAGAGAGAGAGAGAGAGAGAGAGAGAGAGAGAGAGAGAGAGAGAGAGAGAGAGAGAGAGAGAGAGAGAGAGAGAGAGAGAGAGAGAGAGAGAGAGAGAGAGAGAGAGAGAGAGAGAGAGAGAGAGAGAGAGAGAGAGAGAGAGAGAGAGAGAGAGAGAGAGAGAGAGAGAGAGAGAGAGAGAGAGAGAGAGAGAGAGAGAGAGAGAGAGAGAGAGAGAGAGAGAGAGAGAGAGAGAGAGAGAGAGAGAGAGAGAGAGAGAGAGAGAGAGAGAGAGAGAGAGAGAGAGAGAGAGAGAGAGAGAGAGAGAGAGAGAGAGAGAGAGAGAGAGAGAGAGAGAGAGAGAGACCGTGGTGCGGTGCGGCCCGTGGAGTCTGTGTGAGAGAGAGAGAAAGACAGAGATAGGGGGAGATGGATGGATGGAGAGGGGGAAGGGGGTCATGTCAGGGGTCGGTGCGCTCTGAAACGGGGGGTCCGCTGCTGCTGCTCTTGGGGGGAGGGGGGGGGGGAAGATGAAATCGAGGCAGAGGCCCTTGTAGGTCTGCTGGCTGGAAGGGAGGAGGGGGGGGGGAATCATTGTGCCGGCTGCGGCTGGCGAGTGAACAGAAACTGTCGTTGTGCGAACAAATGTACCAGAAGAAAAGAGCCCGCGACAGCTTCCCCTCCTCGCCGCCAGGGGGCGTCGCGGCAGCTCCTCGCACCTTCCCGCCGGTGTGTTTCCGTGGTGCACTCGAGGGGCGCGGGCTGAAAGAAACACCTTAATTACTACCTGTGCCGGGTGTCTCTCTCACCTGCTCCCTCCCTCTCTCTCTCTCTCTCTCTCTCTCTCTCTCTCTCTCCCTCTCTCTGTGGGCACTAGTCCCCTCTCACTCCCACCAGAAGGACCCCCCGGCGCGCGTTTCTTTCAGGCTCACTATCGCTTACTCTCTCCCACCCCCTGAGTGCACGCAGCGGGAGCCGCCACCTTTATCGCACCTCCAGCCGCTGCCGCCCGGCCAGTCTGCCCCCCGCCCCCCCCCCCCCCCCACTCCACTCACCCTGCCTGCCACCGTTGTGACTTTATCTCGCTCTGTAAACTGTTTGTGAGTGGCTGCCACTGGGAGGGGAGGGGGAGGCCGTTGAAGGAAGTCACCCACAGCGCCTGCAATCTCATGACGCTGGCCGGCGGCGGCGCCCCTAACGGCGCCACTGTGCAGACACCTGACCGCCCCTGCGGGAGAGACAGAGAGAGAGAGAGGGCAGACACCTGACCGCCCCTGCGGGAGAGACAGAGAGGGCGGACACGGCGGCGCTCTGCTGGGGGTCCGGCGGGTCCTTAATGCGACCGCTTTAATTCCGGCGGCCGGAAATGCACCGGAAGTACACGTCGGGGTCAGTGGCCCCCCTGCGGAACTGCGCCGCCCCACACGCGCCGCCACCCCCGCAGAGGCGCGCCCAAAACCACCCCCTCCCCACCCCCTGCGCCCTTATTCTGGGTTTCCGGTCGCGAAAATGTATTCAATCAGTCGACTTGTCTGACTCATTGAATCTTCGCTCCAGTCTCACCCCCATCCCTTGGTATCGCCCCCCCCCCCCCCCTCTCTCTCTCTCTCTCTCTCTCTCTCTCTCTCTCTCTCTCTCTCTCTCTCTCTCTCTCTCTCTCTCTCTCTCTCTCTCTCTCTCTCTCTCGCAGTGTCCAAGAGGCCCACGCCCGGAAGGGCTGCTGTTCTGTTCCGGCTCTCTGCAGACACTTTACAATTTTATTATAGCATTCTTATTGAATGAAATTCCGGTCGCCGCCTCCGGGCTCATCTCCTCCTCCTCCTCCTCCTCCTCCTCCTCCTCCGGCAGAGGGCGCTGACATCGCTTCCTGACGAGCCGCGACAGAAACGTCGTCCGGAATCGAGATGAAGCAAGACGTGCCGACAACAGACAGGCAGTGTCGAGAGCAGCACGCGGGACAGCGTGTTGTCCAAGTGTACTACATTCTTCAAATTCTTACGCAACGACGTTGAAAATTTGCCGCACAAGCGAGACTGGTGGGCGTTCTAATGGTGATGGAGGGGGAGGGGGCACGCTGCCGCCGAACACCTGCCGCCAGTCACGTGACAGCCTCCAGCCAATCCGGGAGGAGGAGGAGGAGGGGGAGGGGTACTCCATTCCAATATGTGCGACATCGTCTGCTTCCCTCACGTGCAGCCTAATGCCCCGGCCGGAAAGATATATCGCTCGAATCAAACGGACACGCACGCACACGCACGCACACACACACACACACACTCAATTCTCTCGCTCTCTCACTCTTCACGCGGTCATTCTTTAAGAATTTTATGGCCAGTATTAACGTAATGGAACTAAAAAAAAAAAATCATACGACAATAATTTCTATTTGTCCAGTAGTCGGTCGAATGCTCGATTTTTCCTCTTGGATTTCATTTGATTTTTCCAAACAAAGAAAACAAACAACACAATGGGTAGTTAAGCCACTCGGCTGGCTCATTGAAATAAAAACCAACAAAAAAAAACCTACAAAAATTGTACAAAAAAAAAACAGGAAATGCACCCCTCCGACAGCGCCGCCCCCGGCCGCCCCCCGCGGACCGGCCAACACCACCACTCATTCATCCACATGTTTGTCGCTCTCATGGGGAAAAACTAATCCCAACGATTTCCCGCCTCCACACTACCCCTCCCCCTCCCCTCCCCCGCCATTCCCTTGGGGCGCTATCTGCTCTTCATCCGGCCGAATATGACGGGGAGAGAGAGAGAGAGAGGGGGGGGGGGAGGACGAGCGAGCCGTCCGCGAAAAACAACACCTACTGCATCACTGCACTAATCCACATCAGACGACATCCGGGGGAGGGCCTGAGCGGGGGCGTCTGTGAGTGCGACAGAGAGGAAAAGGGCGGCGGCAAGCGGATTAGAGAGAGGGATAGAGAGAGAGGGAGAGAGAGAGAGAGAGAGAGAGAGAGAGAGCGTCAGTAAACCCCTTCGGGTTGGACGCGCCCGGTTATCGCAGGACTGAGTATACCCTTCCGGCTGGACGCAAGTCTCCCTAATTCTCCACCTCTCTCTCTCATAAATATATATATATATATATATATATATATATATATATATATATATATATATATATATAACTCTCATACGCCAAAACAGCACCGCAGCTCGTCCCTCGGCCTCCTGGACACGTGTGTGTGTGTGTGTGTGTGTGTGTGAGGCGGGTTTTATACACAACATCCCCCGCCCACACCACGCGCAGCAAAACTAACGAAAAACAAACCAGGTCTGCCCTATAAGGGCCGATGCCTGGTGCCCTCCCCCATGCACTACCGAAGGGCACCTCTGGGAGCCCAGGGCAGGCTGTCGTGCCCTCAGCAGCCCGCTCAGCCAGAGGCCGTGGCGCTCAGCAGCGCTCAGCACGGCTCAGCACGGCTCAGGCGGGACGGTTGTGACCCCGCCCCACTCAGCACACAGCCCCCGCCGCCGCAATGGTCACGACCGATTCCCGGACCAATTGGCGGCCGTTCCGAAAGAGAACCAATACAGGCGGGTGGCAATACAGCCAGCAGGCAGGCAGCCAGGCAGGCAGGCAGGCAGGCAGGCAGCCAGCCAGCCAGCCAGGCAGGCAGCCAGCCGAGCACGGTCTACTCCATTCAAACATCCCCGAGAGAGCCCCAATGCTGTTGCTCCGGGGAAGGCAGAGTGGCGGAGCAGCGATAGAGAATTTGTCGGCTCAGTGAAAAGGTGCGGTCTCGTAGACGAGGACGTGTTACCTCATCCGAGGGGCGCGGGTTCGAATACCAGCCAACTCACGCGGTATGCAACACCGTATACCTGCAACAGAAAAGGAGGGGAAAAAAAAAGATTAGTCGTTAGCGGGAATGTCTGGAGTTAAAGCCCACTTTGAGGGTCTGAGAGCCCAGCTATTCCTCTCTGTTAGCAGCTCTCTCTCTCTCTCTCTCTCTCTCTCTCTCTCTCTCTCTCTCTCTCTCTCTCTCTCTCTCTCTCTCTCTCTCTCTCTCTCTCTCTCATAGCCTCCCGCCACATCCTTGCACGTGAATATTGCAAGAGCAACCGTGCTCACTGCTTCGGAAAATCTCAGATCTCGCTCCTGGTCTGGCTGACGAAGGAGAAGGAGGGAGGGGAAGGTGCCGCAAAGCCCAAAGCCGAAGCCAAGCCGCCGCCGCCCCCGCTACCACCCCCGCCACCACCCCCGCCACCGCCCCCATGCCTTGGCCACGACTCGTAAAATACCCGGCGCGGTGGCTGCCACTCCCCTTGGGCCTCGCTCCCCTCCCCTGTGCCACCCTCGCCCTCCTCAAGACGCCGGCGTGTGCGTTTTTCCACTCGAAATTGAGAGAACGTTAGTAAACCGTTAGGAAATCTCCACGTTTAAAGAAATACATCAAGGACGAGAGCGTCATGAATAGAAAAAAAAAATGACAAGGTCAAAGTCGTTTTTGTGTTGTTTGCTTTTTTAAACTTTTTTTTCCCCTCCAGTCGGAAATCGGCTTTTAATGATTTTCCATCGGGCGCCGCCGGCGGACAGCAGCGTCTGCTTCGCTTTATTTCGAACGCAAAAACTTTTGCGAAGAACATCCTAATTAGCAATGCGGATCCCCAACAACAACAACAAGAAAAGAGCAGCCCCCGACACTAGAGACGAATGGAAGAGAGAGAGGCACAGAGAGGGTGGATGGGGAGGAGAGAGACGGGACGACACGTATGCGGCGGACCCTAACCGCCCTTACCATTACAACGGCGAGGATCCACTTTTACACGCAATTAAAACGAAAATAGCACGTAAGAATGAGAGAAGCAGGGGAGGATGGAGGGGTGGGGAGGGAGGGGGTGATTATAGAGGGAGGGGAGCTGCTGGAAGTGCACAACATGCGGCCCACAACGCGCCAAAATTGAAAACAAATGAGAATCGTGCATTTTCATATTTGAAAAAAAAAAGTGTACTGCGAGAATAATTTGAACTGCCACGACGGCTGCAGTTGTTGTGAATACCCCAGCAGCGTGCGCACACACAGCTGTACGGGCAGCTACTTATAATTCATCGCACTGCATTGCAGCGGCATAGCATACCCCGGCCGTGCCTACGCCAAGCCACTCACTCGGGCTGGCCGGGAGGGTCTGTTCACAGAACCTGTGCACTCTGCACGGCGCCCGTTCGAGAAACCAACGCTTGTTATAGCTTTATTGCTAGGGGCTCCGTCTTGGTTCGGTAGCTAAGCCGCGGCGGACAGTGTCAGCAAGTGTCACGAGGCCCGGACCGGCCCCTAACATTATGGACGCCCCCTGCAGGCTACAGCCCCACAAGGGAGCCTGCTTGCGCCGAGGCAAGCCCCGCTGCGGGGCACCAATTTGCGTGGTTTGCCACCGGACACGGTAGGGGGCGCCACGGGCACAACCACCGCCCTCCTGAAATTCAATCCGTCCGGATGAGATGCGCATATTTGGGGGCGGGCGGTGGCGACATGTAGGGACCAGTAGGGACAGGGGGAGCAGCTTTCCACCGTCTCTCTTCCTCATTCGGTTCCAAAACTTCACCGAAGATAAAAAATAAAAAAATGTTGCCAGTTTACAACAAAATACCACAAACACATGGAAGTTTGGAGCGCTTTAAAATCCTGTCTCGATTTTTTCCTCCCCCTGGCCTGGTCCTCCTAATTCGCGACAAACTAGCACCCTTACTGTGTGTGTGAGTGTGTTTTCCTGCCGCATTCCACCCCATGCAGTACACCCTCGTCTAGTAGTTCGTATTCCGCTCCTTACCTCCCCCTACTCTCTTCACGTTTTCTCTTCCTTTGTCGAAAACTGTTCCGTCCACACCCCCTCCCCTCCTCTCTCCTCCCCCGCCATGCCACACGTCTGATTGCACGGGAAGCGCTCGTAAACGTCAGCGCGTGGCCGTGCGTGGCTGTGCGCGTGGCTGCGCGTGGCTACGGGCGTGTGCGCGTGCCTGCATGGGGTGCGGCTGGCGGCAAGGGCGGGGGTGGGGGCGGCGGGGGCGCCCAGACAGATCTGGCGAGGGTGGAGGGGGGGGGGGAGGGAATGGGCTCCAGTGGTTATCTCCTCTGAATTTCCGTGTGCCGTCCGTTTCGTAGTCCTCCCATTGGCCAGCCCCCCACTGTGTGTGCGTGTGTGTGTGTGTGTGTGTGTGTGTAAATTGGTTAGCTGCAAAATTTTGACCTAACGAGGTGCTGCAACTACTCACCTCTGCCCACCGTCGCCGCCATTGGCCACCCTTGGGGCCACGTGACTTGCCGCAGCCAATCACAGGCCGAGACGGGGAGGCCCAGAGGTCAGTGACCCTAGAGACAGCCGCCCTGCGTGCTCGTATGCGGTGTAATAAGGTTTACACCTCGAGATGGAGAGAGAGAGAGAGAGAGAGAGAGAGAGAGAGAGAGAGAGAGAGAGAGAGAGATAGGGGATGACGGGGCGAAGGGGGAGGGAGGGAGAGAGAGAGAGAGTATTCAATAAGGACTCGCTCACGACCGCAGGCGTGCGCGGTTCAAACGCCCCTCACCCCTCTCCACGCATGAAACAGCTCCTGTGACGAATCTCTCTGGTGGAGTTCGCGCGTTCCTGCCGCCGCCGCGGTGTTTTCTCAAAGCAAAGATCTCTGTCTCTCTCTCTAATCCCCGCAGCGTGCGTACGGGTGCGACAGGGACAGCGGAACATTCGCGGAGACAGCCTCAGCGGAGCGCGCAGCCCTGCCAACCTCACCGCGATGCTGACACAGCCGTAACTATGCGGTTTGCCTACCTCTTAAGGGGCAATGCTCCCCCCACTTTCTCTCTTTCTCTCTCTCTCCCGTCAGCATTCTCGCCCTTGTCTCCGTCTTCCGGCGCCGTGTTCATCGGGACGATTAGAGGATTGTCAGGAGAGAGAGAGAGAGAGAGAGAGAGAGAGAGAGAGAGAGAGAGAGAGAGAGAGAGAGAGAGAGGTAAGAGCAGCGGGGTGTCTGTCCTGCATCTGTGCGGAGTGCAAGGACCCGACACAGAAGGGGGGCGGTAATTTGTGAACATTCGTGTGTGTGTGTGTGTGTGTGTGTGTGTGTGTGTGTGTGAGTGAAAACCTAAAACCGTGCATGATTACAACGTCAGTCTACGACCGGAAGCGTTGTGACGTAAATGGGCCCCGGGCACATGCACAGGGGGGCCGCCAAAAAGGGGGAACAACGTTAAACTCTACACCCGTCAACAAAATAAAACACAAAAAGAAATCTAAAAAAATAAAAACACACACACACACACGAACGGGCCGTTTTCAACAGAGAGCAATGCTGTGCTTGTTGCTTCCATGCTGTTGCTGCTGCTGGCGGTCGGAAACACCAGAAAGAAAATCGAGATAGCGCTGACTGAGGTGTGCCTTGCGCTATCTCGTAGCTGAAGGAGGGCCGCCCGCCTTCCGAAAAACGATTTGCGTGCGCGGAGCCTCGAACCCGCGACCCAACCGGACTCAATTAACACGTCGTCTGCATAATGGCTTTATCGCTCTCTCTCTCTCTCTCTCTCTCTCTCTCTCTCTCTCTCTCTCTCTCTCTCTCTCTCTCTCTCTCGCTCTCTCTCGCACTGACGGACGACGAGGACAGAGAGGGAGAGAGAGAATTAAAAACCCCAAAAAGAAAACACATCTGCAACAATCTCGAGGCGAGGGCAAACCTCGGCAACACTGTCACGAAAACGGCGGCCCACGGTTTCCCTCTGCAGTGGACCTGGGTTCCTTAGAGTCAGGGGAAGGAGTCCGCCGTTACCACTGCCTTGTCCTGCAGTGGCGTAGCACCACCTGGGGCATCACTACCCGGGCACACGACAGTGCAACCAGCTCTGCCATTAGAGAGAGAGAGAGATAGAGAGAGAGAGAGAGAGCGAGAGAGAGAGAGAGAGAGAGAGAGAGAGAGAGAGAGAGAGAGAGAGAGAGAGAGAGAGAGAGAGGGGGGGGAGTCATACTGCTTGTTGTGTGTGCAACCCTCCTCAGCTACCACCGCAACACTGCGCAGCGGGACCGCTGCACCATCACAAAGCAAGACCCGGTATTTGAACCCGGAACTGCCAAAGATAAACTGAAGAGGGTTCAAGTACCGGCCTGGGGGCTATGACGGGGGCAGCCACTGGGTGGTAGGCCGTCCGGGAGCCCTCCAGGCCTCTGCCGCTTGCGTGCCCGCTGGGACACCCTTGTATAATTGAATGAATTGCAGACAGCTCTCCAGCACGTTATGCCTATCCACTGTGCCAGAGAGAGAGAGAGAGAGAGAGAGAGAGAGAGAGAGAGGAGATGCGTGATGGAGGCGGGGGAGGGAGCGAGAGGGACGAGTACATCTTTCAGCCCTCCCCTGCCCACCTGACACGCGACCTGTACGCGCTATGCCGTGTCGAGCAGGCCCCGGGGTCGATGCACGATACAGAGAGAGAGAGAGAGAGAGAGAGAGAGAGAGAGAGAGAGAGAGAGAGAGAGAGAGAGAGAGAGAGAGAGAGAGAGAGAGAGAGAGAGAGAGAGAGAGAGACAGAAATAGACACAGACAGAGAGCGGCCAGGTGCGATACGCTTTTAACTCGAACCGCTCGGCAGCCGAAAGCTGGCTGATCCGCTGGTGCTGATATCCGCTTCCTCCGTGTGTCCGTCAGCAGCCACGGGACGCCATATCACTCCGTGGTACTCACACATGAATACGAACGTGAATGTCGTATCACTATCGTCAGTGCGCTGCAATGTGAATGTGAGTGCGGACGTGCCTAATCGAACTCGCAATTCGCTAATGGCGATCGCGGGCCAAAGTCGTTGTCGCGTCTCTGCCCCGTTCTCTGTCGCTCTCTGCTGCGCTCTCTGTCGCGGCGAATAGATAATAGATAACAGCCCCCTCCCCGCGGGGGGGGGGGGGGGGGCTACGGTGTCGTAGCATCGGGACCGCCCCCCCGTTTATCCCCTCAACGCCAATTTCCCGGCCGGGCAATTACCGGCCAAACAAAACACGACTCGATTGGGCCGCGGGGCTCGACAGATATGGAGGCCACACGCAGCACCATATGATTCTATACATGTTGGCACACAAAATAAGTATGGAGGATTCGGCACGCTTTGTCGCCACACTGTAAAAAAACATTTTCCCAAAAAGAACGTCAGGAAAATTTGTATCGCGGCAAATTGTTTGGAATTTTACGAAATTTTTCTGAAATTTCTAAAGATCAATTCACATAGATGCGTTTGTGCCTGAATTCTCGGCATGAAAACGCTCATCTCATTTTTCCAGTTTTGGGGAAAATTCCGAAATTAGTTCGGAATCGTCTGACAATACGGCATGTAAATTCATATAACTTTTTTTTTTAATTTTCCAAAAAACGTATCTTACAGTGTAACTCGATCGATGATTCAGGTTATTCAAATCAGTGGGTAAGAGGGTAGCCGGGGACCGGGTGCAAGGGGAGCGCCTGCCATCCGTCGGGATACTGTCCCGCAACGCATGCATGTTCGGCGGGAGTGCCTACCCCCGAGGCGGCGAGGCTGCTGCTAGCCCGCTCCCTCCTCTACAGCTCTCTCTCTCTCTCTCTCTCTCTCTCTCTCTCTCTCTCTCTCTCTCTCTCTCTCTCTCTCTCTCTCTCTCTCTCATTCATATCGACAACGAATGGCGTCTTCATTGCGAAGTGACACAATAAGTTGATCGCACGTGACACACGAGCCTGCTGGGCCCCCTAGGAGGGCGCGGTGGCGGCGTTTCGCGGTCGGCAGGCACACACCCTCGCTTTCTCTCTCTCTCTTCCTCCGTCTCCCTCGCACCCACGGAAGACAACGGGCCCCATCCCTCCCCGCCTGTCTCACTCGCACTCGTTGTTGTTATTGTCCAGGCGCAGCTCCGCCGACGCGGCCTACGCGTTTGATTTGTGTCGTCGTTGGCCGGATGCGAAACGTAGATGTGCGTTATGTGCCTCGCGTGCGTGCGTGCGTGTGCGCACCAGTGAGACTTGTTTTTTTTTTATCCAGAGTGGCGTAGATGGTCTCGGGGGCAGTGAGCGCATGTTTGGGGGCCACGCATTTTTCCTGAATACGGCGGTGCCGCCCCCGGCTGCCGCCCCCGGCTGCCGCCCCCTAAGGGGTCCTGCCCATCGCGTGACATGTCGTGGTGCCTCTTCCCGCCCCCAGCCCACCCCCGACCCGCCCCCACCCTCACCTGGGGGCGGGCGTATGTAAAGGTACGAGCAGCAGCGGTTGAGGTTCATCAGAGACAGCGTCCCGGATTCGATCCCCCGCCACCGCCGCACCGCTTTTCCGCGAGGCCAAACTGCAGTGATCCTTTTCAACTCTGATCTCCAAGGACATTTAAAAAAAAAAAAATATCCTCTATGAAAACGGAAGGGGGAAATATGCCTGCGAGGGGATATGGTGCCGCTAGGTTGGCAGCGCCGCCCGGGAATCTCTGATGGCTATGAGTGCGGCCGCGAGCCGAAAAGGGAGCAAAAACCCGCAGCCAGGCTGACCAGCCGGACATGCGGAGAGAGCGAGAGAGAGAGAGAGTGTGCAGATAAGGCAGAGCGACAGAGACAGCGGCAGGGGAGGGCGACAGCGTATGAGAGGGGAGCAATATAGGCCCTGCAATTCTACGCTCAGATGCGTTTTGCCCAGGGAAGCAGCAGCGGCGTAGTGGGGGGGGGGAGATCCGGAGGGCTTTATTTAAAGGGCATTTGAGTCGGTTGGGGGCGGGGAAGGTGAGGAGGAGGGGGGGGGGCAGAGATCATCCCAAGCAGCAGCGAGTTTCGAGGGGAGATTCGAGGACTTTGGAAATCGTAGCAAGGGAGAAAGAGAGGGGAGGGATCGAGAACTAAAACAGATACGCCGCACGAGGAAATGCGATGCCAAGGACGCCATTTCCGAAGTAAAAATTCGGGGCGAATAGACAGACTTTGTGGCGCCTGGATATGTCGCTTTTTTGTGTGCCTCCCCGCGGCAGCAGAGCCTTCTGCATGCAGTTGGGGCTGTGCGCGGGGGTGGGCGCACGGTGCAGCTCCGTGTGTGTGTGTGTGTGTGTGTGTGTGTGTGTGTGTGTGTGTGTGTGTGTGTGTGTGTGTGTGTGTGTGTGTGTGTGTGTGTGTGCAGCATATCCGGGAGCAGCGAAAAAAAAATGTATGTCGGAAGATGGATGTGCAAAAAAGGGCGGCTGGATAGGAGAAAGGGTAAAGAGGTTGAGAAAAGAGGGGAAACAGTAGAAGGGGGGAGGAGGGGTCTGTGTGAGGGCACCGCACCGTGCATCGGGGATTGGATTTATATTTATGGCGATAGGCAAGCGGCGATACGTCAGGATCCACTCAAGTACCAGCAGGCCGCTTGGGAACACCCGTGCAGACAGAGGTAGACAGAGGGCAGGGCAGGCGGATGCACATGAGTGAGAGAGAGAGGGAGAGATGGATGCAGAGACCGGAGCAGGGTCCCAGGGGCCCCCCGGGGGTGGTGGTGGTGGTGGTGGTGGTGGGGCCCACAACCCGCATTGTTGGACACATTACAGTCATTGTCGCGCCCAGAGCAACAATAGCAGCAGCAGCAGCAGCAGCAGCAGCACATCTGACCACTGGCCGCCACCAGTTAAAGCTGCTGCGGCTGCAGTCGACCCTAGATGCCCGCAGAGAGAGAGAGAGAGAGAGAGAGAGAGAGAGAGAGAGAGAGAGAGAGAGAACGGCCATATTATGACTGCGAATGCCACAAAGATAGGGACGACAACATATGGGGTGGAATGGCTCCGTAGGCAAATGCGATTCTCTGACTCTCTCTCTCTCTCTCTCTCTCTCTCTCTCTCTCTCTCTCTCTCTCTCTCTCTGTGTTGTGTCCCTCCCATGCGCACAAAATGCACTAGTTTTTATATTGGCATTTATACTTTTATTTTTCGGTAAAAATCAACCATGATCTATCATCATCGTAGAGAGCAGCCGTAGATTATTTTTCTTCAGGTTTTAGAGAAGAAGGGGGAAAGGGATAGGTAGCCATACAACGCGGAAAAAGGAAAGGGGATAATGCAGGTGTTTCGGAGACAGCGCCGAATGTGGCGTGCCCAATGAATACCGTCGGCCCTCTCTGTGTTCCGAACGTTTGTTTATTCGCAGTCGCTCACTCTCTCTCCCTCAGCAGGGTGTTCATCACGGGGACATGCATATGCAATGCGGACACATGGCCCGCCTGGCGCACACACGGGGGAGCCGAGGCAAGAAGTTGGAAACACTGAGAATCACGCACGCTTGTAATCAACCCGGAAAAGAGAAAGAAACTGAAATGAAATGAATGGAAACAACATAATAGAACCCACCAAAAAAATCCTCGCTTTTTTACCCTTTTTTTTCCACCGGTCCTACCAGTACAGCCTCAGTGTGGAAGAGAGACAGACAGAGATCATCGGGTGCGGCGGGCAGAGCAAATACACACAAAGAGATACGACAATAAGGTTGTAAGGGTTCGGACCGATATTCGCTCAGCGCGGCGAGAATACAGAGGGGCAGCCCGGATCAGCGAGGGAGTGCGAACGAGAGGGATGGAGAGAGCAGCAGCAGAGAGAGAGAGAGAGAGAGAGAGAGAGAGAGAGAGAGAGAGAGAGAGAGAGAGAGAGAGAGAGAGAGAGAGAGAGAGAGAGAGACAGAGACACACAGAGAGAAAGGAGAGACAGACAGAGAGAACGCTGCCGCGCTGCCTCGCACCGCCGTAAGAGCTACAAGCGCCTGCGGCCTCAGGACGCAGCCCGCTCGGCATGCGTGCTGGGCGGGCTGGCCTACCCTACGACTTGCAGGCGCTGTGCTCGTCCAGCCGGGCCTTAGGTCTCTGTCTCTCTCCCACTCCATCCCTTACTGCCTACCCTTTATTCTCTCTCTCTCTCTCTCTCTCTCTCTCTCTCTCTCTCTCTCTCTCTCTCTCTCTCTCTCTCTCTCTCTCTCTCTCTCTCTCTCTCTCTCTCTCGCATTGTTGGTTTTCTTTCCCACAACGTGCGACAGTGAAATTAATATTGAAGTGGAAAGGAAATGAAAAACAATAAGTGCTCGTCTTGGTTTTTAACTCATTTCAAAATGCCTCGTGTAATTCCGATCTATCGACGCACTTTGGTGGACCACAGTACGTTCGCAAAAGTGGCCGCGGTCCTGGACAAGGGAAGGTGAGTTGGAGAGAGAGAGAGAGAGGGAGAGACAGACAGACAGAGAGGGGGAGGGAGGAGATGGAAGGGGTAGGAAAGGGAGGATCACGGTCCCTATTGTGACATGGGGTTGGACTAGTAGTGGATTTTTAGGGCAAGCATGGCGCCAGCCCGTAGCACAACAACCGCTGCCCCCCCCCCCCTCTGTCTCTCCCCCCCCTCTCTCTCTCTCTCTCTCTCTCTCTCTCTCTTTCTCTCGCTCTCTTTCTCTCTCGCTCTCTCTCGGGCGCTTTACTGCCGAGATCTTCCTATAGTGGCCCGCCCGCGCCTGGACAAAAGGGCCGACAGCACCTCCTCTGCCCCGCCCCTACTTATTCTCTCTCTCTCTCTCTCTCTCTCTCTCTCTCTCTCTCCCTCTCGCTCAAGAGAGAGAGAGAGAGAGAGAGAGAGAGAGAGAGAGAGAGAGAGAGAGAGAGAGAGAGAGAGAGAGAGAGAGAGAGAGTCAAAGAGAGAGAGAGAGAGAGCTAGCTGCTCGACACGGTCTTTCTTTATTACGTTTGCTCTTTCGCCTCGCGTCTTCATTACTGTGATGATTATTAGTATTATTGTTATGGCGGGCAAACGGAGCGAATTAATCCGCATTTATTATGTCGGTAATGTGGTCTAGCCGCGTGGACACAGTGCGAGAGAGACAGAGTACTCCGCGAGGGGGTGCCTTTATGCCCGCCACTTTTAAGACCCTTACCGCGGGCGCGGGCTCGGCGCGCACACACCCGCCGGGGGGTGACAAAGATGTAGCCAGCGGAAAAAATTTTGTAAAAAAAAAAAAAGGAGAAAAGGGATGGAAAAACTATTTGAGCGCGGAAGATGGAGGCTATAAAAACAGGTCGTGGACCTACGATAGCAACCGACTCGGTCTCAAACAAGTCTCAATAAAAAAAAAAAGCGGCGGAAAATTAGACATTTCGACGAGTCGAGCTCGATTTTGTGCCGCTATCTCCGCCGGCGCACGCCTTGCGACACTCTGCTGCCGTTATCAACGCGGATTGCTCGGCCATGCGAAAATAAAATTCCATTCAAAAACAATAAAAATGGAGTTAAATAATGTTATAATGGGCGGACACAAAAGCAGACTGGGGGGGCAGAAAGTTGATTCGATGCGCACGGCGGATTGTAAAAGCGGCGTTCGGCCCGGCTCGTGCCGGCGTGCCGCCATCACGGGGAAGCCTTATTGATCCCCTGACAATCGCTGGATAGACATGCGTCCATCAGGGATAAGCCACAGCCCACTGCACGCAGAGCGTAGCGGAGCAGGCAAAGACAGCTCTCTCTCTCTCTCTCTCTCTCTCTCTCTCTCTCTCTCTCTCTCTCTCTCTCTCTCTCTCTCTCTCTCCCTCTTTAGGTATTGACAGGGATTGTTCTTGCGCTGACGAGTCAGCCGTCATCTGGGCAGCATCAGCAAGGACGACGGATGGCTACAGAAGAAATGAACAGGATAAGGAAGGAAGTCCTAAAAAACAAAAAAAAAAGTCTTTAAATAAGTTCCAAAAATTAATCGTTTTTTTTAAAACGCAACGAGAGGGGGGGGTGGGGCGGGGGAGGGAGGGAGGAGGAGGAGGAGAGGAGAGAGAGAGAGAGAGAGAGAGAGAGAGAGAGAGAGAGAGAGAGAGAGAGAGAGAGAGAGAGAGAGAGAGAGAGAGAGAGAGAGAGAGAGAGAGAGCTGTACCGGCGCAGCGAGCGCAGTGTTGGTGCGGCTAGTCCGGCACACAATCGAATTGTGCGAAATACGATAACGATTGGGAGAGTCTGGGCTCTCCCTTCCCGAAGCCATCCCCCGAGGAAACACCCTGTGGCGGGCTACGACCGGGAGGGAGAGAGAGAAAGAGAGAGAGAGGGAGAGAGCAAGGGGGTCATCAAAAACACAGAGCAGGCAGTAGTCGGCTCGAGGTGATGTGCGTCATTCTAATGTACAGAGCGCAAGCGCAGGGAAGGGGGAATTGCGTTATTGATAAAACTAGAGGTAATTAACAGCACCGTGTTGCGGAGGCAATCTCTGGAATAAATTGCATCATGATGGTGTATACGGGGGCTACGCTACGAACACACTTAGCGAAAAAAATAAAAAAAATATTTACGACTGCCTTAAAAGTTTGACATCTATGGATGCCCATCGGGAATTTGCATCACAACAAATAACGTTGTATTCATCTCCTCGGTCGCTACTGCAGTGCGGAAAAGGTACATTTAACAGCGTTATACACGGACGGGATTAGCCTGTAAAAATGGATGTACACGGGGGGGCGGTGTTTGTTGGCGGATTACCGTGGTATACAAGCCCGGCCCGGGCACCGCGTCACGGTGAGTCACCACCGATCAAACTTTTAGATTGTGGCCCCTGAAACAAACCGACGGAGCAAACACACACACACACGCACACACACACACACACACACATGCACACACACAGTTTCCAGCCGACGGAACAAAACACGTGCATTCAACTTTACTGTTTGCGCCCCCAGAACGCGAGGCGGTTCTGTTTTATGTGGGCGCGCCTGCCTGCGAGCCGCTGCACTGCCGCTGCTGCTACTGCTGCTGCTGCTGCTGCTGCTGCTGCTGTTGCTGCCGCTGCACTGCTCTCAAACGGAACTGTATTCCAGGCAGCTCAGCGTCCACAAGCCGCCGAGGACACCAACACCGTCTGGACAAGCGGTAAAAATATATCCATCCATCTATCTATCTATCCGTCCCACTGCTGACACCTGCTTCGTTTTTACCAGGCGCGGATCCAGGGGCGGCTCTAGGGAGGGGGGGGGGGGGTGTACCGCTTTCTGCCTACTTTCAGGCGGATTGTAACGCGAATTGCCTACATTTCGGGCACCCGCCCCTCCTGGATCCGCGCCTGGTTTTTACACGACTCCCCTCCAATCTTCTGAGGTCCTCAGCGTCTCGGCCTGGATTATTCATACCCCTTTTGCGATTGTCTCTCTCTCTCTCTCTCTCTCTCTCTCTCTCTCTCTCTCTCTCTCTCTCTCTCTCTCTCTCTCTCTCTCTCTCTCTCTCGCTCAGAGTTCCTTCCCATTGTCCGCGGGGGGTCCGTCGTTATTGTCACGTTATCGACTTAGCCGGTCGTGAATGACATCCCCACGGATCTGCTTGGGCCGCACCATTGTGTTCGCGGGGGATGCGGGCCCACCTTCGGTTCATTCACGGGAAACGCGAAAACCCTTCCCGCCGTTAGAACAAAGTGAACCAATTTTGTCGCGTGCCGAAGCAGGAGAGGAAGGCCATCTTCCGGGACGGCGGCTCCATCACCCCCGGCCACCCGAGACGCCCATCCTTCAGGACCGCCGACAAGGACTCCCAACTGGACCTCGTAAATTCCCGGATCAATATAGGACTGGTCCGACCTTTGCATGGATTTTTTTTTTGTTCGGATTTTTTTTTGTCGTGAACAATTTGTTTCACCAGGCTGGAAATGTTTTGAACAAAACAAACAATTTAGCCTTAACTTTTCGTTCCCAATCGTTACAAATTTTTACGTTTTTTTTTTTTTTTTTAAGAGTCAAGGATAGGGCTTTAGGGTTTGGGTTGGGCTCAAGGACCCCCTCACGGTAAGTGATGGCTCGCATTCGAGGTGGCGATTTTATTCCGCGCGGAGGACGGCAGACAGACGGAGAGCGACAGAGAGACGCGCTGCTATCTTCCCGTCCCCGATCC
Organism: Odontothrips loti; assembly: GCA_038380765.1. Lineage (NCBI taxonomy): Eukaryota > Metazoa > Arthropoda > Insecta > Thysanoptera > Thripidae > Odontothrips > Odontothrips loti. The sequence continues at coordinate 11,927,734 of CM076256.1, forward strand.
CGGGCCAAGACAGAGAGAGAGACATATATTAGGCATTCGTGAGCGCTAGAGAGAGACGGAATGAGCGATGCGCGAGCCCAGATCTGGGCCAAGCGGGCCCTAGGCGTGGAGAGCTGGATGCATATCCAGGCTGAGGCCCCAGCAGCAAGAGACGCGGAGAGCTTGGAGGCTCAATCTCACAAAAATATACACCCTCCCCCGGGGGGTGCTACCACACTGCCCCGCACTCAGAGAGACTGCCAAATTAAAGAGGGGGTTTCTCTGTCCGCAGTTTCCAAACAATTGACCCCGAAGAGATGACCATTCGCTGCTGCTACTACCACCACCACCACCACAACGGGTACCTTGATGGGGGTCCCTACTTCATGATAATGTGGTGCGTACATTCAGTGGCGTAGCACCATGGCGACGCGGCCCCTTGACATTCGGCCAAACTGGCGCCCGCTCTGGCGGCTGTGTGTGTGTGTGTGTGTGTGTGTGTGTGTGTGCCACTGGGTCTGGCCTTGCCAAGAGCGCATCCTGTACGTGTTTGCGTGAGTGTGAGTGCGTGTGTGTGTGTGGTGTCACCCGGAAGGGAAATAAAAGAAGTCAAGTTTTGCCATCCGTCCTGCATTTCTACTTACTTTTCCCGAGACCTGTTTCCTTCTCCTCCTCTTTCCTCCTCCCCTCCTTCCACAAAAGTCTTGGGGAATTGCAGACAATGCAGTCCTGCCTCCCCCCCCCCCCCGTTTTCCTTTCCACCCTCACCGCCTTTGTCGAACCCCCGGCGGCACACAGGGGAGAGGAGGGCGCCTGTGTATAGAGGGCGCTGCACACACTGGACACACCCGCAATCACGCCTGGCGCGAAATTCAAACGAAAGCTCGTTGCCCCATGTATAATGTCGCAATACACGACAAAATTTTATTTTTGTTTTTCAATACATTTTTTTTCTAATTCAATATGAACCACGCGGGTTTGGTTTATCTAGTTTTTGCCCCACATAAAATGAAAACGTTTTGTTGGACAGAAAGAGGATTTCGGTAAAGTCCCTCGACAAAGTCCCCCGGTCACACACCGCTCCCCCCTTTCCCTTCTAAGTCACGGTGACTCACGGGGGGGAGGGCCGCACAAGCACCCCGCACTCACGGGCAACTTTCCTTCGGTGTCATGCGACCCTCCCGATCCCAAAACGGTTACAGCAGCAAGTCGTGAAATCAGGTTTTCCAGTTGAGATGCACGCCCCACCAGCTCTCTCTCTCTCTCTCTCTCTCTCTCTCTCTCTCTCTCTCTCTCTCTCTCTCTCTCTCTCTCTCTCTCTCTCTCTCTCTCTCTCTCTCTCTCTCTCTCTCTCTCTCTCTCTCTCTTGCCCTCGTAAACACACCCTGTTCCCCGGAGCAGAACTGCATCCGCGACAACAAGGACAACACAAAGAGAGAGAGAGAGAGAGAGAGAGAGAGAGAGAGAGAGAGAGAGAGAGAGAGAGAGGAGGGGGATATTCGGACCCTCATTTCGAAGTTATGAAATAAATAAAGCAGATGACGGCCCAGGTGGCGAAAGATATGGACCAAAAGGGAAGAAGTGGGGGGCGAAGAGGAAACACAGAAGAAGAAAAAGAAGAGAGCGAAAGGAATATGAAAAACGCGTGGATGGCGATACCTAACAAGGGTCGAAAGGGCGCCAATTCTGATTCCTCAGCAATTTTATTTTCGCACGCGATATGCACGTGCACACACACACACACACACTAACACTCACACTCACCCCGCCGCAGCAGTAGCAAGTCCGCCACATCCAAGCCCGTCACGGGGTCCTTACCTGGAAAACGAAAAGAGAATACAAGCGGTTAGTGAAACTCAAGAGGTATATCGTATAGTCATACATTAATAGAAATGTTCAAAGGCAAGATGTTAGATCGCTTTAGAGAGAGAGAAAGAGAGAGAGAGAGAGAGAGAGAGAGAGAGAGAGAGAGAGAGAGAGAGAGAGAGAGAGAGAGTGATGACAGCGGCGGGTATTCAGAGGGAGCGAGAGAGACGTCGGCGTGCTTGCCTTTCCGTTCGCTTCGCTCTTTCCGCCTGCTTCCGCTCCCCTCCCTATTCATTTATTTTTGTGTCCTTTGGGGTCCCCCCTCCCCCTTCTCTCTCTCACTCTCTCTCTCTCTCTCTCTCTCTCTCTCTCTCTCTCTCTCTCTCTCTCTCTCTCTCTCTCTCTCTCTCTCTCTCTCTCTCTCTCTCTGGCTGAGTCGTGAGTCAGGTTTGGGGACAGGCGCCGCCTGACTCCTTGAGCCCCCCGAGGGCGTGGCGGGGCAGCGGGCGCCGAGGTTCGGGAGGAGGGGAGGGAGGAAGGGAGGGAGGGAGGAGGAGGGGAGGGTCCGTGTGGTGAGCTGCCGGTAAAGAGGATGTGGCGGTGGTGAACTGGCGATGAGCGAAGGCTTTCGGAGATGTGTCAGAGAGGGGAGAACACGAGGGGAGGAAAGAATGCTACCCGCTCAAGTCCCATAACACGAACAGTAAATCGGATTTATTATTATTTTTTGGGGAAACGGAATTTTCAAAGCCGAAACGACCGCAAACCCGATGCGAGAGTCCGCCTGCAGAGTGAGAGGTAGGCAGTCCCGCCGGCCAGCCGTGCACTGCAGTGCTGCCTACCCTCCCGCTCCGCAGGCGTTCAGTCGACTCTCGCTCGGTCGCAGGCGGAGAAGCGCGAGTTTTTTTGTTTTTCCTTCGCGTACAAAAAAAGCGCTGGTTTCTCGAAGGCAGCATCGCTGCAAGAGAAAAGTTGCGATAATACAGGGGGCAGTTTGTGGAGTTCGAACGGCGGCGGGAGTCTTCTTGGAAGAGTACAAGAGAAGGCGGTGTTTACGATCGGAACGTGGCATCGGACCGGTGTTCGGCCTGGGGCCCCCGCGGCCCCCGCAGCCCCCGCGGCCCCCGCAGCCCCCGCGGCCCCCGCAGCCCCCGCGGCCCCCGCAGCCCCCGCGAGGGGCATGGCTAGTTAGAAACAAGGGCGGAAGATTCGGACGAGGTGGTCTGAGGAGATGCGTTGCGGGCCCTCACGGGTGGGGGAGGGAGAGGAGGTGGAGGAGGGGAGGGGAGGCGTGTAGCCGGAGGCGGCCAGGATCCCCCGGATGGGGGTGATTGTTAGGACAACGCCGTCAAGCGTGGCATCGCGTGGGGCCCCGCCCAGCCCCCGCTGGGGCCTCTGGGGCCTCTGGGGCCTCTGCCTCTGTGCTCCCTCATTGCATTTACACTTTAAAGTTTCCACTTGAGTCTCTTTAGGTCCCGCCGGCCCCCCTCGGAGCAGCCCGATGAGGAAGTCATCCCCAGACCACCCACCCTCGGCGTCAGAAATAATAAGGGCGGAAAACTACACCGCGCCGCCGGGGCTCGAACCCACGACATCCGCCTCCCAGAGATATTACGGAGATTCCTAATGGACACAGCGAGAAACAATTTTTTTTTTAACCAGGTACAATATCGCAAATAAACCGGAAAATCGCGTGTTTGTAACGTTTATAGTTCTGGAAAAATTACGAGAAAATTTCGGAAATTTTGCCGATCTCCTAAAAATGATGAGTGGGAGAGAGAGAGAGAAAGAGACAGAGAGAGAGAGAGAGAGAGAGAGAGAGAGAGAGAGAGAGAGAGAGAGAGAGAGAGAGAGAGAGACCCGTGTCCCTGGAGAGAAAAATACACCATCATCGCGGACAAACTCCGCCAGGCCCGAGCCAAGCCTCGTCTTTCCTTCGCACATCAATCCACGGAATTAAAATCACGGGAGTGTGAGAGAGAGAGAGAGAGAGAGAGAGAGAGAGAGAGAGAGAGAGAGAGAGAGAGAGAGAGAGAGAGAGAGAGAGAGAGAGAGAGAGAGAGAGATCTCCTAAATGAAAACAAATAGCACAGCCGGGTTCGCGCCCGACCGAGGAGGTTTAGTGAGCGCGAACGCCGTGCTGCAAAGTACAGGGGGGTGTATAAAGTGGGCGGGGTGGGCCTAGCCAGAGCCTGCAAAGTCATAATCAACACCTCAGACGTAGGCTGCTAGCGGGCTGCCAGGGGCTGCCAGCGCTGACGGATGTGTCCCTATCAATGAGGCTGCTGCTGCTGCTGCTGCTGCTGCTGCTGCTGCTGCTGCTGCTGCTGCTGCTGCTGCTGCTGCTGCTGCTGCTGCTGCTGCTGCTGCTGCTGCTGCTGCTGACGAGGTCTGAGCCGGTAATCTCCTCCCGTGTGCATCACCGCCGTACGTACTTACATGACGTTCGGCCTTCTGCGGGGCGGGGGGTTGTGAGAACTATAACGTTTCGTTGGGTAAGCAAACATTTTCTTCTCGAGAGCAAAACAGCAATTTTCAGTCCTGCTTTTGGTGCTCACGGAACAAACGTTATTTTTTTTTCTGGCCAATGTTAGCTTTTCCAACTGAATTTATGGCCTGTCCCGAAATCAACGAACAAATTTTAGTTCGGACGACCAATCATTTTATTTATTTTTTGGCGGTAGGCGACTTGACACAGGCCCCGCCGCTCACCAGGGCCACGGATTTACTATGTACTCTCTCTCTCTCTCTCTCTCTCTCTCTCTCTCTCTCTCTCTCTCTCTCTCTCTCTCTCTCTCTCTCTCTCTCTCTCTCTCTCTCACCCCCGCACGCCCCCACAATCCATATCCATACCTTTCGTGTCATAAACTGGTGTGGCGCTGAGCGCAGAGGAGGCACAGGCAGGCAGCCTCCAAGGCAGCCTCCAAGGCAGCCTCCAAGGCAGCCTCCAAGGCAGCCTCCAAGGCAGCCTCCAAGGCAGCCTCCAAGGCAGCCTCCAAGGCGCGGGGCTGCTCGTCAAATCCCAGCCGTATAGCGAAGTGCCTTGTCCCAGCAGAACCCTTTTCACGTCTACCTCAGCCCTTCTATAAACCTCGCCTTTACACACGCCTACACACACACACACACACACACACACACACACACACACACACACACACACACACACACACACACACACACACACACACACACACACACACACACACCACCCACGTCTCTTTACAGCACGCGCCAACGCCCCCTCCCCCTCCCCACCACCCCTGCTTGCTCTCAAGCCTTCACAAATTTTTATACTAAACGTTTTCACTTTCATCCCGCGCACGCAATTTTTCTCCCTCCTTCTGCGCCCTCTCTCTCTCTCGCTCTCTCTCTCTCTCTCTCTCTCTCTCTCTCTCTCTCTCTCTCTCTCTCTCTCTCTCTCTCTCTCTCTCGCACCCTAAGGGGAGGGGGATGATTTCTCCAGGATTGACTCCGGGACCATTTGTCCCTGCTGACGCCCCTCCCGGGGCTGTCCCGGAGGCTCCGGGGGGCCCCGGAAGGCACGTAGCTCATCGCGCGAGCTCAAGCCAGGCGAGTCATTTTTGAAACGCGCGCCAAGCCGGAGTCAGTGTCACGTGTCTCGGAGAGGCGAGCCGCCATTGGTCCGCGGGAGCCAATCCTGTGGCCTTTGTGGGCGCACAATACGCGGGGGGCGTGACGCACGGTCATGGAGCCCAACAAGAGCAGCATGTTGTTCATGGTGTTGTTACTGTTTGTTGCTGGTGGCGTCCGTACTCTCCACTCTTAGGACGACGCACGGCAAAAAAAAAAAGGTCAAAATTCGCAATTTGCGAATAAACTGTTGAGATAAGTTTTGCTTTTAAAAATCGCAAATTTGATAATAGCACACGCTGATGGATCAGTGAGTCCCGGGACAGGGCGTACACTCTTCCGGGATCCCTCTGTCTCTATCGCTCCCAAGCAGACGGCGGCCCCAAGGAAGACCGAGATGAGAGAATCAATTCGTCTTGATCTTAGCCCCACTGTGACCCCTCCCCCCCCCCCGGGTCCTAACGGAGGAAAGGGGGGGGGGGGAGGTTGAGGAAACGAATTCGTAGCCGCGTAGCCCAGCAACCGACTGCCAATTTTCAATTTTATTTTCCTCTTCATTTCAGCCAGCCTCCGGCCTCCGTTGCTGCCGCTTGCTGAGAATTTAATTGGTCTGCCTGATCTGTTTTCCTCATGAATTTGCAGCCGACTACCACTTTGATATTTGTTGGTGCCCACCCCCTCCCCGCCCACTCTCGAGAAAGTTGTCGTTTACTTCTCCGGCCGGGGGGGGGGGGGATGAAGCGGAAACTATAAGCCCTTCGGCTGCGAGGTAGGAGAAAAATAATTCGGGAGAAATGAGGATGTGAAAGGAATTACATTTTGTTTCCGAGTGTACCGCTCGCTGTGTGACTTGCTGTGTGTGTGTGTGTGTGTGTGAGTGTGTGCGTGCGCGCGTGTATTCGGAATCACCGAGCCACAGCAGTGCCTGCGGGCATCTTTGTCTCCGTTCTGACCTAGCATTAGACACCACACTCCACCCACCACCACCACCACCACCACCACCGCCACCGCCACCGCCGGCCTTGGCACCAGCCCGATAGCGACACCAAAATTGCGCCGCCAAACCTCCACACTTTCCAACAGTTTTCCTTCCCTTTGCCTTGCCTCCCGAGCTGGAATCGTTTCGCCCGATCGTTGTGAGGAAGTGAAGGCTCTATGTTTGCTGCGGCACGCGAAAGGAAGAAAAAGACTCCAGCCCGTGACTTTAAAGTTAAAAACGCGACATGTACAATTAATGACAGCCTTTAGAAACAATTGGTCTCGCAATTGGTGGCGCTTTACAAAACATAACTAAAAAAAATTATTTTTAATTTTGTGATCTGCGGCAACACTGCCGAAATGAAAACTGTCACTGGCGGGCCACTCTTTCAATTGTCCGTGGTTTGGGGCCGGATGTCGGCCCACTGGCGCCTCTCTCTCTGTCTCTCTCTCTCTGTCTGTCTCTCTCTCTCTCTCTCTCTCTCTCTCTCTCTCTCTCTCTCTCTCTCTCTCTCTCTCTCTCTCTCTCTCGCATCATCGGCACCGAGGGGATCTTAATCGCAATAAAGAAGGGATAATGGCCGAGCGGATGTGACGCTCTGCGTTCTTCTAATTCACTGAGGAATGTCCGGCGCTCACTCCGACGCTGCGGCTGTCCGGGACGGGCCGGGTAGGTTGGTACTCTGCATCAACGCGGGTAGCGTCAGGACTACCAACACTGCTGGAGAGACCACATGCTGAGGTGAGCCGCGCAGCGCCGCGAGGACCGGTGAATCACCACACTAATACACAGCGAAAATAAAAACAAATCGGAAAATAAAATCGAGTCGTCTCGCGAGTACGCTGAATTTAAATCACATCCACATGTCGGCGACAGCGCTGCTTCAGTAACAGGGTGTGCCGCAGCAGCCGTGAGGCGCATATCATCTCCTTACAAACATTTTATGTGGATTTATTATCACTCCTGGAATTGCTCTCTGACAGGTATCCAGGGAGGGAGGGAGGGAGGTTGTTCCGAGAAGACACCTCTCTCTCTCTCTCTCTCTCTCTCTCTCTCTTACATTCGTACAGTACCCATACAAACTTTACGGTGTACCGGCTTCTCCAGCCGCCTGCGCCTCCCCCCTCCCCCCTCCCTCCCGTCTCCGGTATCCTCCAGGACAAGAGTCGTTCTTTTTGAATCACACAGAGGGGGCCGGGTCCTGGGCCAGCAGCACGGCTCAGTCCGTACGCTCGTTACGTATCGCTGTCTCTCTCGCTCGCCCGCACTCGGGCGCGAGAGAAAGACAAGGACGGCCATACAGCGAGGTGTCGTTTGCGTACGCGGGCGCTCGAGTTATTCGGAAGGCTCCGTCTCTGTCGCTCGCCGCGCGCTCTCCTGCACGAGAGAGACGGGGACAGAGCGGCACATTGCCAACGCAGCCCCACGGCAGGGAGGACTGCGGGCCTTACATGGAAGGGCCAGCTGACCGGTTCCGACCCCAGCGGTGGGGTTCAGAAGCGGAATCCTAGAGAGACAAAGTTACTGAACCATTTCGGAACGACAAACAAATTGTGAATATTCCTTGCAAGCGGCTGATAGCGGCTGAAATCGATGAGGACGATACATACTAATTACCCGGCCGGCACCCATCCGTCCGTCCTTAACGAGATCGCGTTGTTAGTAATAATCGAGTTTCGAGGACGGGAGAGGAATCTGTTAACGGGTCGTAGCTTCCGGCGGCGGCAGCGGGGACCTGGCCCGGACTCTGGGCCCGGCTACGGGTCTTTTCATTAGAGCTCACACGCTGCCGGAGTTACGCTTACGAGCCGCCAGGGGGCGCATCAGACGGGCGCCGCCTTCTCCTCCGAATATTTCAATCAAGGATTTAATAATTTGATCTACAGTGATGATGATGATATGATGATGATTATGACGATGATGACATGTGATGATGATGATTAAGATGATGGGAAGAAGAAGAAGAAGAAGAAGAAGAGAAGAATTCTAACAGTGCTCTAGTCACGTGACGCCTCCTATAAGGCACTATGAATACAGGCTTATCTCCTCACTACAATACAGCGGTGGGATAGTCCGGGCAGTAAGAGAAGCCGTACAGGACCGGTTTGCACCGGAAGACCGCCCCCGAGATGCTATCACACAGACGAACGCTCGCGAAAACGGAGCACGAGAATTTCCCCTGATTTTTTTTTTAACTCTTTTTTTTCGGTCTTGGCTTGCGAAACATCTCCACGATATTCGGAGGCGCGGACTGTCCCGCCGCCAACTGCAAGCAAAACAGATGAGGCCGCCTAGGGACTTACTTTGTGTATTGGCTGCGGGGAGTGTGTGTAAAACCCTGGCCGTTGTGTCCAAGCGCCGGCCGGCCGCTGGGAGCTCAGCGCGGGGCACACGGGCAGCAACCGCAGACGATATAGGCCCCGCACATCCTCTCCCCCTTCCTCTCCCTCCTCCTCCTTCTCCTCCTCCTCCTCCTCCTCGCTGCGTTCCGATGCCCCTTTTTTGCTTTTGTTGTTCTTCCGTGGGTCGACGCTGTTGCGCGAGCCCAGCTCAGCGGTGCCCATCGGAGCCTGCAGACCAGAGCGGTACAAGGACGCTGCAAGCAGCGAGCCACTCACAAAAGTCACGCCGATTCTTGGGCGTGAAGAGGCTGTTTTGAAAACTTGGGGTCTTTCATTAGAAAGATCTGGGGCCTGAGTTCGACTCAGCTTGGCACCAGTGTTCCGAAAATGGGGTCACAGATGACTGTTCCTCATCGGAAATGCGAGAGGAAGATAGTTCGTAGACCTCATCCTGGCCACCATCCCAACCACCGTGTATATCTTCCGCATATCAGAGAAGGTCGTGTTTGGAATCCTGGTGTCAAGCCAAATCCTACTCAGATCTCAGATCCTAAATGCCAGAGGCCGAGTTTTCGAAACCAACCCTTATGGACCAAAATTGCTACTGCTGCGGCTGCTGCTTCTGCTACTGCTGCTGCCGTTGTTGTGCTAAGCGCTCTCTAGGTGGCTTCTGCACTGCGTATCACGTTGTTGGTCGGCTCCCAGAATTCCCTCTCGGACGCTGTTCTCTCTGCGGCTTCAACGATATGAAGCCCCGTATAGACCGTTGAACGGCTGCCCGACACTACACTACACACACACACACACACACACACACACACAAGCATGAGTAGGAACGGGGTTGTAACCCCCCCCCCCTCTCTCTCTCTCTCTCTCTCTCTCTCTCTCTCTCTCTCTCTCTCTCTCTCTCTCTCTCTCTCTCTCTCTCTCTCTCTCGGCTAGATGCGTCCGACGTCGGCCGCGGGCACTCAATCTGTTTCGCTAATTTGCTGTTTGCGAGACGCGCCTGCGGCAAGGGATGAGAAGGGAGCCAGAGAGAGAGAGAGAGAGAGAGAGAGAGAGAGAGAGAGGGGGGGGGCAGAGGAGGGTTGATATGCCGAGGGGTAGAGGTTTCCTCCTTGTCCCGCACATGACCGTGCCCTTGGCCCGCGGCAGTGTGTGAGTAGGAAGAAGGGAAGAAAATGGAAAAAGAGTGGAAGGGAAAACAGACGCGCGCGGATAGAGAGTACAATTCCAAAACATAAAACCATACCGCTTTGTGGAATGGGGCAACACGTCAGCCTTGAGCCGTTTTCCGCTCTGTGAAATCGGACACCGCGAAATACCGGCGCGCGCGCGCGCGCGTGTGTGTGTGTGTTTGTGGCGTCTCCGACCTTCACATCGTTCCACCTCCGCCCTACGCGCGCTCATCAAAAATGACAGGATCTGCGCTGCGAAATGGCCACGCTAGAGGGAGCACTAAAAGCTGGAACCAGACTCGTAATCACTTGGCTAGAGTTCGCCGTATTGTTCGTCGGTGGGGCTCTATCTCTAGTACGAAGGCTCTCTAAGAATGCACTGATGCGTGGCTGCGACGTCGTACAGTTGGCTAACCGCAGTAATTAACTGTGCTGCACGGCCAGAGGGCGTCGCTGTCGCCAACTCTGTATGAAAAAAAAAAAAACTTCAATCCGTCAACGTCGATTCTTTCTTTTTTCGTTCAAATCTTTGTGTTTTGGTTTGAAAATCGGAAGAAAAAAAAAATCCCTTTCCCTGAAGTTTTTTGAATTGTCGCAAGCATTAAGGTGTGGTAATTTGTTGGGTACCGATGCGGCTGTGAGCCAAGGCGACACCTCTACGCATGCGCGTCACGGCTCGACACGGCGCGGCAGGCGTGCAGGTTGGCGTGCCTGGCGCGCGTGCGCTCGGCTTGGCGTGCCACTGAGCACTGAGTGGCGTGCCGGCTTATTGGCCCAGTGGCAGCCCAGAGGCAGCCCGCAGCACACACAAAAAGTAACACGAAAAATGCACAGAGCCCCGTCGACCAGAATCCTAACAAGTCAGCTTTGAGTTTCAAAAAAAAAAAAAAAAAAAAAATGCGGATGCAAACCGAATATATTTATTTTTTTTCAAATTAAAAATTAGCCTCTTGTACCTCTGGGGTATCTCACCGAAAACCGCACAACTCTTCCAGACGATCTTAATTGGCTCTGCGGCTGTGATGCTGCCGCAGGCAAAACCGGCAAAACTGATTTTCTAACTCGCAAGGAGGTCGACGCACCGCCGCCATACCGCCATACCGCCAATTCAATGACCGAAGGCATCGCCGGGCTGAGCTGATGATGTAGAAGCATCCATGCAACTTCCACGGCTGCGAACTTTGGGGCTCTCTAAATTCCCTCTCCATCAGTTTGAAGAGGAGGGGGGGGGGCATGACAATCTCTTCATCGAGTGATGAGACCGCCAATTGCCAGTGACAGCTCCCCCGCCGCCCCCGCAGCCCCCTCCCTCGTCACCGCAGTCGGGAAGTTCACCCCTTCTGCCCGCAGACACCCAGGGGGGCAACTTGGGGCCTCGATAGATATGACAATTGTCTGGCGAGGTGGCGGTGCAGTGACAACGGGCGTCAGGAAGCAGACGACACATCCTCCAGCAGACGACACGTCTTCCAGCAGACGACACAGCAGACGATATAATGTGCAGCAGACGACACTTGCGTGTGTAGCAGACGACACTTGCGTGTGCAGCAGACGACACTTGCGTGTGCAGCACACCATTATTAAAACCAAAGCGAATTCCACGACGCCGACGCGAGTTCATCTGGGGGAAGGATGAGGAGGGGTGTGGGTGGAGGTCGGCGGTAGAGGGAGGGAGCGAGACGGAACAGAGATATATCCTCTCTCGCACTCCATTCGGCTCCACCACATACACTTGCAAGAGAGCAAATATCGCTGCCTCTCTCTCTCGCTCCCCCTGGCTGCAGAGGAGCGCATACCGCTGGGGTGCTGGATGCCCGCAGGCTGTCCGTCTTCTGTCTCACTCAGGGCGGGGTTCGTCCTCGAGTTACTCCCCCGCCCCTCCAACACCGTCGTCATCATCCCCGGGGCGCCCAGGTCAGGGGCCTCATCATCTCCCTCTCCTCTTTCACCGCGGCGCCAAGTTCTTCGCGCGTCGCACCGTTCTCGAGCACCACCTCGAGGAGCACTGACAGTCAAAGACTCGAGACCGCATCAAATACAGCAGGTGCTCGAGGCCCCTCAAAACAGCAGGTCGGTAGGTTGGTTTAGTACAGGTTGGGTTAGGAGGTTAGGTCAGGCTATGTTGGGATAGGTTAAGTAAGGTTAGGTTACCTTACGCATTTCTCAATTTCTCATGAGCAAAGGTAACGTGACACCCTTTTCTAAAGCCCCGGGCTGCCGAGCTGCGAGTCCGACTCAGGTCTCGAATCCTGAATGGATGGCAAGTTCTTGAATGAATGGCAAGTTCTTGAATGAATGGCAAGTTCTTGAATGAATGGCAAGTTCTTGAATGAATGGCAAGTTCTTGAATGAATGGCAAGTTCTTGAATGAATGGCAAGTTCTTGAATGAATGGCAAGTTTTTGAATGATGGGAGTATCCATGGTGCGGCCGGTGCCACGCCCATGGCGTAGACTCCATAGGGCCGAGCCGGCGGCTTTGATGTCGCCCACAATACGTGCGTGACAAGGACTCCGGGCAATAGAGGCCCCGGCGGGGGCGGCGGGGGCGGCGGGGGCGGCGGGGGGCGGCACAGGACAGCCGCCGTGTCGCCGTTCATCGTCTCGCCCGGCACGACGCGGCAAAGGCCTGTGAACACGGGCCGCGTCCGGGGCGGCGGACCGTGCGTGCTCTGTCTCTCTCACAGGGCGCGCGCCAGGCGCGTGCGAGTGAGACGGACGGGAGCGCCCGTGAGCGCCGTAGCGCCCTAACCGGAAGCGGGCGCCGCCCGGAATACGAATCACCCCACCGGCCGCGCAGCGCCGGGGGCCTCGGGGGGTGCGGGAGAAACAGGCGTACACGGGCAGGGCCTTGACGTCCACGAGGAGGAGGCGAGCCGAGACGGCGGGGTCCTCCAGAGCGGCAGCGGCGGCAGCGGCGGCAGCGGAGGCAGCCCATTGCTGAATCACATCACGCAAAACTGCCGCCGCCGCCGCCGCTGCGGGGAGGAGGGCGAGGGAGAAGGAGAGGAGGAGGGGGAGGGAGGCGGGGGCAGACCGGAGGGGAGCGGTGCATCAGCCGGACGGACTGCTGCTGCACCCCATGCGTGCGTTTTCTGAACGACATCCCCGCGACGAGACCCGTCACAGGCCGGATAATTCCGATTCCAAGCGAGAAGGAAAATCTAACCGCCGCCGCCCCCTCTCTCTCTCTCTCTCTCTCTCTCTCTCTCTCTCTCTCTCTCTCTCTCTCTCTCTCTCTCTCTCTCTCTCTCTCTCTCTCTCTCTCTCTCTCTCTCTCTCTCTCTCTCCTGCTCTCTGCCAATCTCTATCGGAGCACACACACGCACGCACGCGCGCGCACACACACACACACACACACACACACACACACACACAACGACACAAGGCAGAGAGGTTAGTCTTTTCCAGCAACCCCGACGTGTGCAAATAGTAACCCGACTTTTCCATCAGGAGAGGAGCTCCTTCGTCGCCCGTGGCCGCCAGTAGGAGGCACGACGACCGCCTGCTCGGTCATATATGTCATGTAGGCCGCTATGAAAAATTCATCGTCGTTTGCATTCTCAGACACGAACGTTCGTCTCACCGCCGCAGCCGTCCCCGGGCCACGGCCGCCTTCTGCAGCAGCAGCAGCAGCAGCAGCAGCAGCAGCAGCAGCAGCAGCAGCGTTCGTTTTCGCCTCGGCAAGTCGGGCCTCGCCAATCCGTCCCGCCACCGCCGCCTTGCCACCGCCTTGCCACCGCCTTGCGGGGCTTCAAGAGGGTCGCAGAAGACGTTGTCGGTCACCAGGAAGGCGGTGGTGGGCGGCAGTGGCGGTTCAAGGGGGGGGGGGGCGACCGTCACTGGTGGGCGGGGGGAGTATTCGACGACGTAAGAGAGGAAGTCTTGTGCGGTAGCGAGGCACTGGCAATAAGCATCGCACACACAGGAAGATGAAAATGTGTGCAGAGGGAAAGAGACAGAGTGAGGGATGAGAGAGAGAGAGAGAGAGAGAGAGAGAGAGAGAGAGAGAGAGAGAGAGAGAGAGACGGACAAGGACATGGACACGGCTGGTCACGGGCAGCCGCCCCACCTAGGCAGCCCACGATAAATCGCACGCACACACGCACACGCGTACACACGCACACGCACACACACGCGCACGCGACATGTGTAAGCCCTCGCGTGTGCGCTGCTGGGTGTCTGTGTGAGTTCACCGCTGCGTCGGTTTAGGGATGAACGGATGACAATCGACGAGCAGCATAGAAAAGGGAAGGGGGCGGGGGAGGGGAGGGGGAGGAAAGGGGTGGTCATCGAGGGCGTGGTGATGCGTGGCGGCCGAAGGGGTGGGCGCACAACATGTTGGCGGCGGCTGCTCGCCCCCGGCCGCCCCCGGCCGCCCCCGGCCGCCCCCGGCCGCCCCCGACCCCGCCGTGCAGCGATATAATTGATGGTGCATTCACGACGGCACGCTGCAAAATCGAATTTTTCGGAAAAGTTATGGCTGGGCGGCAGTTCATTTTAGCGTCCTTGTGTGTTGCAAAAGAATGGGGGCGGCACGGGGGCGGCACGGGGGCGGGCGCTTGTCGAATAATTACCCTCCGAGTTGTTACTTACCTCGGCCGCACAATTGACCACGTGTTGATCACATTTTTGGCAGCGCGTTGCTGCATGCTGCACCGCAATCCATTATTTAGGAGATCGGTTTTACGTTTATGTACATACACCGTCCGCGGTACTCGAACCCGCAGGGTTCAAATACTTCAACTTTTTTTTTTTTGACGGTGTAGCCCACGGGCGCCTGGCCATCGTGTGGCCCTCGGCGATATCGCCGGCCAGGACAAAATGCCTGCTATTCCACGGCTGCCGCCTCCACCGCCCCAGAGCGCCACGCCCATGCTTAGGAGTTATGTTTTTTCTTCCCTCCCCTACTCATTCCATATCCCCTACGCCCATCACATCCCCCTGGAGGCCACAACCCCGGGCCGGGGGGTTGCCTCCTGAAAGCTGAGAGGGTGTGAAGCTACACCTCCGTGCCGCGCCGTGCCGCGCCAGGACTACCAACTGCCCCGCCGGGCCGCACAGCCACGGCCCCGGCTGCCCTGCAGCGCTGCCGATATGCAGCCAGGGCAGCGAAATTACGCCGTGCGGCTCCTTTTCGACTCCTGGCACGTGCCGTTATAATACAGGAAGTGCGGCACTTGGGAGGGCAGCGGGCCCGATCCTCTCCCTCCTCCCCTCCCTTCCCCTCCCCTCCCCCTCCCCTCCCGCCCTCCCTGCTGCTCACCCTCGGCCAGACCCGCTCGGCTCCCGTTCCAGCTGGACCGATAATACGATCGGCCAACCCACTTTTTGGTTCGAATGCTGAATTGAAAATACGAGAAAAGCAAACCGAAATTAAATAAAATTAAAAGTAAATCTTGTCTTTTTTTCGCAAAAGCGCCGCCGCCGGTTTGATTTTTGCCCCCAACGGGCATCGAACCTGCACCACTTCTCCTCCTCCGACGTCAGGGGACGGCTTAATGTATTGCGGTGGGAGCAGTCAATTAAAAGCAACAGCGCGACGCGAAGGTGGCGCCGCCGCACCCTGCCGGCGGAGACTTAGGAAACTAAAGCGCGCATTACCGCGTTAGGGCGGAGGGCGCTTATCACAGGAAACCGCCCCCACTCTCTCACTCTCTCTCTCTCTCTCTCTCTCTCTCTCTCTCTCTCTCTCTCTCTCTCTCTCTCTCTCTCTCTCTCTCTCTCTCTCTTCAATATACTGCCGCTTTCTCCTGTGATTTCTATCTCACTCCTATCCGTGTGCCCGCCACCGCCTGCTCCTAGTTCTCATCTCCGCCGGGAGGGCGCGTGGCGGTAAACAAGGCAGAGGACTCGTCAGCAAGGCAGCTGCAGCACACACTACAGGCTCTGGTCTGTTTGCGAGATGGCGAATCAAATTGTGTTCGTGTATGTGTGTGTGTGTGTTGTGTGTGTGTGTGTGTGTGTGTGTGTGTGTGTGTGTGTGTGTGTTTTCGGAGGATGTTTGCACAAAAACGGCGCTCGCCGTCTCAATCAAGAAATAAATGCTGGAGGAGCCGCCTAGCCAGCCTGCACCCTTCTCCTCCTAGAACCATCGCATCGCTCTGAAATCGCGGCGAATAAATGCAAACGGGGGTGGAGGAAGGAGAGTGCAGCAGCACTGTTGGCTGGGGGAGCTGCCGCTCGAGACGCGGCCAGTGTAATTCACTTTGATGGAACTTTTAATTCTGTTTGCACGCAAGCGACACCAGCGCGCTCTGCCGGTGGAATCGAATGCAAACGCCTTCCTCTTCCTAGGCCTTCCTTATTACCGGGGAACGGGCCGGGCAAACAAGAAGGCAGGATCGTCGTCAGACAGCTCCAATTCGATAGTATCGAAGCGATATCGAGATTTATTTCGAGATTTTTTCCCCGCCGTGGATTTTGTCACGTGGTGTGCGGGTGGTACTCACACAGTGCACCTCGACTTCTGAAATGGAAATCGTTGGCCTCACCTGGAAAAAGAGACAAAGAAAATAAGAAAGTAGTCAAGTCTACCGGAAAAGCCACAAAACACGATCGAAAAACTTCCGCAGACATCGAAGAACTTTCTCTCTTTAGGTTCGTTGCTGGTGGTGCCATCAAACAGTGCTATTGTGCCAATGCACTCGACACCAACCCTGCAGTAAAAGCATGACGGGCATTCTAGTGTGGGTGAGAGAGAGAGAGAGAGAGAGAGAGAGAGAGAGAGAGAGAGAGAGAGAGAGAGAGAGAGAGAGAGAGAGAGAGAGAGAGAGAGAGAGAGAGAAAGAGAGAGAGAGAGAGACTGCTGGTATTGACGGACAGACAGGCGAAGCAGTCGGACAGACAGGCGGAGCAGTCAGACAGACAGGCAGGGGACATTGCACTGACGCAGGCAGCGTTATACGTCAAAACCAGAGCCCTACGGGGACACTACCACACTACCCCAGCCACTCAGCCGTACCAGCCAGTCACCCGTGCCTCCCCCGTGCACCCGCCATGCCAAGAAAACAACGCACAGCGCGACGTCACCCCTCAGCAAACATGTCAGGCCGCTGTGATGACATGTCAATGACACGTCAATGACATGTCAAAGATTTGTCACGCATATTGCCATGTACATATGTGTGCTCACGACTACAGTGGCCGTGTCTGCTCTCTGCACATGGTCATGAAAATAGAGGTTTTCAAAAAGGGAGCCTCTCTCTCTCTATCCTTCTCAACAAATGACGCCTGTGGGGTAGGCAACCGTTACTCCAGCACGCACGCGTGTCGTGCGGGCTGGCCTACGCTAGCATTCGCAGGCGCTAGGCGTCGCCGTTCGCGGTTCCAGCCCAATTTGGTCTGCTAATTCCTTTTTCTGGGCCTTTGTTGATGGTCATCACCCCTATTCAGCGAGAGGTAGTACGTACTGGAGCAGAAGTTACATTCCACGGGGGGGGGGGGGGGGGGAATACGGATCAGGGGAGGAGGGAGGAGGGGGCGAAAGAGAAGAGAGGGTGCAGAAAAAGCTGAGAGACAGAAGGAGAGCGAAGGATACCCGCCAGAGGCGCTATTTGTGTAATTAGAGAGGAAGCCATTACTCTAACAGCGAGCTAGTGAATAAGAGTGTGCCCCGTTTGCACACACACACACACACACACACACACACACACACACACACACAACGAGGCCTGGATCTCCACTCGGCCATGCCGGAGGGTAATGGTGGGCCTAACCAGCACTGCCCACACAGACACAGCTGGCACCTTTGTTATTGCAGCAGATTTTTGTACAGAACAGAGGCCGTACTACAAGCTACTTTGCTCTGGGAGCCGCGGAGAACATTACTGTCCGTCCATCTGGCGTCAAACTGCTATATTTCTATTTTTTTCTAATTCAATTCCTTTGAATGAATGTAAACGTGTTTTCAGGATCCGTCTTTAACACTCAAACTGCCTCATGTAGCATTATTTCTCCAGCAGGAGAGGACCAAAGTCTCCTGATGACTGCGCTGTTGCTCCCAGTCAGCCGTGCGATCCTCCCGGCCGGCTTGAGCAGGGGTGGCTGGAGCTGGAAACTGTAAAGCGAAACGACCTAATTTGCAAGATTTCTGCCGCGCCGTAACGAGAGACATTCCGATGAAGCCCCGCCCTCTCCCTCTCTCTCCCTCTCGCTATGGTTCTCTCTCTCTCTCTCTCTCTCTTCTCTCTCTCTCTCTCTCTCTCTCTCTCTCTCTCTCCTCGCTGTATTATCAATTAAGACACAAGTGCCCTGACGTTACATCCGTCGCGGGTTCAACGCCCCTCGTATTCACCCCGTGCTACTTCAATTTCAATTTTTAGAATTTGTTTTTTTGGGTTGGTATCACGCGCTCGATGGATTTCTCATATTTTCACCGTGTAGGCTGGCTGGCTGCCGGAGGCGCAGGTTCCAGGGTACTTGGCGCGGACTATATATAAATCGGATGCAAGCAAATCGCACGGCGACTACTACACGCTCAAAAAAAGATTAATTACGTCGTTATAACTTCGGTCGTAAAAAAGAGCGGCAAGAAAGGGCAGGCAAGGCAGAGCAAAGGCGAGGAGACGAATTTTATCTCTCCGTCCTCCTCCTACCCCCGCTAGAAAAATAATGCACAAGTGGAGCGGGGGCCGAGAGGAGATATGAAAAGAAGTTGAGCACGCGTACGCAGTACATTGTCATATCGCAGTGCCGCCAACATGCGGCGCCAAAACTTTACCATTATTATTTCAGCGCAGAAGGTCTCCATCTCTTTCAAAAGGCTCGGATTTAAATCACATGCGACATTTCTTGTGCGCGGGATTTCCTTTTCTTTTCTTTTTTTAAAGTGAACCATGTAAAATCACATGCGGAAATCACGAACTAGACTGCATCCAAAGCGGTGCTGTATTTTTTTGGGAGCGCCGATCCGGTGTTTGAACCCGCGAAGTGGCGGTTGCGAGCCCAGCGACAAGGTTCATCCAGTTGACGCACAAGTCTGGCTAAGCAGGGGACGCACGCAGCACCGCCGCCCAGGGCCGGGTCGGGTCGGGACTCTCACCGAGTTGGTGGTCAGTTTGACGATGGTTTTGGTGGTGCCAGACTTCCCGCCCGGAGGGGGGCGGTGGAGTGAGCCGTGGCTGTGGCGCAGGCGGTGGCTTAGCAAGCCGCCACCGCCTGTTATGAATTCC